>BSBM01000867.1:3750000-4132602 GCA_027924585.1 Larix kaempferi
ATTGTTGGAGGTAAATACTTCTTCATTTCACACATTAGACGAGGAATTTCTCTCTTCCAATACCTAATATCTTCTTTATGGAATTCTTTAGATTAAAGCCACCTACAAGAGATGCAAGAAAATAACAGTGATCAACAAGATTGAGGAATATATAATAAAGTTCCGACCTGTAAAACACAATATGTCAATAAGTTATGCAACAAAGAGAACAAACATTTTCAAGCATATAAATTGTTACTTACCTCATGTATTTACCAAGATCATATATAACTTGTTTTATGTTGTCGTCAAAGCTATTTGGGAGAGATAGAGGTAGAACGTACTGTAGCAAAAAGAAAATCATTATTTAATGTTTTCAAATAGGATCTAGAACAATTACTAAAAATATGTACTAAATGGAAATTATATACGTAAATAATTACCTTAATGAATGTATTCCGGTCATGAGTTTTAACACCGCCAAAATCACCTTTTTTGGTTAAGATATTTTGTATTTTCGATGAAAACCCCGTCGGAAACCTTATTTTCTGAATTAGCAATTTTATAGCATTGCTTTGTTGCTCTGTCAATAACCATGGAAGACTAATATTTCGGTCCCCATCTTCGACATTGGAAATAATTACACTTTGCAATACGTGATTGACTTCTGCAATGTCACTACAATTTTTTCCAATTTTATCTTTGTCATACCTTCCATCTAATATCTGCCATATCATTTTTATTACATTTTTCCCAATATGCATTGTATCGAACACATGAGCTATTTGTAGGTGCTCATAGTAAGGCAAACTACTGAATTTTATGGGATAAATCTTCATTCCTCGTGGAATCCCATTCATGCCTTAAAGACATTCATTAAACATAAACGAAAACACATTAAAAATAATTCATGACACCCATGGTAGAGAAAATTCAGTAAAAATATAAAAATCATAATATTACATGTTTATATATGCAACATATACAATTTGCATACCTCGACGATTTCTGTTATATTCCCACTTCCATAGGTGAGGTGTCATTCTTCATGGTTTCTTTCCATTCTCTTCTTTACCATTGAATTTTTTTTACTTGGTAGTTCGATACCTATGGTTCTTAGGGAGGAAGTGCTTGTACTCATCGAACACCTCCTTTGCTAAACATCTTGAACGATAATATTTTATCCTATGACCACATACGGGGCATGCAAATTTCCCCTTTGTTTGAAGACCTCCAAGATATATGTATTAATGTTATAGCATCAAAAGATTATTAATTTAAAAAATAAAATGCATGTTATTTACCTTAAAAACATATAATTTTAATGACGTGCAACAAAAAATTACATACCACAAAAATGTGTTAACTCGGGAGAGTCATGAATTGTCCATGCAAGTATTCCATAGAATTGAAATTGTTTCTTCCCTATTGGTCTGGAGATGTCATACATAGTGATTCTAGCCCATAAATTCAATAGCTCATCGATAAGAGGCTCAATATATACATTCATATATTTAACTTGGTACTTACCTAATTCATCATTCAACATACAATATTTCTATTTAGTTATGTGTCCCAATATATAAAAGGTGTTCTCATGCAACAATTAAACAAAGAAATTAATGAAATAATAAAATTACTTTCAAAAACATACCTGGAATAATCATTACCAACATTGTGTGCTCTCTCTTTATCGCCATCCAAGTAGGTAGGTTATTGTTTATGATGAAAACATGCCACATTGAGTAAGTAGAACGAATCTCACCAAATGGATTGAAACCATCAGCTGCCAATGAAAGTCTAACATTATGAGGTTCATATTTAAATTGGCCATTTTTCTTCGATGTTCTTCAATGCAGAACCATCTACATGCATTCGAAGAACACCATCTTCACTTCTATTCTTTGCATGGTAATCCATAAACTGTGTTATACTTTGGCACCTGAATAGTCGTTGGAAACGTGGAATTATGGGAATATAACGAAGAACTTTGCGAGGCACCTCTTTTGTTACCTGATCAGTTCAATATCTACTAATTTCACATTGTGGGAATTTACTTTCTGATTCATACTGTCCATAATATATAATATGATCATTAGTACATGCATCAATAGCTTGATACTCCATTCCAATTTATTTCATAATCAAGAATACCTATCGACATGTGCGTGGTAAATTATTTGATGGTGGTAATAGAAATTCACCCAACGATCTGCAACATTGAAAAAAAAATGAAATGTAAACAATATACGTCATAAATATTGCATATCCCTAATTTACGAATTAATTAACACTAAAAATAGAGGAAAATAGTCAACTTTACATACCTTAGGAGCTGTGTGAAACAAGTGTTTGATAAACCATTCAAAACCTTCAAGTTCACCAACAACAATATAACAGATAGAATATTAGTTGTTGAACCTCCATAAAGAGGTTTTTTGGACTTCTCGAGTAGAGGAACGTCATGAATACCATGTAGGTTTTCCTCATCCAATGGAGCAAATTTGTCTTGGAGTAATCTGTTTATCTCAGCTTCTCCATTTGTATCAATAACGTCATCTTCGTCCATAGGATCATTCGGAACTCGATCTTCAATATCTTGATCTCCATGTTCCTCACCTTGTAAAGTAGTATTTCTACTATTATGTGGAAAATAGCTCTCCAGCGGTCGACTTTAGGGGGCATTGTCTTTATATTTACAAACAATGCAATAACATTAGTGTATAATATACAACACATATATTTAAAATGATAAAACATTTTGTGAATACATGATCATTACTATTACAAGAAGTACATTATGTAATGAATAACGTCTTACCAAGGGATGATATTCATACCCCCCTTCAGCATGCCCCTTCTCCTTACAATGTTTTTCAGTTGTTGTTCTTAAAATTCTTCTCGTTTGCAAACCTATGCAATCATTGCAAGGGAAATATCACTTTCCATCACCCTTCGCCTCCAATGTTTCCTTAAACTCAGCATACCTCTTATTATTTTCTTCCCAAGTATATTTATTTGACATTTTGATAGCCTATAAGAACAAAAAGAACTCAATCATTATATAAGTAAATTGAATAGAGTATATATATATATATTAAAGGAGACAAAATTAAAGGACATGATTAGAGGATTACCTAAGCATGTGTAGAGGATTACATAAGTAATTTCCTTGGATCACTACATGTTGTTCCAATAAGAATTAACATATGGTGGGTAATGGTTATCGATTCTACATAACATGAATTTAGATATTGCCTTAAAAAAAGGGCTAAGGAATTGTGTTAATGATGTTACAAATTAGGAGTTTACATATTACTTCAATTCATGTGTTGGTATGTTAATAGATATGGGGTTTCCTTATAAAGTAATGAATTGCTATCTAAATGTCCAAGCGGGTTAGTATGTTGGGCTGTAAATGTATGTTAGGATTATGGGTGCTATATTTCTTGTGATTTGTTATCTATGTGACTTATCAACAATTGTAATTTTTTGTACAATGTTCTAAAGTAGGGCATGGGAAACATTCAAATTTATAGGCCCAAGGTCAATGCAAATAATTTTAAAATGGGAAGAGTGATATTCTAGGATTTTCCTAAAGTCATAACAATTTATGAATCCAAAAGAGGCATAATCCATAATTTCCCTAAAATAGCTAATTTTAGATCTATCTAGATTGGATATCTCCTTGATATTATTTTTCATTCACCTTGATAGAACCAAAGGCTACCAATACAAAACATAGAAGGAGCAAAAAAAAACATTTTAACACAAACGACCATTTAAAAAATTACATTTTAACAGAAATGAAACTTTAAAAAATTACATTTTAGCAGAAATGAAAATTTAAAAAATTACATTTTAACACAAAATGACAATTTAAAAAATTACATTTTAACACAAAATGACAATTTAAAAAATTACATTTTGACACAAAAATCCCAAACTATATAAACATTTGCTCCATTAATGCATTGAATCCATAGTTCGAACACAAAGGGCGCAAACACAAAACCGACTAGTGCATTGCAGTCCAACCAACCTGGAAAACGAAGGAGATCAAAAATTCGATGTGTTAACCCAGTACCGGACTCTTGAAATCACAGAACGAACAATCAACCGAAAAATTGTTGCAACTATAGCAAATAATTTGAGGAAATATGTCTTAAGAACGTGTATTTATAGATCAATGAGCGTTGCGGTTCGTTAGTGTTGAAGGTCGATACAATCACACCAAATTAACTATGGAAAAAAATATTGTTATGAATATAAACAAATTAGTCAACATGTCTACCAAAGAAAAATCCTAATCCTAGATAATCATGTGTGGTTTATGCACATATGCCGTACAACGTAAAACTCATTTTTTTGGGATGGGTCTTGATACATCATATACCTGTATCCCTTCCTATAATTCATTCAATTCATCGATCAATGGTTATAGGTAAACATTCATATTCTTCACTTGTCTTATACTAGGGACTATAAGAGCCAGCATAAGATGTTCATTCTTCACAGACAACCATGGGGGGATATTGTTATTGATCACTACTACAGGCCAAATAGAATAGTTAGATTTTTGGAGGGAAGATGGGTTGATGCCATCCATGGCTATGCTCAATCGAAGGCTCTATACTTCATCCTTGAATTTACCGGTCCATGTATCCTTTATATGCTTCATGGCTATTGAATATGTTGGGATTCACATAACTCCCGACTCACTTCAGTGTGAGGCATGCAATCCCTACAACATAGCTAATTGTTTGCAATGAAATAGCCTTTGAATCTGTGGGATTATAGGCTTGTGTATCAATATCTTATGAGGAGGACCATGTTCTTTAACCTTGTTATTGTATTTATGATACCTATCATTCCCACACATTGGAAATATATCTATGTCTGCATATTCACCTCTATATAGTACAATTATTCGGACACGCGTGATATTATATGTACTCAACACCCAACATTTTCAACATTCATTTTGCCTCTTCACAATTGTTGGGAAATACATTATCACTCATAAGTACCTTATCTTTGAATAACATGCAGTTAGTGGGAAATAGAAATGTACAATGTCATTTAATGTTCATAAAATTTACCATTTTCAATGTTGATTGTGTTCAAGATTCCTCAAAATATAAGGGATTTAATGGCCATTTACCTCAATAGTGCCAAGAAACATGTGTTTGACATGCCATACATTGCTTTCAAGTTGTATAGTAACATTTTTGTCCCTAGTTGGGTAGAATTTGACCGAACAGGTCCAAAGAGAGGGGTGGTGGAAGCAAATTTAAGGCTTTCAAAGAAGGTACTAGTGATATGAGCATCATCCCTTAACTCATTTTCCCATAATGCATCTAATAAAATTGTCTCCATGGCACCCATATCTCGTAAGAAGTCATCCATAACAACCTATATTTCATTGCCTCCATCGCCAACATGTGAAGAACTCATGTTACTGTAGGCATTACTAATTGGTGAGTCTAGATGTAGTGGGAATTGAATAGGTGGTTGATTCAACCATGCTTGATATGCTTCCTCTCTGAGTTGCACTCTTTTGCAACCTTCTCTTGATTTGACCGTTGTAGTGGGGTGCAATGGAAGTGGTAGACAGTTCGTTCATCATCAGAATCCCGATTTCAAAAATATTGAATATTACATTGATAATATTAGTAATCACAATGCAATTGGTTTGTCCAAACATTATACCAAACAATTATTATAGAAGCATGGTAGTTTTTGGCAATAGAATTTCCAACAACAAGCAATTTATAAAACAAAAATTCAAACTAAGCAATACATTTACATTAATCCCTTTGAAAATAATAAAATGCAATTAATCAATGATTTTTGTCTTATACCCCGAGGGGACGTCTAAAGGTAGTCCCAATGCAAGGCGTCTTTGATGAGCAATTGGTGGTCTACAAAAGTTATATTCTATTAACAACTCGTCACCGAGAGATAAACTACGTATTGCATGCATAACAATAAATTTGGATGCTTTCCTTTTCATAAAGAACTCTTGGTCATTTGAGTATTCCTCAAATGAACAATTTGTAGAAAATAAAGAGAACATTGAACTATTTATGAACACTGCAATGCTCGCATGAGTGCATGGATGACCATCAATATACAACACATTCTTCCAGTTAAATTTTCCAAAAGCAAATCCATTCATGAAAATACTATAGATGGAAATGTTATGTTTGTATTTAACAATATTTAAGTAATCAGACTGACAATAAATAGGACTACAAAATGGCATAAATGCTACTAACTATTTTGGAGGAACGAGTACATGTGAAAGGATAAACAACCCAATATTTGCAGTGTTTTATATATTAGACTTGGAAATCATAAAATTATTACCATAAAAGAAGAATCCAGTTCCAACATCAGGAACGGGAAGAGAAGACGGCCAATCGCCATACAAAGTGCGGTTGTAACAAGTTTGGTATTTAATTTGAAAATGCATGGGAAAAGAGAAGTCATCGCTTCCCTCCAACAATTGGACCGACCTTGTTTTGTACTTGGACATTTTTTCTTTCAACTCATACAACTTTTTGGATCTCCTAGTAGAGATGTTTTGGGTGGTATTGATATCATACTTTGGATCACTAGAAATTTTAGTTGATTAAACATAAGCAGATGGGTTAGCCAATTTAGGACAAAAAATAGTTGTTTTGGCTTCCAACTTTTCAAAAAATTAGCATAGGGAAGTGTTCTTATGTGTCTTTTCTATATTACCTATTGGATATTTTACTGTAGTAGGAGGTATTAGACCATCAACATTGGGTAGTCGATCATTAGTATACTGGGTGAGTGTGACACATCAAGGGTTCTCCTTCAACCCTTAACATTTTGAACAACCACATACTACTGGGGTGTCATAAAATTTATCTAGCACACAATGAATTATCGTCAATGACCCATGATTTTGGTTGGAAGATGGCATGTTACAATTGGTGGGGTAAAGCGGTTGTCTATTTTCATCTACCAATTGTTTACAGTTTCTTTCTCCTTACAAGAGCTTGTGATGTTTTGCAACTGGTGGAATATTTTGTACATCTGAAATTGATCTTGGATCAAGATCTTGCTGTTGATGTATATGTAACTTCGGAATGTATTTCATCTATGTATTTCATATATATTTATTGTACCCTTATAAGAGATGTGTTATTCCTCTGTAAGGAAGTGTCGTCATGTGGATTGACAAGTGTCGCAAGTGTGTGTACTTGCCGATGGGTTATTAGACCACCATGTGTGGGGTCGGCCCTAAAATATATATTATATTATGGATGTATCTAGATAGACAAGTCGGCCCCATAATGTAACTGGGAAAACATGTTAAGTATAAATAGAGATCGGGAGATCTCTATTTGGATCATTCGGAAAGACACACTTCTCTCACTCATAAAGTGGCGAACTTGTGGAGGAGGAGGCTCTGCTGCTAGGAGAAGACTATCTCTTGTATTCTGGTTGTATCATTGCTCTATCTATCTCTGAGGAAATTATTGGGGTTTTTCACCTTTATGGTTTTCCCCAAGTAAACTCTGTGTCTCTTGTGTGCTTGCATTATTGTGTCCATGATTAGTATGCTGTAGATATGTTGTACATGTTGTTCTCTCAGTTAAGATCCTAGATCAGATTGAAGTAAATTCTGAAAATTTAACATGGTATCAGAGCTAGCCTGAAAGAAGGCATGATATGGCATGTATGACACTTGTTGCAATTATGATGCTAGGGCTTGATATAGCAAAAACCAGTCATCGTAGAACTTTAGCTATAAATTTGTTTTGGAAAGGTTTTCGGGTCTGAAACTTTGATAGGTCAAAGATCAGATCCCCATGTACCTTGTGTCCAAAGGAAAACCTATAATTCGTTGTACTTTGTGATTTATGATCTGTACAATATAGGGTTTCTGCCTCTTCCAGATCTGAGTAAAAAACAGGTGACCTTGGAAAAAAGGTCATAACTTGGGCTAGGAAGCTCCAAATGAAATTT
The DNA here is from genome assembly GCA_027924585.1 of Larix kaempferi. Taxonomy (NCBI): domain Eukaryota; kingdom Viridiplantae; phylum Streptophyta; class Pinopsida; order Pinales; family Pinaceae; genus Larix; species Larix kaempferi. Next base: position 3,757,987 of record BSBM01000867.1, read on the forward strand.
CCTAAAAAGTGACAGGTAGTACACAGACTGTACTATCTCAATTTTTTTTCAGAGGGCGAAGTTGAACCAGTGACATGTGGCACGCCGTACAAGTGCGCTCTTCTGTTTTATCCAATAAATAGGTCACGTTACGACACTTGGAATAACTTTCTCTCAGAGAATCCAATTGAGGTCAGACCTGTCGGGATGGAAAGATGACAGGTCGGGCTATCTCAAGGAAATTTTGTCAGACCCTGTGGATCGAAAAGTTCAGAGTTACACCAGAAACAATCAGGTACATATTTCTGTCAAAACAGAATTATTTTTGAGCACCTTCATTCATGGCTTCCAGAATTTAGGGTTTCGGATAAAGTTGGAATTTTTGTAATCGGATACCACGGCTGAATGCTACTCATCAAAATAGAAATTTAGAGACCAAGATCAGAATTTTTGGTTGGGCAGAAGGCCGGTCTTGATCAGACCCTAGTTCGGGACTTTGATTAGAAAAGTGGAAAATTAGGGCTTCTGCAAAAATGGGAATTTTTGAAATATGTGACCACGACTGGAAGCTACTCTTAAAAATAGAATCTTAGAGATTTGGATCAAACCTTTTGATTGGGAAAAAGAGTGGTCTTCATCAAACCCCAGTTCGGGGTCACATCCATTGAATCCAGAAGTTTCAAAGGCAAAATTGAGGAGTGAAACTTTGCAGTTTTCAAATTCTGAATATACCAGCTTGATCAGCTCATCAAGGTGCATATTTCTATCCTTTCGGAAGTTTGAAATTCAAAGTTTGAATTTTTGGGGTTTCTCTGACAAACCCTAATACAGCTCCAGATCTAGTTCCTGCAAATCAAGTGGATTGGTTTAATCCTAGAAGAGGATGGATTGGTCACCTACATAAGTGAAGAAGTTCCTATTTCAGAGGGAGATGAGGCTAAGGCCTTACATAAGAAGATTACAAGCAATCTCGACAGGTATGACTCATCCAGGTATGTCTCGATATTTGTTCATGATTAAGTTTATGATATGTTTGTCTTCATGTTATTACGGTTAGAACAATCTTGATTTTAGACTTGTCGTATCACCTTAACAAAATTATGAATGCATGCAGTAGGGTGTTGACACTTATGATTGTACTAATTCATTATGGTGTTGTATGAGGTTTATGTTGTCCGCTAACATAAAAGGTACACCAAGAAAGACAAATCATGTTCTACTTCAAGAACATATGATCATGGTGACATGAAGACAAAGATTCATCCATTGTCATGGATCACATAGAAGATCTACTTACGAGGTATGTATAACTTGGTTCTACAATGGTTAACTTATGAGACATGCAGGTTACTAGCACAAGTCATTGAAGAGAACCAGAAGACATTATGCGGGTATGTTAGACATAACTAGCTAGCATGCTAATCCATGTATGTTTTTCCTATATCAAGCTAGAATCCTACCTTGTGTTAGGATCTTATACTGTTGTGTTGTTGATAATGATTATTCATGAAGTCATAGGTTTGAATAGTCATGGTTGTATGCATATTATGTTTCTTACCATAATTGATGATATGACTAACCAGAAGAATCATGAAGGTATAGGTATGATTAATCAAGGGTTTATGCATTGATGATTTAACTAATTAGAAGAGACCTATGATCAAATAAGAATATGCATGAGTAAAAGAAGACTTCTCTGAAAACTTGAATACTAATGTTTGTTATCTGTGAATGATCATGACTATACATGTTTAAGATTATTGTGTTTTGATAGTATTAAGATTATACTAATAAATGTGTGATTATGTATGAGACCTCAAGGATAACACAATGATGATAATAATAAGCATGCATAGTGATTAAGGATGGATATAAGTTCAAGGACAGGTAATCCAGGAAGCAAAGATCAAGAGGGAGCACACTCCATTTGTTCCTGCAAGAAAGCAAAGGAGCACACTTCAGTAGTTTCTGCAAGGATGCAGATATTCAGAGGGAGTTGACCACTTCTCACAATCCACATCAGAATGGAGTTGCAAAGATTCAGAGGGAGTCCACCCAGCAGCCAAACAAAGATAAGTATTTGAATTGTCATTTCTTACATAATGTTATTCAATGATGTATATGCTTATGTTCCTAGAATTAGGTTGTGTATTATGCATATTAGAATAGTTGCATTGATGAACAGTATACTACTAATATACATGGGTAAGTGGCCTATGGCACTGTACAACATTCCATTGCTACTTATCTAGAATGAAACCTCTTTGCTGACATGTTAGGAGTTGTGCACACTCTTAACAATGTTCTGGAAGAGATTGGAAGGCATCTAGAAAGTTACGGAATATGGATAAATGTTGTATTGAAGCATTGGCTAAGATAATTGCATGACTGTATGACATATTTCTTTATGTGTGAGAATTTGTCCTGAAAACTATGAGATGTTTTCTAATCATGCAGTTTAACTTGTTGTGTAGGAAAGATTGTATACCATCACCTACAAAAAGAAGGACTACAACATTTGTTCAGCAACAAAGTTATCTATTGAAAATATTGAAGATATTGAAGTTCCCAGGATCTGGGAAGAATGCCATGATCAAGGAGTACCAGTCGATCATGAAGATGTTTGGAATGCAGTCCCAAAGGGTAGTCTGTAGTGACTTCCAAGAGGATCTACAAGATCAAGCATGTTGCAGGTGGTAGCATAGAGACTTTTGCTCCTGTAGCCAAATACACTTCCATTAGATCCGTACTTGCTCTGGCTGCAGTGATGAAGTGGAAGATACACCAGATGGATTTCAAGACAATCTTCTTGAATGGTGTAGTTGAAGAAGAAGTATATGTGGAGAAGCCACTTGGTTCTGAGACACATGACAGGGAGTCATATATGTGCAGAACTTGGTATGGTAGGATAGACAACTTTCTATCCAGTTTGGGCTTTACCAAGAATAAAGAGGATTCCAACCTTTACTACAAGGTTGAGGAAGGAAATCTAGTGATACTACTATGTGGATGACCTTTTTGTAACAGGTGAGGATAGATTGATTGTCGACATGCAGCGGAAGCTTGCTGCCGAGTTCGAGTTGAAGAACTTGGGGATGATGCACTATTTGTTTTTGGCATGGAGGTGTGGCAGAGTGATGGAATCTTCCTTGGACAAGGGAAGTATGCAGTAGAGATCCTAAAGAAGTTCGGGATGATGGAATGCAAGGCTATGGCCACACCTATGGCATCGAACCTGAATCTTCTATGTGATGCTTCATCTGAGCCAGTTGATATCACTATGTATCGTCAGATGATTGGGTCCTTGATGTACTTGACGAACACGAGACCAAATATTTTCTTTGCAGTGAACACATTGAGCCAGTTCCTAACGGATCCGAGGAGTGTTCACCTGGTTGTTGTAAAGCATATTCTGAGGTACCTGAAGAGTACAGTTGATTATGGGCTCAAGTATGATGTGAATCAAAAGTTTAACCTGCAGGGTTATGTTGATTCAGATTGGGTAGGCAGTGTTGCAGATAGGAAGAGCACATCTGGGTGTTTCTTTAGTATGTGATCAGGTGTGATCTCTTGGTTTAGCAGGAAGCAGTCCTATGTAGCACTGAGTACAGCTGAGGCAGAGTATGTTCCATCCTGCTCAGCTAGTTGTGAGGCAGTATGGCTTCGGAAGCTACTGTTTGAGTTATTTGATCTCCCATTGGATGCTACTAGTATCTTCTGTGATAACCAGAGTTGTGTGAAGTTGTCCGAGAACCCAGTGTTTCATGACAGGTCAAAACACATAGAGATCAAATATCACTATATCAGGGATATGGTACAGAGAGGAGCTGTGAAGCTCATGTACATTACGACGGACGAGCGGATTTTGGATGTGCTGATGAAGCCACTAGCCAGGGTGAAGTTCGAGTACTTCAAGGTGTACTTCAGATTGATGACACTTCGAGGAAGAAGTGATGGACACATTGCTGAAGCCATTCCAAGCATGTTGGAAGGAGGATCCTTCACATGGCTGTGGATGTAAGCGCTGGATGATGAGCATCAGGATGATGTTTTGGTTTCTGCTTTGTATGATCAGTTGGATCATTTATATATGTATGTATGCATCATGTTGGATGCTGGATATGATCAGTTGGATAATTTATATGTATATGTATGTACGCATCATGTTGGATGTTGGATATGATCAGTTGGATCATTTATATGTATGTATGCATCATGTTGGATGCTTGGACCATGTATATGTATCAGGTGGATACATTGTATGATCAGGTAGATCATGTATGTTGATATGTATCATGTATTTATATTTGTATTAGGTGGATACACTGTATGATCAGGTGGATTATGTATGATGATATGTATCAGGTAGATACTTGGTATGCATCAGGTAGATGCATTGTATGATCAGGATGATCATGGATGACGAGCTTCAGGATGTTTCTCCATATGACATGCAGCAGGATGTTGCAGTGATGATGATCATGATGATCATGTGTACATCAGGATGATGTATGGTGAGAATCAGATTGATACTCTGTGGCCTTGGAACAGGTTGTGCAGACAAGCATGTAATTTGTGCCCTGGGAAATTTGCAGATAGTCTTTCAAGGTTTTGCCTATGGCATGTGATTTGTACCCTGGGATATCTGGCAAATGCTCTTTCGAGGTTTTGCTTGGGAGGACATATAATTTGTGCCCTGGGAGATCCAATAGGTTGAGCCTTGTGCTCGTAATTAGTCCTGGGATGCTCTTTCGAGGTTTTGTGGTGACCACATGTAATTTGTGCTCTGGGAGATCCGATAGGTTGAGCCTTGTGCTCGTAATCAGTCCTAGGATTCTCTTTCGAGGTTTTGTGGTGGGGTCACATGTAATAAGTCCTGGAGATCTGGACATGATGAAAAAGGTCTCAGATACTCTTTAGGGTTCTTGCTAGTCAAGAGACTCTTTTAAGGTTTTGTGACGCTCGTAATAAGTCCTGATATTTCCATAGTATGGCCAGTGATGACGAAGACCTGCAGGTGGTGGGCCTACATCCAGTATGAAAAATGATTGGCTCTATAGAAATTCCTATGACGAGTAGATTTAGATATTGATTGAGATAGCAGCAGCAGTGACAATGATGATGACGTTGCATCGATGACGATGATCCTGAGAAGAAGACTTGTCTAGCAGAATTGTGTCGAGAAATACCTTCCTAGTTAAGAGGGAGTGTTGATGTATATGTAACTTCGGAATGTATTTCATATATATTTATTGTACCCTTATAAGAGATGTGTTATTCCTCTATAAGGAAGTGTCGTCATGTGGATTGACAAGTGTCGCAAGTGTGTGTACTTGCCGATGGGTTATTAGACCACCATGTGTGGGGTCGACCCTGAAATATATATTATATTATGGATGTATCTAGATAGACAAGTCGGCCCCATAGTGTAACTGGGAAAATAGGTTAAGTATAAATAGAGATTGGGAGATCTCTATTTGGATCATTCGGAAAGACACACTTCTCTCACTCATAAAGTGGCGCACTTGTGGAGGAGGAGGCCCTACTGCTAGGAGAAGACTATCTCTTATATTCTGGTTGTATCATTGTTCTATCTATCTTTGAGGAATTTATTGGGGTTTTTCACCTTTATGGTTTTCCGCAAGTAAACTCTGTGTCTCTTGTGTGCTTGCATTATTATGTCCATGATTAATATGTTGTAGATATGTTGTACATGTTGTTCTCTCAGTTAAGATTCTAGATCAGATTGAAGTAAATTCTGAAAATTTAATGCTTGCAAAATTGAATACATTTTTATTCAGATTCACATGGATAAAGAACATAAATTTCAATTACATAATCAAAATAGAAATAAAATCTAAACTTAATGGGGATGGAAAGGGGGGACTTGATGAACTTTGAATAATATGGAATGAGCTGGAATTTGAAGAATTGGTCATTTGATCTTATAACATTTTCTCCCTGCATTTGAGCCAAATAATCAATCAATACATGTCTACAGTCCTAAAATTAATTTTGAGAACCATATCACAATCTAACTTCCAATAACGTTTTGAAACCATTTTTTAAGAATAAGGTGAGTTTAAGAAGCATATGTATACTATGAAGTATTGTAATTGATGTGGTTGAATCCTGAAATAAAATTTCAGATGAATATCATTTTAAGTTCAAACATAAAGTCATAGGGATTTTTAATTATTTCGGTGTGCCTTAATATTCTAAATGCACCGGTGCATTCTGAAAAACCCAATGCACCATTGTGGCTAAAACACTTGCGCGCTGACTTTAAACATCCACAAATATGTCTGCAAAATAAAATATCCACTATATTTGATAGCATAAATTTAACTATGCATTTTTTGATATTATTGTTATCGGTGCGCTTAGTATATATAAACACATCGGTGCAATCACTTTTTCATATGAACCGGTGAATGAAAATTCTTTTATTTATTTATGTAATGTAATGTATGCCAATACGATGCGTTATATAAAATATAGCACACTAGTGCACTCATATCTTAATGGCGCACCGATTTTCTGAAGAAAAAAAACACCAATGGCTGCACCAATGCGCATGTATATATAAGAACACCAAGTTGTGGAAAATCAAAAATAAAAATAAAAACACACTATTTTTTCCCATGGCTAAAAAAGGAGCAATAATTTCTTTTTCAAAAAACTAATTACATAAAGTATTTAAAAAAAACTAATCATTATTTCACTGTCTTGTCGAAATTTTGTGGGGAGAGTTTTGTAAGAGAGACATACCGATGAGTTTGGAACAACTAGATTGTTTTGAAGATCGGAATTTGTAAGGTATGGTGAATCACAAAAAACCTTGCAGACTATAAATTTTAAGTATGTAAATTCTTATGATTGATCTCAATGCATGACTTATTTATGTTCCTATCAAGATTTAAAATAAATTAAAAAAAAAAAAAACATTTCATAGTTACATTCAATGTTGGAACCCTTGCTTTCCTGTTGCTTCCCTTTGTTTTATGTGGCTGCAAAATTTCACATTGGGGTTTAACTCCCTCTATTATTTCACAATTTGGGTTTTTCTTTTTAAGCAATTTAGATTTAATGGGTTTGTGGTTTTTATATATAAGTAATTGGGTCTAGTGGGACCACTTATTGCATCAGATCCAAAACCTTGTCCCCATTAGTTTTTTTTTCAAAAAAATGCTTTCACATTTTTCGGTGTAGTCGTTTTCGTATAACGCAAATGTACGCTTGGAATAAAAGCGCACCAGAAAAGGCGTTTCGTAAATTGTTAATTTAGTTTTTGTTAATGGTGCATTCAACAATGATTCACTGGTGTGTACACTATGTAAACGCATCGATGTGTTTGTATTCTTAAAGTGAAATGGGAAGTTATGTAATTTATTTATATAATATATTTAATAGCTTCTCTATTTAGTGGTCCTAGAAAATGTGTGATAAGAGTTCAAGGATCAATAATTATAATCTGCATGATAGGAGCACATACAAAAAATGTGAAGTCTTGAGTTGTTTGTAACTTTTGTATTAAATTAATGTGTTTGAATTATATGTAAGTTTAACTAATATGTATTCATGGTTAACGTGTGCCATGTAGAGCCAAAAAAGGAGGAAGCTCAATGAGATTATTTGCAATCTAAGTGCAGAAGAGTGTTAAACCTTGGTGGAAAAGTTGCAAATAGATGAATCAGGTGAATAAAAAAGTAATCAATGTGAATTTTTTCTTGAATTTTCATTAGTACTGTATTTAAGAACATTTGCTAACATGTTTCAAACAATCTATTTCACATGTGTTGAATGTTCTGCAGGGACTGAAAGAAACATAAGAGAATGTCATCATAAGGAAAAATAAATTATGGAAGATGTAAATGATGATGAATTGGTCCTTATCTCATCTAGAGTGGTATTGGATGTTTATGAAAGGGGGAAATAGTGGACAGAACATATAGACGTACTTTCCACTTACAGTACAAAAATAAATCCAATGATTCCAAGAGTCATGTTATATCTAAACTACAAAAGGTGTATCCAAAGCAATCGTCAGTGAGACCTGTTAGACTTGCAATATCAAAAGCATACAACAACAAAAATTAATCATTCAAAAAGTAATATTCCTAAACATAAGTGCTTTCTACATCCCAGTGCTTTCTACATAAGTGCAATGGTGCGCCAATATATTGTAACCGCACCACTGAATGTAAAAAAATGCAACAAACATCAATGTCCCAATCAAATTCACTCGTGCATTTTTATTCCTTTATAGCACTAGTGTGTTATAAGATTCCATAAGCACCAGTGCTATATTTATTATAAAGCATCGGTGCATATATTGTTATGAAGCATTGGTGTCGTTAAAATTTAAATACACACCGGTGCATGTTTGTACTTAAATGCACCATTGCATTGTGTATTTGTTAGCACTGATACATTTATATCAATAAAATGCACCGATGAAAAAACCTCTGCTAAAGCCTCGATCGCCAAGTTTTTTTAGTTATAATAAATTTCCGCAAAAACCTTAGTCAAAACATCTAGTACCATTGGCGGAGATTGTAGCGGAGGTTTTTTGGACAATTTTGGCCAATCTTGTAACACTAAAAACCTCTATTATAACCTCTGCTAGAGGGTCTTTTCCGTGGAGTGAAATCCCCTCAAATGAGCACCAAATCAACAATATGTAGGCACCAACATATTGTACATGAATCTCCTTGACTAAGAACCAACAATATGTAGGCACCAACCTAATAGAGACACCAATCTCCTCCACTGTGCACTAACTCAATAATATGTAGGCACTGACCTACTAAAGAATCATGTACAATGAATGCTAACATAATCACCTCAAATATTGCCTCATAATTAAATTCAAATCTTCTTCATAAACTTCCTCAGAAATGGTCCATAATATGCTCCAAATCTGCTTCATAATCTGCCTTACATCTGCTCTGTAATCTACTACAAATATTCCTCATAGCCTACCTTGGATCTGCTCCACAATCTGCTTCAAATCTGTTTCATACTCTGCCTCATATCTTATCCATAATCTGCGACAAATCTACCTCATAGCATGCCTCAGATCTACTTCACAATATGCTTCCTAACCTGCTTCGGATCCACTCTGTAATCTATCGTAATACCATCTTCAAACTAGTTCCAAAATCTAGCATGGTCACCTTATATATGAACCTCATCCAGAGAAGAACCCTTAGAAAATCATCCAATATCACATCTCAAAGCAAGTTATAAAAGATTCTTCCCATCAATGAAAGTTCCAAGAAGTGAAGGTTCCATCCAAGAAGAAAAGATCACGTCTTCAATCCTTCCTCTTCCATAAGTGTGCCTCCTCCTCCTTAGATAACCCTAGAAAACCTTTAGAAACACTTCAAGAAATACATCTTTAAATATCCAAGAATATCCTCAAGAGACATCTTCAAAAGGCTCCTTACAAGTGCTCATTCTCTCTCTTCTCTCTATAATTGTGCACTACTTAAGAGAGAAATTGAAGTGATGATGAGATGATGAAATGAGAGTGGTGCTCCTCTTATTTATATCGTTCCAGGGTGCTTTTAGGGGATCCTTCTTCTTTTCAGGCCGACCTCTTTCCAAGGAGCCACAAGGGGGTGTTTACCCATTCATTCCCCTTTCTTTCTTTACAAGGTGGGCACATACCTTATCTTCAATGTCTTCAAGTCCAATCAACCTCTTCCTTTTTCAAGGGGCATGGTTATGCTACCTCCTCATTATTGCAAGGTGTCCTCCTTTGCCCACAAAGTGGTCCCATTGTGTGGTTTCTTCATATTTCTTTGGTTTTCTTACCTCCGGCAAGTGGGAAAGTGGGGTGCACATCAATATATTCATTTGGACAGCATCATTATCTGCAATCTTCCTTTGTATTTGTAGGGACCTTCCAGTTGAGCAAGTGATTTTTTTTTTTAGCATCTCCAGATTTTCTTTAAAATAATTTGTGAATTCGTTGTGATATTCTTCCTTTTAATTTCAAAAGCCTGCGATATGATCTCAAACTGCAATTGCCTTTTAATCTCTGCAAACCAATTATTAAGGCAATGTTTCCAGGATTCTTGATTTCGATATGCATTTTTCTTCTTAATCTCTGCAAAACGGTTCTTGAACTATGATTTCGAAATGCAATTTGTCTTTTAAATCTCTGCAAAACATTTCCAGAATTATGATTTGAAATGCAATTTATCTCTGCATCTAATTCCATTACTGATGGCCGTCTTAGTTCATTCTCAGAAACATTCCATCTTTGAAAACTCTCTACATCTAATTCCAGTATTGATTGGCATTCTGGAATCGTATCCTGATCCAAATTCAAACCTATGCCTGTTACTCCAGCTATTAAATGGCATCCTGAATTGTATCCGATCCAATTTTTTTTAAATCACTGTGTATTAACCCAATTTTGATTGGTGTTCTGGAATTAAAAGTATTTGAATCTTAATGTTTGTCACTTGATGTTGAATTGTGCAAGGATACGTTCCATGAATACTCTGCGCAAGCGTTTCATTGAAACTCAGCTCCAGGATTCATTTATTGTTTTAACTCTTTAATTTCGTCATTATGGATGTCGATCCATTAGTTACTCCGATCACCCTCTACATCATGTCGAAACACACCCTCTACATCATGATGAAACGTTAATTGTCTTATGAAATTTTATAACATGAAATGGGAATAGATCCCTGATCTCTAAACCCTGAACCATCTACCTACAACCATATCTAGGATACAGAGTCGACACCTATATTCAACAACAGGAATTCTGGAGGATTCTAAGAATCCAAAAACTGGAATTGAACTTGAAAAGCGAACAACCTGGTAGGCTAACTCCCCATTCGGCTAAATCTTCTTCTTGGCTAACTCTCCGACTGACAAACGTAAGTGCTGGTAACATTTGAATTGATTACTTAGTCTGGTGAGATTAATACTCACTGCTAGTGGTGGCAGCGAATAGGGCAGACAGGTGTCAAATGATTTTATAACTGATCGTTACCCTTTTTCTTTATGAATCGAACATACTTGTGTGCACACCGTGTGTGTGATTCATGGATCCATCACTCGATGGAAGGCATCGGATTAATTCTTACCCTTCTTTTAATTCATGAACAACTCAGCTAGGGTCTGCGTTGATCCATTTATTTTAAGTTGGTATCATGCATTATGCGGGTTCTATTTAATTATGTTTTATGACATAATTAATTGCTAAATTGAAATGCCTTATGAATAACTTGAGTGTTATGTTTTACATTAATATTAAATATTCATATTTATAATTAAATATATCTAGGAGAATAGAAATGAATGGTTACGCTTATTGAGGTATCATTTATATAAAAGGATGACATATAATGTGACCGTATAGCATCCTGTAAAAGGATTATTGAAATATTATAATTCTTTCATAATATAGCTGGAGAAGTTATAATGTATAAATTTATTGAGTAATGTAGTTGAGTTGCAATAACTATGGGAAGATATTGTAAAAAGGTTTATAGTTTTTGCATTGAAATATATATCAGTGATATTTATATGTCTAATGGTTATATAAACGTGTGAAAGGCTTATTTGTAAATAATTAGTTTTACTTCTTATTATGGGAAAGATTCAAATTTAGATAGTTATTTTATTATGACAGATTTTAGGTGAATGTCTTGGACGAGCCAATCACTCTTTGAGAGGATTCATATGTACATTGTTATTTTAATAGGAATGAATAGATCTTGTCAATTATACTTGGGGTTATTATATTTAATTATTGGAGAGAGTAAATAATAATGGAGAGTGACATTATTGAATAATGTTTATCTAAATATAGATTTGTTTAAATAGATTTACATGGTGAAAGTATATGGTGGTTAACATTTAGTTAAATGGGTGCATTATTAAGATATAGATTTGGTTTCAATAAATTGCTTAAGTGATAAGTAAGGATAGGTACCTTTGTCTTGTTATGGATTATCGAGACATGAAGCAGGTATTCCCTTATTTATCTTAATACGACATTTATTATTATTATTATTATTATTATATAATTATATTAGATTATATATATGTTGTGTACATTAAGGATCTAGCATGAAAGTTTACTACAAAAAAAAAAATCACTTGCTCAACTGGAAGGTCCCTACAGTATTTTGACATCAATGACAACAATATATTCAATAATTTTCTTCTTCAACATGGATTTTAGCAGTCTCCCCTTGTCTTTAACATCAATGACAACAATATTTCCAACAATTCGTTGAACAATATTTGTATTAATCATATAGGTTTATATTTAAAATTTTCAACCATTTTGATATATTTTGGTACTAATTATACTCATACCTATAAGCATGGCTTACAATCTCGACAGCTTATCAAGTGTGTCGCTTGTGTTGTATGGGTTGAATCAACTCGTTTGTTTGTTCCACTAATCAACCAATATGCATGTTTTCCCACGTACTATGCTTGGGTATTTGCTTTCTTGAAAGGTTCAACGAAAGGTTCCCAATCACATGGTTGTTACATCGCCACCTAGCATAGACTAAAGCTACGCTCTCCCCCCCCATTTCTCTTGATTTTTCTCCTTTTTGTGCCCTCCCAATGGTCTCTTATGGGCTCCCAAGGAATTGAAAGTTGAGCTTATAATAAGCTCATACTTTGCCATCTGGAGTTGGGATTTGCACTTAATCAAAAGAAATTGTAGATAAAATTGGTACAAGAAGAACCTGAACATGCTCCCACACACTTCTAGAGCATCAATCACAAATCAAATGACATAATTGAGCAAACAAATGGTGAGCGCAGGAACATTATTTAGATATTAAGTGGTTCTTGCACATAAATGCATAGGAACAATTATGATAAAATGCATACCCAAATGCACCTTAGCTTCATGATCCTATATTGGACATAATTGGGTCCATGCCTAATCACTACCTTTTGATCATTGGATCGCCCCAAGAAATCTAATGCCCTACAAGAGTACGGATGGGCATCTTTCATCGCATGAAGTTGAATTACCTATGTGAATGGAATACACAATCTGAGAAAGCCTCACAACCTGGTGGTCACTAGTTGAAGATAAAAAGTAAGATTGATAGCTTGTTCCAATATCTAAGTCTAAAGCTCTTCTTTCTACCCCGCATTTATATACAATGTGTTCTATACTCCATTTAATGCTACTAGACCTAATGACCTTGAACTGCAAAAAAATCATTGTGAATAATAGTGAATTGTAATTATGAACTGCAAATTGCAAACATTAATTGTGAACAGTAAACAACAAACAATGAACCACAAACTATGAAAAGATCAAAAATTTTCTACTAAAACACTATCATAAGCCCCTACCTTCGCTCTTGCCTATGGTGTTTCTTTTTCTTCCTTTGGTACCGAAGGTGGTGCCTTTTCCTGCATATATGTTCTTAGTGATGGTGGTGGAGGAAAGGATGAAATAAATACATTACTTGTACTTTAGCCTGTATCCACTCTAAATAGCTCATCACTGGCCTAGATCCATAGATAGAAAAGGTTTGGAAGAACTATTTTTCTCATGTTACCAATCTACTCATATCTTACGAGATAATAAGAAGCAAACCCAGGAATCTCGCTCCAGCTATGGATATGGAGACTTTTTATGGTATTTCTTTTTAGGACTTACTCGAGGGCCATACAAACGAATTCATTTCACTTCATAGTTATGCGTTGAGTACTCTTACCGAATCCTAGGTCCGTATTTAGGTAAATAATAAGTGGAAGCAACCACTGGCTATCCCAGCTTAGTACTATTAATAAGAACTTGGGATAAGTTTTATTCAAGGATACGGTGGCCCGTTGGTGGGGTTTGATGGATTTCATTCCATCCACCCGGGTTCAATTCCGTTGAGACATATTCTGGCTTGGATTATCGGTGGACGGTTTGCTCGACCAACCATCCACGATATGTGAGGAAGTTTGTTGAGATTTCCCATGCATTGTTAGCTTTCCTTGATTCCTTCGAAATAATAAAAAGGTGATTTTTCCGCTGAAAAAAAAGAGAGAAGAACTTGAGATAAGTTTTGTCTTAAAGCTATAATGGGATAAGTTTTGTCTTAAAGCTATAATAACTGCTTTGGAAGACCTATGAAAACCATTTTTCTTGACTTAACATCCCTAACGTTCTTTTTTTAACATCCATGATGAGATTCTTTCTAACTCATTTTCGTATGATGATATTCATAATGGAATAGTATGAAGAGATGAAGGAGATGTAATGTATTGCATTTGCAATGTGGCACTTTATATCAGTACATTTATAGCACAATTTGTAGGGAACCGTAATAATTATATTTTGTAGAGGATCATTAAATGAGTGATTGATATGGACATTAAGGCTAACACGTTTGCAAAGGGTGGGAATGAATAAGTTGTATAGGGCCAAGTGGTTAAATATTTTAACATGATTGATATTTGTTGTCTTCATGTAGCTATGTTTTTGTGCACTGTAAAACTATTTAGTTGGTTGTGACAATTTGCTATTTGCAATATTTAGTCTTTATGAAATTTCATATTGCACTTATTTGCAATATTATCTTAGATGAAATTTCTTACCAAGTTAGATGGAAGCACCCTTAATTAATGTTTCCAAGCTTATTCTCATTGTTGGAAAAGATTACAACATGCGTACTCATTGCATGGAGATTGGCCTAGACAATAAAAGCACTTAATGAGAATGTGGGCATCTTTTCTAAAATATAGGTGGAGAAAGAGTTTTGTGCATGAAATCCATGTGCCACTGCAACTATTTACCAATAGATCTCTATTAAAGGCGGTGTTACCTTTAGCTAATGCATGTATTCCTCCTCGTTGTCGATAATGCTTGTCAGGGACCGACAATCGAGGTACTAGCTCTTTCTTAAATAATACATAATGAAAAGTAACAGACTACTTAATTATCACATCTGTTAAGAAAGGTCTAAATACATTATGTTAGTCTCTCTACTCTCTATGATACAAATATCTAAATTGGGTTGAATCTATAATTGCTGATATACATGATTATTGATAGACATCTCTATTTCCTACTGACTCTTGAAGCTTCCTTCCTACTTTTCAAACTAATACCAACTCTAACAACCATAAGTGACTCCTCATACTAAAAGGACTCATAAGACTAATAAGGCTAACTACTCATACTTCCTACCAAAACTAATATAACCATGATCATGTTTTAGGATTTGCATCATTGTATTGATACTTTAGGCCCTGAAACAATGCAATTACTGTTAAAATAATTCAATGTTATTCTTGGACGGTGACCTTTCCTTTGCACTTGCTCCTTGCTAAAGACTTATTTATTTAGCCAATAGAACAAACACAAACAACAAGGACTTTTTACTATGTAGCTTCCCTTATTTGACTTTAGTCTAAATCAATCCATGACGTAATGACCCATAAAACTCTACTATGAATCAATCCATGACTTGATTACCCATAAATACATTGCACCTAACTTTACTCACTTACTATTAGAGGAAATTTGGGGTCTAAAATAGGCCTTATAAAAATATGTGCCATGGATGAGTTGGATTGAGTTGGATTTCTTAAACCAATAGAATTTCAATAACTTTGGTCAACCATTATGGTTGAGTTGGACATATAGAAGTGAATAATGCTTATGTGTCATTTTTTATTTGACAATAGCTAACTTCATATAAACCCCACCTTGGTTAAGATATTGAAAATTTTATCTCGAAATATGATAAATGTACTTGAAATAATAAATATAGAGTATTTTACATTATCACTACTTCCAAGTTCTTTATAATATAAGGCTTACATTAATTAATATGATAGTCGAGTAATTTTGAAATAATAAAAACATTTATATAATTAATCTTTTAAAAATAAAAATAAATAAATTTTAAAAAATATCCTAAATAAAAAAATTGGAGAGAGAGAAAATAAGGTTTCGCTATTTTTGTGATAACTTTCTCTTCCGAACTCGGAATTGGGTGCTTTTGGTACCATTGTAAATGTATCGATGAGTTATAGCTTTTGTATTTTTAGTTTTACGAGATTCCACACCGATTTTCTAGGGTAGAAATTTTAGTACCATGGTACTAAAATGCCCACCCTAGAAAATCGATGTGGAATCTCGAAAAACTCAAAACTCCAAAGTTGTAGCTCTCATTGAGACTTTTCCAATGGTACCAAGAGATCCCAATTATAAATTTGGGAGATAAATTTATCACAAAAATAGTGATATTATTTTATCTCTCTTATTTTCTTATTTATGATATATTTTTAAATATTATTTATTTTTATTTTTAAAAGATTAATTATATAAATATTTTTATTATTTCAAAATTACTCCACTATCATCTTAATTAATGTGAGATTTATATTTTAAAGGACTTGGAACTAGTGATAATATAAAATAAAAATAGTGATTATTTATTTTTAGTATTATTGTAATTATATTTTTTCATTATAATTTTTGTTTTCTTTAAGTTTTAGATTTTATTAAATATATAAAAATAAGTAGTGGTACATTTATAAAAATGAATAAATTATATGATAAATTAAAAAAAATTACCATTATATCATTTATTTTGTGCACAAAAATCTAAACCTTTCATTACTATTTTCAACCCTCATCTCTTAACTCTACACTAACCCAACATATTTGTCAACTACCATTAATGAGATACTATAGGTCGACCTTCTCTAGATAAAAATTTTAACTTAGTGTGACATGACATATTTGTAGTGTGACGTGGTTTTTTTTTTCCTTAGGAGGCTGATTTTAGACCCCAAATTTCCTCTAATTTATTTTACTATTTAATATTCCAACTCAGCATTGGCTCACTAATTATTTCACCATCTTTCAATCTACAATTTGCAACTCAACATAACTCAAATCATTGATTGAGAATCCATTTATTATAAACTTAATACAAATTAATCGTTTAAGAAGATTTCAATTGATTTATATATTTAAAATAATTCAAATATAATAACATTTTTTAGATACTAAAATTCTAAATTTCAATGACTTTGAGGTGGAAGATGTGGGGTCATCTTTGATCTCGAAATAATACATTTTGCATGGGAATTGGAAACAATGTCAAACAACTAGGCGAAGGCCTATTCCCCTTTTCAAGGAATTGAGGTGGCAATCTCGCTAGGTATAAAAACCCTAATCTTCGAGGATTCTTCAATAGTAGTTCAATATCTAAATAACAAATCCCTCCTAAAAGATGACAATATCACACGCATCATCTCAAGCATAAGAAGTAAAATATGTGGGGTTGAGGAAGTTCAATGTTTTCATATCCTTCTAGCGCTAAAATCAAAATTCGACCACCTGACCAATCATGCCTTGAGGCTAGAAGAAGGAATTCTAATTAAAATTGAGGAATTAATATTCATTCTCATTCCTTAAGTTTATAACCCACTTCATCAACACACATTGTAATGGCTTTAAATCATTCGAAGGGGGGAGGGACAATGCATTAAGCATCACCCTGCCTTCACACGTGCTCTTGTTTCATGACCCCCATAAATTTGAAGATATGGAACTCAATTGAGAGAATGACTATGGGATATTGGAAATAGTGTGTAACATCCAACTTGGCTCTAGTTCAACAAATTATTTTATCTTGGTAAGTTTGATCTAGACTCTTCGGTGTGCAACAACATCAGTCATATTTTGCCTCTGGTTTAGATCGATTGGCAATGGACATGAGTTTTGTTCTAAGATAATTGCTTCATATTCTTTCAATTTCTTCCACCGTGGGCTTCTTGGGTTATGTTATCCCGAAAGTTGAACCTAGACTACGAGGTTTCAAGCTTAAGGTAATCTTGGGTAGTAGGAATGGGACATCTACAGAATAATTTTTATGTTTTTCTGGTGGTAGTTGAAAACATGAATTAGGTAGAAGGATTAAAAACAAAACACAAGTAAAATATCAAACTTCAATATATGAATAGAAGCAGAAAATTTACTGTGATCATAAACTATGAAAATAAGAGCTCAGACATTGTTTTATGATAGGGGCATAGTTGTATGCTACTTAGAAGAATCATCACACGAAATTTAGACCACGTGCAGACATAATACTAAAAGCATATACTTCATAAATTAAACAGGATTGGCTCAAAGATCATATCTTAATTCATAAACAGTCATTTCTGCATTATATAAACATAAGGAAATTTATACATGCCTGTAAAAAGTCTCTAAAATTGAACTTCAATCATGCTGTCAAGTTCCAACCCTTTTCTATTTTATGTTTGTCCTATATATACAAAAATTGTTCCTAATAGAACATTTAATAGATCCTATTTAATTGGATCTGATTCCTTAAAAAGTGGAACAAAGTTTTTTGAATTCAAGTCTCTCGAGCTCTTAACATAAGCAACTAAACTAGAACAATTTGCCAGCTATGAAATCCTATTACTAATTATAGAAAAGACACTATATGCTTCTAGATGACTCATCTAGAACCACCAGGTCATCTAGAGCTTGAGACCTCTTTTGTAACCTGGTGTATTCGGCGTCAGCATTGTGCTCTCGTCCTTCCAGCTCATCCAATTTGGTCTTCATCTGTTTCCACTCCTTATGCATAACTCTTTTCTTTTGCAGTGTCTCTTTTGCTATGGATGCTAGCTTCTGATAGTCTTCGTCCTTCTGTCCCAAGTCCTCTCGAAGTCTCTTGTTTGCCACCAACAGGCTCTCATTTATGTTCTGTAGATATTGACACTGCTCCTTGTATGATTGCAGGGATTTCTTTATTTGGTCTAGTTCAGGAACTGTCTCTATTTCTTCTGCACTCATTGCAATATCTTCTTCCTGTATGCTCTTAGAAGTTGATGCTTGATTTTTATCATGAACCTGTTTATTTTCAGAAAATATTTTGGGAACATGCCCTACCTCTGCTTGCATATCTATAAAACCGTCACTTTCAGAAACAAAGACATCAATTTCTTGCACATCCATGTCATTTTCAGAATCATTCACTGGGACAATTTCATTTCCCTTGGCAGGTTTATTGAGCAATATATTTTCTGTGGTCGTTTTAGCTCTTAATCTCATCCTTGGCCCTAAATTAACATTCCCTGTGCTTAAAGTTTTTATTGGCTCATTATCGGGAAATTTAGCAATGGGGTTTTTAGCAACTAAACTCAACATATCGGGCTTCTGCATATTGGACAAATTCGAAATAATTTTACCTTCAACATCAACCTGTGTCTGTTTCTCTGGCAACTCTGCTTCATCATCCTTTTCTTTAGACAACTTCTTCTTCTTTTTAACATTGTAACCCTGCTCAAGGAGAAATTCATCCCAGCTTTGTCCAATTTGTTTTAAGTAATGCAAGACCAAAATTTTAATGAGCCCGTGATGAAAAATAGAACGCTCTGTGTGTTTTGGGTGACCCTGTACCCATAATACCATTTTCTGCAAGCTCCTCCATAAATAGTATGGTAAATTTAACTTTTTGCTTCCCTGCAAGTGCATCAACATTCTAATATGACATCTCAAAACCTTGTCGAACCGACCATCACAGGTAATGTAGTTCTGGACCATTTCCAAGGGAATTTTCCAATTTGGCTTCATTTTACTAACATGAATCCCATTCTGCCAATTCAAATTTTCATAACCAGGTACCAGAAATTCACCATAATCTCCTTCGAACTCTTTCTGCTTGAACCAAGTTTCACCCTCAGCTGGGACGCCAATTACTTCTGAGATTAACTGTTCATTTAATATTATCCTGAAACTCTTGAAATCAACCACCCCCTCCTTGTAATTTCTTATGAAGGCCTTTGTCACCTGGGAATTATAGCCCTACAATATTTCACAGTAAATAAACCACCCTGAATCTCTCATTAACTTCGTCGATTTGGGAAATTGCAAGAGCCACTGTATATTATTGGGTTAGGCTCTGCATGGGAAGCCACCTGCTTTCTTTTTATCTTTCAACTGTGAAGTTTCCTCCATATTTCTATCCTTGTCCAGAATGAACCTGTAAAATGCAATGAAAACCCTAGCTTGCAGGGGTTTGTTCCCGAAATTACACTCCTCTGTTGGTCAGATTTGCTGATTTCGATGCCTGGAGGATGTTCACATCACTATTACTATTGTACTAGTTTTATTGCCAAGTGTTGAGTGAAACCGGCTACCACGCTTCATGGAGTACTTGATTCATGCATATGTATAATCCATTTCGAATTATAATTTCTAAATCATAATTATGAACAGTCAAACCCTTATTAAATCATAATTTCAATTTTTTTGCAAAACTGACAGCATTTGCTTTAGAACTGACAGCATTTTTAAATTTGAAATTCTGGCATATGCTGTCAGTTTGACCCTTAAATCAAATTTATCAAATTTGAAATTTTCAAAACATTTGAAATGTTTTTTAAAAAACAAGAAATTAAACCATATTTTGAATAAAAATAGGAACAAGAGCCAAATCCTTATTTAATCATGAAAACATGACAAATAGTAAAATAAAACTTTTAAGCAAAAAAGGATAAATACCTAGGGTAAGCAAATGGAAAAAACTGAATGAAAATGAAGTAAGAGCTGTGTAAATCTATGGAACAACCCTAGGAATAATAGTTTATATCTGGAGCAACTTACATGTATAGTTCTTATCCCTGGTTGCAACTAAATTTCTTAGAGACGATGTTTAAATAGGCCTGTGAATTGAGCAAAATCCTTGGCGCTATTAAAAGATTCTTAGTGTTTTGGATTATTTATATTGAATTTCAATGTTTGACTTGCCCATTTTCAATTTCTAGTTCAACCTTGGGATCATGGGTTTGTGGGTGCAAATATTTTGGTTTCATCTAACTATGCGGGGGAATTGGTCACCCACACTATCGACAATCATGGACAACCATCCCTCTAACCATTAAAGAGATATTCAAGAGATTCGTCGATTTTTGAGACATCAAGAGGACCAAATCAATGGGGACATGACCTTGATTTTCTCTATCACAACTAAAGCACGTGACTTAGAACACCAACCATTTTTTCAAAATGCTATTATCATGGATATATTGGTAAAATGTGAAAAGGAAAATCCAAGATTTAGAGGAGGAATGTGCTAAGATAAAGGAAATGCTAATAACTCTCAGTAAGGGCTTGTCATGTTTAGCCTCAAATCTAAACATCTATTTTGGCTCTTTTCTTATTAAATTCAAAAAAGAAGAAATAGTCCACCAGTTGCAGCAAGGCATGGAGGTAGACAAGCAAGAATCACATCCTTCTAATCACACCCAGAATGGCACAATGAGCAAGTGTAGGCTACCCTTAATCATGTAACTGTCGATTTATTGCAAATATATTTTGATTCTATATGTCTTTTTTAGAGTCCTACTAGCAACTATACATCAAGTTTTGTAAGTAGTACTACATAAGTTTATATGTTGTACTTTGTAGTCATTATAGAGAAAATATTTTTTGAAACTCTTTATGCTCTCATTTTGTATTTCCACATTGTTATATATATATATATATATATATGACTTAAAAAATAGTATTTTGATTCAAAAAATTTAAATTCATTATAATATATCATTTTATATATTTATATAATAAGAAGGCTAAACATTTTATAATTTTGATTTTTTTAGATTTACCATTATTAAAATCTAATCAAATCATCTTTAATAAAATTGCAATTTTTCATTAATTAGATTAATTTTTCAATATAAACATAGATCTAAAACCCTTAAATATCCCATATAAGCAACGTGTGAAACATTAACATCTAATATCTAGATTTCATCAATCCAAAATATAATTCTTACACCAAAATACTAACTTTATAAAACATTTAGACATCATATAGAAGACATTATCTTATCTTATCATCCTAGGTTCACTCCACACACATAACAACTCCATTTGTTTTCAACTTGTGATCATAATGTGGAAAACAACAAAATAAAATTATCCCAACCAATGGTGAGGGATCCATTATCTCCACAATTAAAGGTTATATGCAATATTGTCACCATCATAAATTCAAAATTTACATATTAATTCATATGTTTAAGGGGCATTGTCTTAAAAGGTGTGAGCCTGGTACAAATATCTAACATTAAGTGGGGAATCTTCAAGGTGTACAACTCGAGTAATGTTCTTGATTGTTAATACGCCCCATAGTGTGTTGAAGTTTTACACGTATATATAGCTTCAAAACAACACTGAAACAACACTTAACACTTATTTATAATGGAAGAAATCTCAATAAGTGATCATTTCACTTTCGAGTGAGTTTTTAATGGTCGAAATTAAGTGATTGTTTTTAAAAAATTTGAATTTTGTGTTGTTTAAATTGTGATTTTAAATTTAGAAATAGATTATGTGTCTTCAAAATCTCTACCCATATTCTATGAATTTAAATACTATTATTTAAATTTTTAAGAATTTCTGCAAAATTTCTACCAAACACTCTCGAAATTATGTAAAAATAAAAATAAAAAATCATCACACATTTAAGCTACACGCTCAGATAGAAGTATACCATCAAAGGAATTGTCTCCAATATTTATTATTAACTTATCTTTGTACAATTCCAACCTCTTGAACTACGAATCCCATGAACTACTACTACAATGGTTTTTTGATTCGAGTGCCAATAATGGTAACATATATTAGTGGGTGCATAATGTAGTCATCCTTTTCCAAGGTGGGGAAGGAGACAAAGAAACCCCAACTTCCAACTCTCCATCACGGTGCTCGATACAATCAATATCTTCATCGAATAGAAGAAGAGGGAGGGGTCGTTACGTTCTTAAACTAATCACTTGTAATTATTATTATAATTTATAACTTACTTTTGGAGTGCGATTTATAATTATCTAAATGAGATATTTCTTTGCATTATAATAAAACTTTTTTATTAAAAGATTTTTGTATGATTATCCAAAAGATATTTTAAAGTAGCTATGTTATTTAGTGTTAAATAATTCTATAGTTGTTGGAATGTGATGATACGAAAAGTTAATATCAAGTTCAAAATTTTGATTGAGTTTTTAATGATATTGGTAAATTTTGAATTGCAAAAAACATTATGGATATTGACTCATTATGTACGAGCTTTGGATTATGGTAGAATTTTATTTATTGTTATAAGATTATATTAGTTATATTTTAAAATTATGGAAGAATTTGTATTGAGTTCTTTACTTTTAATTTTGAAGATAATGATAGTGTAGCGGTTGAAAAAACAAGTTGATGCAAACTAAAAGAGAATAGAGAGGAGTCGTGCTACACAAAGCAAAGGCTCTCAATAATAGTTAAGAGTCTTGATGCTACAAAGAGACTAGAACCAGAACAAGCAGGTGGGAATCTAAGGAAGTAAGGATGAAATGACGAAAGGATGGAGACATTTGGCCTATGCATAAGCAAATAACATCAAGTCCATCAAGCCATGATGAAGAAGACTAATGGCACTGTCTGTTTTCAATGAATTGATCCAACCCCAAACATAATGCTGTAAAATGTAAAGGCCTAGGCCTAGGAATGGGTTGGTTGGTGATTTGTTGATTGATCTAGGGGTCGTTGTTGCTAATTGTCAAGTTTTTTATTGATTTTCTCCTTATTATGTATTTTTGGTGGTTGCAGCTCCAAGCCACTTTGGGAAATGTATTGGTTCATCTTGGATATTAATGGAATGAGGCCCCCATGCAAATTGTTTGTTATATTTGTTATATATGGTGAGATGAATTGTATTGTTGTTTTATGTCTATGTTGTTGAATGAGCACAACTTTCTTGAATCCATGCTAGTAGCTTAGCTAAGAATGTGGTCATGGAGTTGAGTATTATTAACACACTGCATGAGTTGATAATGGTCATGCCTTGATGGAATAGTTAGGTTGGAAATATGAGTGATAGATTGTGTTTCAATTGTGATAGTCATATTGTGCAAGCCTTGTATAGTCTTTAATCATGGCACAATGCTTTGGGTGAGACCTTCATCTTCGTGGAGATTGAAATGTCATTGCTTAAACTATAGTGAGTCCTTATTTGGACACTAACACAAAACCTGATCTAAGATTGAGCCAACAACTTGACTAGAACTTAAATACCTAATAATGCCTCATTGAATACATAGAAATTTAGTTGTAATTTAAAATCATATACTACATCTCAAAATATATTTTTAGTATCCATGATCATCATAACTAATATGATATCTCTACCACAATATGTGCACTCCAAATAGGTTGCTAGCAATGTACCTCCACTTGTTCCTACAATTGATCTAGCTACAAAAAGGTCTCGATCCCCTAGACCTTCATCGGCTTAATTTTCTAGTGTAAGGGTGGACAAATTTTAGAGGAAGTCCAATGGACCCAACAAGTAGTTTATCTTTTATTTAACCAAAGGGAGATGACTTAAAAGACAAACCCATATAATGATTAAATTGAATATCAATAATTGATGAAACAATTTCAATGATAATCTAGAGCAAAATCATATACGTTGGGAACCAAGAAGATATAGTGTAATATCCACCACAATTAGTCTTAATCGGAAAAAAAAAAAAAACACTTTAAGATGAAGATCTTAGCGCAAATCTCACAAATTTGGATAGTCTTAATATAGTAAAAGAGAATTACAAAGTCTCTAAGGAGTTTGTTAATGGTGAAAATGGGAATGATAATATTTAGGAGATTGAAAACAGCTCTAAAATCCGGAAAGATGTTGAAATGTAGGACAATGAGGAATAAGACAAGTTAGAAAAGACTAGTTAAGCCTAAGACTAAAACATGGTTAATATTCACCAAGAGGATGTTGTTAATAAACTAGCCAATAAAGTGTCATTTTGAGTGATGGCATTTTATTATATTTTATGTTACTACAATGCCCAAGTGTGTAATATGGAATACAAAGAGTGGTGTGAATGTTTTCAATGTTAGTTATGTTCTACATGCAAAATTCTACTTCCTTGCTTTGAATTTTGTAAATAATCACATGTAATAATGAAACTAAAGTAAAAGGTCAAACACGTAGATCTCTTCAAGAATAAAAGTATATTGAATAAAGAACACATAAAAATAGAAAATGGATGTGCAACTGCAAAAAAATAATTAATTGTTCTTTGATTGATACGTTTTTATTTATTTTTTAAATTGATTGTCGTTAATGGAGGCTAAGTTGGTTGAATGGTAGGCGAGGATGTGTTTTTCTTTCATTGATATGCTTTTATTTATTTTTTAAATTGATTGTTGTTAATGCAGGCTAAGTTGGTTAAGTTGGTTAGATAGTAAGAGAGGATGTGTCATATCCCCCACCAAGATTCAAATCCCACCAAAGATGTGTCTCTCCTCAAGGACATCTCACTCGTGTAAATGAGTCCTCTCAAGTGGTTGGAGATCCATGTAAGTCATGGGTAACTTTTCCCAAATAGATACCCTTCATCTATGGCTTCTTAGATGAAATGATCTTTCTAAAGTGTTGTAAGTTATAGACATTGCATTGTAATATTTCTTGATTACAAATAGCCACACTTGTCGCGCAATGACAATATGAAGCATCTTGTCTCTCTCTTGCTCTTTCTCTCTCTCACACACACAAATATCATCCCTTTTTTTCTTGAGAATAAGAAATTGTCATCATATATGTTGTGTTATGGGAGTAAAACATATTGTAGACAAAAAAATAGATAAATAAACTATTAGAATATAGAAATAATAAAGTGGATAAGTATTGTGTCATAAGTACGAAATAGGGGAGGCAGGTGCTGGGGGGTCATCTATGAACCTGGAGGAAAAATAGTCAAATCTTACGCCTGGGGACTAGGAGAGAGATCCAACAATGTTGTTGAATGGCTCGCTTTACTCCACGGTATGGAAATCGTCACCAAGTTAAAGATCGGTAAGCTCTTAGTCTTTGGAGACTCAAGACAGGTCATTCAAAAAATGAGGAATGGTTACACCAAAGGATCTCCGTGGTGCAAAAGGATTCATCAAAGAATTGGCTTACTCAACTCCTCACAAGAGGTAAATTACCTCCACATCCTCTAAGAAAACAATAGATTAGCGGACCACCTAGCAAATAAAGGAGTCAATCTTGGTTTAGGAGAAGTGGTGTATGAGGATGGTTTTCATAAACATATTCCAATCCCCTAGGACTCTAAGTCCTATCTCATCTTGTTCTACCCCCCTCGAATTTAAGACTCATTGGGAAGATCCCTCCTAGGATGGCGTGGACGCGTGGAGATCGTTCTTACAACACATGGCCTCCCGCGGATACTTGGCATTTGCATTTATGGGAAGTCTTGTCCAAAGACTTACCCCCTCCTAGCTCACGCGTGAACAACATGTCTCGCTTCAGGTTTGCAGTTAAGGAGGATGAGACGGGGTATGTCGGTCCTCAGCTACAACAGATTGGGAATCATTTGAGTGGTTTGTCCCTCCTTCCCCTGGATCGCGAGGAAGATTACCAGTGCGAGCATATTGTAGGAAGTCACCAGCATTTTGATAATATGTCTGGGATAAGGGAGGCCATGTCATATCTGAAAGCTATTGTAGAGGATTTCAAACTGAACCTCGGAAAGGTCTTTGATGTTGCTTACGCTGGTCTCAAGGCGAACAAGGAGACTGCGGAGGACATGAAGTGTATTTCCCAACAGATTGCCTGCCATGACTCACACATTGACGACCTTGAGAGAAATATGTTCGAGATCATGGGTACTATGGATGTAATCAAGGATGAAGTGTTGAAAATGGCCAAAATGACCCAGTGTAGCCACTGCCAGGAGTCTCCAGACAATGATGCTCTTCTAATGGATGAAGCTCCAATGCAACAACAAGTTTAGGTTATGCATGGGCTAAAGGATTGATGCTCTGTTTCTTTCTGTTCAATGTTTTTTTGTGTACTGCTAAATAGACAGTTTGTTAGGGTTTATCCCTCTCATGTTTTGAAATTTCTAGGAAAACCAATAGGAAAACTGAGAGATATGAAGTGGAAAAAGCTGTCTTCACATTTTCAGCAAATTTCTGAGCTCGGGATGAAGCTCCCATTTTTGTAATGAATGGTTGTGCACAACTATTTTATAAATATCTCTCTTCTTCGGTTTCTATTAAAAAAAAAAGGTATGATATGTACATGTTGACATAGGACAGGGATGCTTTCTAATTGCATTATAATGGGGTGAAGCTCCATGGAAGGAAAAGAAGGATATATGTGATCCATAGAATGCATAGGGTTCCTCTTGAAGTGATAGGTTTGCAAACAAATGTGGTGTGCATGTCCATAGGAGGATCCCTAAAGTTTAGAGGTAAGGGCTACAAACCTATCATGCCAACTATTTTAAGGTTTGGTTCTCTCTATGGGATTGAGTTGGATGATGATGTTGGGTTTGGAAGTCTTAGAGATTTCTCATTAGGATTGTTTATATCTAACTTCTATTTTGGTTGCATGACAAGGGAGTCGTTGCTTTGGGCATCCTTCTTGTCTTCAAATATTTTATTGAGTGACATGAGAATTGTCATCAATGACTAAAGTTTGATGTAGGCTCTAGCACTTATCAAGGTTAAAGGGATGAATGTTTTTCTTTTCGTTTTGTCCATTAACTTTGTATTTTCATCTTATTTGTCTATTCTAGTGTCCTTGGTTATAATAGTTGTTTCAACAATCTCATCTCTAACTAGACAACTAATTCATTGAGCAGTGGAGGAATGTTTTTTGTGCTCTAAGAGAATGAAAATGTAGAGTATATGATTCCCTATTAAGGAATTTTCATAACATATTCATACAATATAGTGTTGTGGCTAAGAAGATTAAAGTGTACTTCTCATCTTAAGGAGTTATAAAGGTTTCAAAAACCTATAAGATGGAATCTATAATATAGTAAACATATACATGGTAGGGGATGGTACGCAACATCCCAAGGCAACTCCCAAAATAAAGCAAAGTGCAAGACTAAAAACTAATAATACATCAAACCATATAACATGTATAAATATTATTTAATATCAAAGTTTTAAGTTTCATTGTTCAAAAGATTTACCACTTCTTCACATATAACCTAAACTCCCCACTATTTACCATGAAGGTTTACCATGTCTTCACATACAACCTAAACTCCCCACTATTTTGTATTCTTCTCTATGGCTTAACTCATCAATGGAAATAGACTACATGGATAGGCATATTGTTAAAGCAACACAATATCTAAACATATCGTGAAAAAAAAAACTATCATCTCTAACATTATCTTCAATAAATAAACACACATTTAATATGATAAATTTCACTAAAGCCTAATTATAAAATTCTATTTACACTAAAGTTTATGACATATACTATCTTATTTTATACATGTTCTCATCTATAACATTATCTTCCATTAATAAACACATACCTTTAATATAATAAATTTCATTAAAGCTTAATTATACACTTCTTTACGTTAGGATTCATGGCATATACCAACTTATTTTATACATACTTTAATACAAAATATTATCTTTAATTAATAAATACATATCTTTAAAATAATAAATTTCACCAAAACTTAATTATACACTTTCCTCTATAGAAATAAACATAATCTTTAATATAATAAATTCACTAAAACCTAATTATACACTTTTTCCCCTTTACAATAGGGTTCATGGCACATAAGTTATACACTTTACTCTATAGAAATAAACATAATCTTTAATATAATAAATTCACTAAAGCCTAATTATACACTTTTTTCCCCTTTACAATAGGGTTCATGGCATATAGTTTTATGCATGCTCCCAATGCATGATAATTGTTTTTTTAATATTTGTAGACACGGATGGGAACCTAAACCTTATGTAAAAATGTACTCATGTATTTCTCTTCAAGAAAATAATGCTTTTAATTATGAATAAAGGTATCTGTGTTTAAGAAAATGATGCTTTAAATAAAATGAGTCGAATGATGTTTTGAATAAAATGAGTTTACTAAGTTTACTTCGGAAATCTATAACTTAACCCAATAGTATATTCAACAACTCGCAATTCAAATATACTAATAACTTAGGACTTAGCAAGGGCTGATACGTCCAAAAAACACAAGCATAGTCCGGATCCCAAACTCCAACGAGTCACCTGCCCCTCTAGCCTTATCACAACGAGCCAATGTCTCATTGGGAGGTTTGAACCCTGGTGGGGAGAGTGAAAACCGCTTTGGACCCCCAAATCCTTGAATTGCACATATTAATTGTTGAGATTACACAATCCATGTACAATAGGGGTATTTGAGGGGGTTGAATCTATTTATGCAATTAAAGCAATGAAAAATTAAAATTTAACTAAATATTGTACAACCAAATTTTGGTGATGATAATCATATAATATTTAGACTACATTAAAAATTAGTAAGTTTGACCAAAAATCATTGAACTTTACCAAAACTATATTTAATCACTGAATTACTCAATAAGTTTTACCAAGTTTAATAAGTTTGGCCAAGCATCATGGAACCTACTACATTTAATCACTGAATTACTCAATAAGTTTTACCAAGTTCGATCATGTGTATAATTTAGAGTTATTTTTATTTTCTAAAATTTATGAGAATTTTATTATGTGTAATTTTAAGTTATTTTTGTTTTCTAAAATTTATGCCATTTTTTCCAAGTGACTCTTACTATTTGTCTTTATATAATATTTATACTACAATAAAAGTAAGCTTGGCCAAAAAAAATCATTGAAATTGACCAAAACTATGTTTAATCACTGAATTACTCAATAAGTTTTATCAAGTTTAATAAGTTTGGCCAAAAATCATTGAACTTGAAGGAGTTACTGAATTACTCAATAAGTTTTATCAAGTTTAATAAGTTTGGCCAAAAATCATTGAACTTGAAGGAGTTACTGAATTACTCAATAAGTTTTACCAAATTCGATCATTTATATAATTTAGAATTTTATTTTTTTCTCAAATTTATTGAGTTATTTTTATTTTCTAAAATTTATGCAATTTTTTCCAAGTTACGTTCTTACTATTTGTCTATTGGTCTTTGCCAAGTCATTTTCAAATCCAAGTCATATGACTGAATCTTTTGCATAACTCAATAACTGAATCTTTTGCATAACTCAATAACATTTAAAGGGAGTCATCATGTTTGCTTGCAAAAAACGTTGAACCCAAAAACACAATCTATGACCATGAATCTTTTGCATAACTCAATAACATTTAAAGGGGAGTCATCATGTTTGCTTGCCCAAAAAAAAATGTTGAACCCAAAAACATAATCGCTTCCATTGATTCCATATTTTCATCCATAAAAATACAAGACAGAAATGAAGTTGAAAATGACCAAACTGATTAGAAAGTGATGTTTATACAAGCTTCCAAGCGAAGTTCAGATAAAACAAAACAATGGAATGGTAAAGATTATAAGGATATAAACAGTGGGTCCATGAAGAAGATTCGGAAAGTGTGGCCTGAAATATAACAAAGCCTGAACCACACATTTAACCCATTTCAGTCCAAAAGATTTTGTGGTTGCATTTGAAATGAGGGATTATTTGTCAAAAAACACAATAAAACACAATAATTCACGTGTATATCATAATAATAATAAAATATTTTTAAGGTCATGGCCAAGCTAGACATCAAATTGGTGTGTATGAGACACCCTTGTTTGTGGGACAAGGGACCCCCTCCGCACACCGATATGACTACTAAAGTCCAGGGAGGTGTACATGCCCTACCCCTCTGGATTTGAACCTACGACCTCTTAAGACAAAACACGTCTTAGTATAATCAATCATGCAAAGATTTGTTTACCTCATCCATAATTCAAAACGATTGGTCTATTATTTTTAATCATTAAAAACCCCTTAAGCTAAAATTAAAAATACCTCATCAGGCATTCTTTACCCTAAAAACCCTTGAACAGAAATAAGAACGATCTGCAAGAATCTGCCCCCGGTAAAACTGTCTGTTGAGCATTCCCTGAAAGGCCATTCAACTCTAGAAAATATTATTACAATAATCAGAGATTATAAAATTTTTTTACTAATGTGGAGAATTTACATATGCATTTTCAACAGAGTGAATTAGGGCCATTTTACAGTTCCTTACATTGAGAGTAAATGAGACTTCACTCTGAAGAAAATTTCCGTACAGGAGAAGATAAATTCTTTGAAAGTAGATCACAGTTACTTTATCATTCTGCAAATAGAATAATATTTTGGACTTTTTGCAGAGAGTTTCTAGGATAAATAATACTTTTAGAAATCAAATATATCTTCTTAAAGTATCTGAGAAGGTACTTTTAGCAGGTTAGTCACTTAACAGAACTCTGAACAGGCCCATGGGAGTGTGTAGCAGTAAGCAGTGAGGTGATCAGACTTGTATTAGTGCATAGACTCAGGTTCAAAACCCCCGAGTAGGTGTGGATGAGGTCAAGTGCAAGTCCTGGGTATCCATAGCTTTGACAGCATAGATACACTTTTCATAAGACAACAGCTTAGCCAAAGAAGTTCTATAAATATTATCAAACAAACCAACAAAAGAACTCTGAACCTGGCATAGATCAGCTAGAGAAAAAACTATAAATCAGGAGTGAAACTACCTACTTACAAACAGTAGGCGCAAAATAGAAATATGCATCAATGTAACTACAAAGTTCCCCAAAGTCAATGGGGCCTAACAGGGATAAGGAAGCTGCTGGTGTGTTTCCTATGAGCTATGTTGAAACATGTGCACCTAATGAATGCGTGGCGTGAAATTGAACCCTGAGTCTCACCAACCTAGAATTAAATTAAAAAAATAATAGCTAAAACTAATGGTCTTATGTATCCCTTTGGAGATTGGAGTATAACTGGTATAATTATCATTATTTTAGGTAAAACTGAAGCTCATCATATGCAGACAATATAAGTTGCTTGTCACATTCATGGTTAACGCTGAGGAAATAAATCATTGCCATCGGAAGTAATTATATTGTTTAACAAAAAATAAAATGAAAAACATATAAAATATATGAATTAAAGCCATGCATTGATGGTACAGAACCCTATCAACCAAAAACGGTAACCTAAAGGAACACATGTTTCCTAGAAGAACAAAAGTTTAATGGAATAAAAGCCCTGCTAATCAGGTTGTAGTAGAAATATAAGAATGCGGTCCTTAAAATTCTTGGTTAATTTTCAAATCTTACTGCAAGTGCAACAAAGTTGTGTATGTTAATACAATTCATGATTAGCTTCAGGAAGATCTGTTACAATGCAAAGACAAAGTAGAATTGGACAAGTGATCTTCGTAGTGTTGTAGAACAACAATATAACAAGACATATGTCTGAGTCAGTGGCACTGAGGCCTCTATTAGATTATAGATACACTTGTAGTGGCTCCTGTTGGACCGCAAATATATTAAGTGGGGTTATATAGCAATCTGACATTATCATGGGGTCACCTGCAGTACTGACCTTCATGTGATGCAAATTTTGGCCAGTGTCTGCCTTGTTCTTGAAATATACATGCTGCGTCTTTAACTAGGTACTTCAAAGTCAGGTTGAATTGACATCTCAAATATTAAATAAAAACAAAAACTATCTCAATCACGACCAAGGAACTCTGAATATATGAGGGCATAACTTACATTAATGTCCACCTAAATCTCTTGTTGGAACTCTGAATATATGAAGGCATAACTTACATCAATGTCCTCCTAAATCTCTTCAACAAGATGACGACACAACAGAGGAAAACGAACACAAAACCATATGATAAAGTTTTCATCTCTGTTGTAACTTGTTTCATATTATAGTTTCAGGATAGTGTTGAAAACCACTGTGCTGCTTAGTGCAATATCATGTCTGCTGTGTTTTGTCAAACCTGAAAATATTTTATTAATTAAGGAAGCCCAATCGTACCTTTCTCTTGGAAAGAATTCGACTTCTAGCTTTGATGTCCAAAATCTTAATAATGAAATAGTCTCTCAACAATTTCAATCATAATCTGACTTATCTCTCAAAAGCTTTGGATATATCATCAATAACCTGCCTGTTTATCAAACTTCAAAAGGAAAAAATTGCTTGTATGGAAAAAATGCTTTCTTCTAAAAGAATCAATTCTGACAACCCAAACAATAACAATACAGTTTGTAATAGTAAATATTTTTTGTAAAACCAAGAAAGATTGCACAACAAAATGAATAAACATCCTATTCAACCATATCATCAAACATCCTGGCGCAGAAAGATGTATACTTCATATCGACAGACGGAGACCACATAAAGCCATACAAAAGAACTGCCCTGAAAAGTGGTCTTGAATGGTGATAAAACAAGGCTTGTCCTGAGAAAACTTCCATATCTATTTCATTTACCATGTCTGAATGATCAGGGTCATTTGTGCATCCCAGAAGCATGTAGGTTGCCTACAAAAAAGAAAAGAAAAGTAGCAATCCACGCCCTTTTGGATTGATTTCGTCATATTTAATTACAATTTTTCTCGATAGAGTTTTTACCACAAATTGTTAGAGATCTTCATAATCACCTTCATCTCCTTTCAAAGCACACAATCAGAGACATTTACTAAACAAATGCTTACCAATCAATCCCATAAGCAAGTGAAGTTGCTACCCAAACTCCTCCCTATTATCCAAGCCAGACTCTTTCAACGGCTGCTAATCACTCTGAAAAGGAATTGATAAGACAACCCCTGTTGCAGCTACCTGAGATCCAGGCTTCGGAATTTCTCCATACAGAAATTGTTGTTGAATTGCAGAACTCCAAAGATAAATAGAATAGCAAAATAAAAGCAAAGTATCAAGCCACTAAAAGAAATTTAGAGCAGAACTATGATGTGCGACTTCATTAGGCCTGCTGCGCAGAGGTTCAACCCACTCAAAGGCTGTCAGCATCCCATATTATCTGAACCCAATCAACCGATGAATTTGCCAATCTAGGATTTTAAAGATTATCAATATGTTGCATCAGCAGAGCATATGGGGCATTGTATCAATCCATTCTCATTGCAATGGGGACACCTCACAACAACATTTTGATCCTTGACAAGCTTACAGCTTCCACTGCACTCTAAACAGGGCACAAACCTCATTCCGCCGCAGCCATCACAAACCTTGCCTGCCCTATCAGTTGAAAGTCCTGCAAGAAGCCCATCCAGCTTACCATCTTCATGAAGCTGCAAGACTTCGTCTGCACCGCCGATATACCTGCCCCTGATGAACAATCTCGGTACCGGAACAGGCTTTCCCATCAACTCCTTCAGCTCATTCCTGAAATCTAGATGCATAGACACATCCCTCTCATCAATACAGACCCCAAAGCTGTCAAGCACAGATCTCACATTGTTGCAATCCTCGTAGGTCTTTCTGATTCCTCGCAGTGTTGTAGTGTAGAGCACCACTGCCTTCTCACCTCCCGGTGGGCATTTTTCCTCGAAACTGTCAAGAGGATTTATCTTGCCTTGAAGAGCTCCATATGGGGACCCCTTATCTTTTGCATTTTCTGTCATTGAACTAACCC
Organism: Larix kaempferi; assembly: GCA_027924585.1. NCBI lineage: Eukaryota > Viridiplantae > Streptophyta > Pinopsida > Pinales > Pinaceae > Larix > Larix kaempferi. The sequence goes on from BSBM01000867.1 coordinate 3,792,473, forward strand.
CACAGTGTCCAGGATTCTCTTCATCAGAATCCTTGTTTCTAACAGCATTCCAGTCGTCCTCAGAGAGGTTCTTCAATGTGGAAGAAAGAAGCTCTGGATCATAAAGATTGCCATTAGGCTTCATTGAGAATTCAGCCCTAGAATTGACCTTGTCATTCAAATATAGATTGGGTCCCTGGATTTTTTTCTGACTAGCCGAACCCCCAGCATTCCTGTCAATGGGCAGGCTGGATTGTATCAAATCCCCACTTGGGTTCTTCTCCAAGCTATCTTTCATGGGGCTGCCAACCTTCTTCTCATCAGCCCTGCCGATCTTAGCATCCAAACCTTCCACTGTATGGAATTTAGTATTTTTACTATCAAAAAACGGGGTTTTCCTATCAGCACTGACTTTACCAGGTGGAGTGAATTCCCCATCTCTTTCCACAACATCCCATGATGCATCGAAAGTCTCAGATTCCCCATCTCTATTCCTCTCTGGGTTCTCCTTATTATTCTTCTGTTCCTCCTGCAACGAAGACTTGAGATTGTCCAGCACTTTGCTGCTGGATTGTATGAATTTCCCACTTGGGTTCTTCTGAAAACAATCTTTCACAGGACTACTAGCAACCTTCTCATTTGCCCTGCCAATCTTAGCATCAAATTCCTCCAGTGTATGGAATTTAATGTTTCTACCATCAAAAAACTGGGTTTTCCTCTCAACACTAACTCTGCCAGGCTGAGTAACTTCCCCATCCCTCTCCACAACATCCCACGATGCATCAACAGTCTCAGATTCCCCATCTCTACTCCTCAGTAGATTCTCCTTATTATTATTCTTCTCCTCCTCCAGTGCAGGCTTAAGATTGTCTAGAGCTTTGCTGACTTCCAGCCATGATTGAGGACCAGACTCTGTATTCAAATCAAATTTCTTCAGTTTTTCATAAACTGGGTTTGTGGGTGAATCGATACTGTTACCTCTCTGCGATGCGCTTTCTTGCTGCGTGCTCGATTCGAGGGCCTCTGGACTGAAGAGCCCATAGGTGGACGATGTCAGAGCAACATGATGATTGTGAATGTTGTTCTTCTTCTTCTTCTTATGCGGAGACTGTGAAAGTGAAAGCCTCTCGAATCCTTCGGCCTTCAATACAGTTTCCAGATGTTTTGAAGATGCACACCCCATTTAATTCTTGTAAACAAAAAACAGCAATACAGCTTATACAGGAAAACAGCAATACAGGTTATACAGGAAAACAGCAATACAGGAATTCGGGTTTGCCCAACGAGAAAATTTAATGGCGATCATACAAATATAACATTGTTTTTTCAAGCTTCGCCCTTTTCTCGCGCGCCGCAGGGGATTTTCATGGAAGAGAATATGACTTTATGCTTTTCTTTTTCCATTTTAAATTGGAATTCTTGTAAATAATTATCCTTCCCGACGCGTCTTCACATTTGTTCATCGTAGAGGGTATCATGTGGTGCAAATGGGCTTATCTGTGTTTTAGTGATAATGCCTGTATGCTGGGTTGTCCATCCCTAAATCATTGAATGCGTCCCAATTATTTTGATTTTTAGCGGGTCGACTTTAGAATTCAAACCAACTTTCTGTTTAACGCGCATGCACGTTTTTCACTCTGTTCTTTGCTTCCGCATTAATGTTTATCGCGTATCCGTGTTTTTAACTCTGTGGTTTGGTTTCGCACCAACTTTAAATTTGTTCATACTCCATGAATTGAAATATATGGATTTTTTATTTAAATTGACAACAAATTTAATTTAATTTAATGGTTTTCATATTTATTTACATTTATTAGCACTACCTACAAACTCGAAATGACAACAATATTAAATTATGAGGCATTTATTTTTATTTTTGAATTTATTTTATATTTTATTTATTATATATTTTAGAGATGGTAGGATATATGTATATGAAGCCCTCTAAAAGTGAGAAGATTTTGCTAGTCCAGTTAAAACTTAGCTGGAATTCTATTTAAAATCTAAAAAATAAAAAATTTGTGTTGATTAAATTGTTTTTTGAACATCTAGATGGATTCAGCACCCTCGAAAACTCTCAGGACATCCAAATTATGCAACATTAATACTGTTATTTGGGGATTCTAAAAATTCTATCTAGGATTCAGTAAAACCTTGTCTAAAAAGTCATTTTCTCGGCAATCGTAGCAGTTTTAGTATTTGTATAAACTAAGTAGTGGAGACATTGTATAACATTATTTGTTAATGGTTATTTAATTACTTTATAATTTTTAATTATATTATATGTAAAATTATTTTATAATTATGGGAAGTGGTTGATTGGTTTACTTGGAAAATGTATTTTACTTTATAAATAAAAAAAGGATCATTTCGATCTAGTATGAGTGGGTAAAGAAGAATGTATTTTCTTCGTCAAAATTTAATGTTTATTAGTGACATGTTGAGTTCTTAAATGAGTAAATTGTTGACAAAGCCTTAATCTTCTATAGAATTTGGTTCACTCTAGGTATCATATTCGAAATGAGGGGAAGTGCTCGACAAGTTTATATAGTGAACACCTAGAGGTAATTCTCAAACATAGCAAGTCACATAGTACCCACTCACACATGCATAAGTGGATCAAAGCTCATCCCAAGCCCCTTGAGGTCAATGATTGTGTAACACTCCATAGCATTACCGACATACACATAACTAGGACAAAGCCTACCCCGATGCCCCTTGGACATGCGAATATAAAAAAAAAATGAGTTGTGGTCTAGCGGCAATGTTTAAATCTTGACAGGCTTGCTCCTCCCCTACATGGGGTATGTTAGTTGTGGCTTGCAACTTTGCCACCTTTGTGGCATACACTCTTAGATGTCAAAATAAGTGCTCTCTTGGCATTGTGGTAGTCTATATGCAGTAATTTCTAATCTAGGCTAGCTTGGTGCCAATAACCTCATCTTTGTTAATAAAAAATGTTAAAGGATGGGGTAATATTGTTCCTAGATTTTTAGTCTATTGCATTGTTTTCTATTGAAAACAAAGACATAATTTACAATAATAAAAAAATAAAGTTTATCATTTACCCATGGATTGAGGTAAACAATTGAGTTTAATACTTAATCCCAATGAATGTAATAAGAAGGGAGTGTCATCCCTTACTAATTGGTTGTGGGATTCATATTCCACTTCTTCTATTTGTGACACATTTTTTGTATATGTATGTATGATAAAGTCAAAGACACTGATGGTGGTGTCTTGAAATTGCTTTTCTTTTTCAAATGAAAAATATTATACTTTATAGAAAAGTATAAAAAATTACAATCCATAAAAACTTTTGAAATTGGTGGTGTCTTAAAATTGTTTTTATGATTATAAAAACTCTTCTTCTTTCTCTATATATACAAAATCTATATAATAAACATGCTATATTCATAAAATATATATTACATTTAAATTTTGATTAAATTAATTTTTAAAATAAAAAATGATATAATTAAAAAAATCTTAAATGTCATTCCCAAAACCATGTGTTTGGGATTGAATTGATTGTTGTTTTTAAAATGCGTCATCTTCATTTACTTTTATCACCCATGGAATGGAAATATTTCCATGAAAATGATGCGTTCTTCACTTAAGAATCATCTCCAACCTCTTCATTTACTTTTATCATCCATGGAATGGAAATATTTCCATGAAAATGATGCTTTCTCCACTTAAGAATCATCTCCAACCCTACCATAAGCATAAGCATGCAGTAGATTAAGGTCATTCAGGGTATTTTGTGTTTTCAATTTCTTTAAAAAATGTTTAATTTATTAAATATTTTTATAAGTAAATTTGCTTTATTTTATTTTATTTAGAAACATTTTTTAATATATATTTTTTTTAATTTTTAATTTATTAATAACAATAAATTTAATCATATTTTTAAATATAAATTTTAAACCTATACTATTAATAACACTAAAAAATTTATTTCACAATAAATAACTTAACTCTACTATTTTATAAAAATAAAAATTATTTACCGAAAACATTCACACTTTAGTCCGAAATAAAGAAGTGACCATGGAAAGAGGATATATTAAAATCTTTAAAAAAAAACAAACAAAACTAAGCAAACCTATAAGTCCGTGTATAAGCAAAACAGCCAAAGTTGACTCTTTGATCAACAAAACCTTCAAATAAAGGTTTTATTTTTCCTTCTTTGGTTGTCTAGGTCTATGCATATGGTGGAAATATTCGTCAGAGAATTGATTCTTTCTTTTTTTAACATTAGAATATAATATCCTTAATGGGGAGGCTTCCTTATTAGGAGAAAAATAAAAGCATCTTGTTTTATTCTATTTTTATGAACTTGTTTATTTGTATAGTACATAAAGGAATAATATTCTGACTATGTTCATTTTCTTGGTGTTTTTGATAAATAAATGTAAATGTTTGATTTTTTTGTTATTTCATATGTGGTTTACAAACTCGGGTTGCTACGTCCATGCTGTGTATAATATTGGAGAAGGTAGTTTTTTCACATGTGGTTTACAAATTTCAAGGGGGTTGCTACGTTCACGCCCTGTATGGGGACATCAAGTGAAGCCCTTATATCAATGTATAGCCACCCAAAGATTTGACCCAAAAACCTTCTACTCACAACTTACAATACTTAAACTAACCCACTGAACTAGGAGAAGGTAATTCTTATATTCATCTTAAAATATATAAAATATTTTTTACTATTATATTAAACTTCAGAAATATTATTTATTTCATAATAAATTTATATAATTAAATTTCAAAATCTATGACAATCAAAATTATTAATAAAATCAATTTTAATAAGTTATGATCATATATTTGTTCAATGTACAAGAAAACGGTAGTCGTTCATTGCACATGAAAATATACCATTAGTACCACAATCATTTCAACATGGTGATTGAATTTTATAAACTTGCTTAGCGGATTTTATATTGCAAAGTATTTATGGAAGATAAAAAAGGAGCCCTATGAAGGTAACATGCTTATTTATGCTTCCCCATAAAAGGACCCACACACCACTTATCAAAAACCCTTTTGATAATAATTACTCTCAAATTTCAAACATTTCTCCCCTCTTTGCCATCCTATTCAACAAACTCTGGAAACATCTAGTAAGTTGTTTTGATATATATATATATATATATAAAATAACCATAAACATAAACATTAGTTAAACAACCCTTTGTCTATCTTAGTTGGATCTATGTTTGGTGTTTTTGATAAATACTAAATTAATATAAAGGAATATATGCTATGTTGCTTCGGCGTTATGTCGATACCGAAATATGGGTTCAAATATAAAATTTAAAATTTAAAAGTAAATCATACAAGTTCGGTTTTTTTTCATTTTCTTTAACTTTGCATGAATATTAATAAACTTAAGAGATATAACCGCTTTTGATAAGGTTATATATACTTATTTTTCGGCTGTGGGTTTGGTATTACATATTTTTAGTTCATTGTAAGAGATTTATGGGTTTTTCTTTAACTTTACATGAATATTAATAAATTTAAAAGATATAACCACTTTTGATAAGGTTATATATTCTTATTTTTCGGCTGTGGGTTTGGTATTTTACATATTCTTAGTTCATTGTAAGTGATTTATGGGTTTTGTCTTATTTCCTGGTGACTAAGAAAAGAATATGAAAAATTTTGATTAAAAAAAATGAAAAATGAAAAATATTAAGAAAAGAATATAAAACATTAATAAAAGATTGCGTTGAGGACAAGAATGACTAAGAAAAGAATATGAAAAATTTTGATTAAAAAAAATGAAAAATGAAAAATATTAAGAAAAGAATATAAAACATTAATAAAAGATTGCGTTGAGGATAAGAATAGTGATCCTTTGTGTATTGTAGAATTTTTTCCTACTTTCTAAAAAGAAGAATACTCATTTCTAAAAAGAAGAATACTCATTTCTAGAAATTATTCACCAAATAAAGTAAAAGTATAGCATAAAGTAATTATGTTGAAAATGTGATGTTACTTTGAAAAAAATCCACTTTGTGTTTCGTGCATGTTACATCTTTATAGGAACAAACTTTTAAGGATTAATCTTTATAATAGTAATTATCCATATTTTGGATTGACATTAGTATATATGTTTTAATATTAGTGTATTTGAAGTGTAGCTTAAGGGTGGATTTATTTTCCACATGGTAGTATTTATTATTTGTAGGTGGCAGGTGCTTACATAGCTAGGATTGCCTTGGATTTATTTCCCACATGGTAGTATTTATTATTTGGAGGTGGCATGGTGCTTACGTAGCTAGGATTGTTTTTTATAGAATAATATTCATGTTTCCAAAGTTGTTGAGGGAAGTTAAGCTTCATCTTAAATCAGCATTTAAGGATGGTTAAATGTGTTAAAAAGGAGTCAAAGCTTATTAGGCATAATAGTCCGAGTTGACTATTTGGGTTAGTTTGGGCTTGACATAAAAAAAAAAGATTTCAAGCTTGTAATGGTTAGAGATATTTTTTTGTAGTTTCCAACCCACTACTTCACATGGGTGAGGGTTGTTGAGCCTTGTAACCACCTCCAAGATGGAATACTTCTCAATCATATCCTAGTCTTGAAGATTCCTAAAAGATACTAAAATTCAAAACCCTAAATTATTGGTTCTTATCCAAGATGTAGAATGTAACCTCTCCAAAGATGCCTCGATGGGTCGAGAAGATGAGGAGATAATGGAATTTTTCAATATTGAGATTTTGCAATGAAGGTAATTTCATGGAATGTATGGGGTCTTATAGAATCTGTCACAAATCCATGGCTAGAGAATTAGAAATGTAGTTTCAAATCTTGATATTATTTGATTGTAAGAAGTTAAAGTAAATGGATTTATGCTTAAGTTGTCTCTTCCAGTGATCTAGTCAAAATCTATTGTTTTTCCACTAACTATGTTGAAGGTTATAGGGAAATCAATAAGTGGGAAACCACAAGAGAAAACATGATAGATAAATAACTCATATAGATTAAAGATCAAGACACCAATTATATGGTAAACCCCTAAAAGAGGGAAACATTCATGGAGAAATTTAAAAGTTGTATGCTCGAAAAGGAAAGGCTGCATATGATACGAAAGTAATAGAAGGAGGAAGGATGGATGCATCATGTTGATCCCCTCTTAATGAAAAATTCCTTTAAACCTAACATAGATCGAATATGAATAAGGTTGTCTTACCAAGGGATGGCTTAATGTGCAACGCAATGATACTAAACTAGATATTATGGGTGAAAACATGAAGTTGGGAAACAATTTTGGCTTGTTTTTGACAAAAAAAATTGCTAAATTTTATGTTTTTCAACTTCTACCTCTTCAAACCCATATCTCCCTTAGGAATTTCAACTTGAAGTAAACACAAATGTTTTACAGAATTGAATTAGCTTTCTACTCGTATTTTTTTAATTTTTTTATGGACATATCGTGGGACAAATTTGTTGTCAACCAACGGCATATACTTGAAAATTTTAGGTATGGATAATGAGTGACCTGTGTTGACCACGGTTTTTTGATAGATGGTTATTTATTTTAGGGAAAAAAAATGTATGCTCATAATCTACACACACTAAACTTGATCCTGGACTATATTTCGAGTTTTTTAAGACTTGGGAACTATTTTTTATTATTTATCAAAACAACGTATGCTCAAAAAATGGTGCATTATCGACACATGTTTTTGTCTTCACATTTTCTTTCAAATGTTACTCTTATCAAACAAACTAAAACCAACCCATTGAAGAGGACACTTCAAGGAACATCCTTGTATTTAAAAAAAAAAATTGGCTTCATCATTGTGATGATATTGAATATTTTTCAGTCACTTAATTTTTTAATGATAAAGTTTAGTAAAAAAATAGTAATCCTAAATGAAATTGAAAAAAACTTATATTACTAGAAAGTAGATTGAATGGTGAATCTACTGGTATAAACTCGGACATGTAATTCTCATGTTTTGCAGTGGTCTGACCTTGTTAAAGTGACACATTTCTGAATTCTGCAAAAATGGTGCTGGAATTGTTGACCAAAAACTCTCGGGCGAGAAAATGTCTTCCAAACTCTCGGCCCAGAGTTTGAACTCTCAAAACTCTCGGCCTAGAGTTTGAGTTTGACTTTTTTTCGCGTGATCATCCGCCCGCACTTCGTTTTTTTCACTCTGTTTGTCACCAAAGTGTTTCCCAGGTTCGCGATTTCACCTTATGCAAGCCAGAGAATATCATTCTCTAGAAGATGGATGCAATGCTGACATTGAAACTAATGAAACAAGGTAGCTACAAATTGAAAGATCAAGATATTACCCCAACCAAATAGAAAACCAATCCTCCACAAAACATATGTGTTGAGATGGTGTCCCATCGTAAAAGGAAGACATCCAAAGGAAATAAAGGAGGTTGCCACCATATCTTAACAGCATTAAATTTAAAAAGATCAATAAGAATGCACTAAAATAAAAAAAAAATCCAATGATGATCAATCACAAGATACTTCAAGAAATCAAAGAATCCTATAGAAGTTGAAGGTGATCTAACAAGGTCGCGGTGATAAAGGTCAATCATTATGCTTCAAGGGATCAAATAGAGCTAACCCACCTCTCAAGCAAAAGAGTAAAAAAACTCATGAAGTGCTCCAAGTAGCACATGAGACAAAATGAATGTGTACAAGAAAGAAACAAAAGCATGCCATCATAAAATTTTGGAGCTAAAATGTTGAAAATCATATGTCATACAAGGACAAAAGAGGCAAAACATCAATGAATTCATTGCAACAATAATTCCAATCCTTCATGAATTAATCCATTCATTAAATTATACATGATAATAAAATGGTTGATACAAAGTAAAAATACTTATCTGAACACTTAGCGGCTGGAGCAACTAGCTACATGTGAGGCATGCTCCACCCAACCATAGGTTGCCTTGCTCATAAATCTCTTAGCAAGGCACCATCCTCTAGTTGAGACTATGGATCCACTAGGAGAACGCTCAAGGTTGATAGAAAATGGAAATGGACAGGTGAATAGAGTAATTCCCTACTAGGATATCTCTCATAGCTTGGCACTCACCCAATTTCACACCAATAGCATGGTTCTTTCTATCCAGTTCCAAGAGCTTGTTTTCAACCAATTCCTAACTAAACAATTTAGCCCCTTCCTTGGTATCTATTCCAGAGCAAAAAATTTAAATTCCTTAGGATGTACTGTTAAACTATGCTCATAATTAACTGCAGAAAAATAGTTAAATGCCTTAGGTTGTTACTGTCAAACTATGCCCAGAATTAACCGAAGCAAAACAATAAAATGCCTGGCTATTACTGTCAAACTATGCTCAGGATTTCCTGGAGCAAAAGAATAAAATTCTTGGTTGTTAATGTCAAACTATGCCCGGGATTATCTCCGAGGAAGATTCATACACATTTTGTAAATTCGTTGGCAGCTCAATTGTGGTTTCGACAGGACAATCCTTTCCCAACAATTATCAAAATTTAATTTTAACAATCAAGGTCGAAAGATTGATGTAGAATTCACACCCACAGGGCCCAATAGGAAACATGGTTCATTGAAAAAATCAGAGACAAATGCTTTTCCTCCATCTGTACCAGTGAGAGAGTTAGAGAATTTGTGTGCTCAGAGAGTTCCCAGGAAAAATAAAAAAACAAAGAAATTTTTTTTCCTACCACTGTGCGAGTGAGACGGTTAGAGAGCGTGAAAGAGTTTTGGGTGTCTGAAATTTCGAGTTCCTTCCCTCGTGGAAAAATGCATCCAACTCTTTCTACATGCATGCTTTAGCTGCATGTCCAATTACTTCCACGTGGTCTCTTCCAAGATAATCACATCCATTCCAATTAACATATTTCAACTAATTTCCCATTAGTACATAACTAATGGCTAAGGCTAATCAAAAGGTATTGAGGATTAAAATAAGATGAAGGTACTTTTGCACTCAAGGTTAGGCTACGGTCATATTATAATCCCCCTAGGATATATACAACCCCCTTTCCTTCTCACTGGTGAATTCATAATCCCCTATTCTCTTTAGCGTTTGCCTCAGCCACATCCAGCTATATTTTATATTATTTTTTCAAAATACAACTTGTTCATCCTTCAGGCATTTTAGCCTCAAAATTTACATAATTACATCAGGGGTCCAAAATTTGGGTTTACAACGGCTATTAATATTGTTGAAGTGGAAAAGATCATATGCAAATCACTACAAGGAGAACACCTTGTAGTAGAGATTTTTGTGGAACCTCCTCAAAAAAATTATCCTTTCTTTGTTTATAGCGGAGGCAATCAACCAGATCTTTTTGTAGAGGATTTTAAATCGATGCACCTTAATCAAAAAGACGCACCGGTTCTCTTTATAACATAATGCATTAGTGCGTAAATTATAATGCACACCAATGACCTTTAATATTACAAAATGCTAGAACATCATTTTTATTTTAAAAACCACGCATTGGTTCTTTGCAAGACAAAAAGAGCAACAATGCTCATGAGAAGGATGCACAACATGTGGATACAATGATTGGTTATTCAATAAATATTTAATTAAAAACCATTAAAAATTCCCTAAGTGGTACGCTTACAAATATAATAGCACTGATGTATATAATAAATAGGCGCACCTATAAACATAATAGTACTAACAACTAGATTTTTTCCATTTAGACCCAAATATATCCATTGCGTGACAGACCTAGACATGCATTGGTTAATCTTTATTTACAACACATTGCCACGTTTACGTCATATGTTTAAAAATACTGATTTTTTTCATTTAAAAAATAGCTTATTGGTGCTCTCCTAAATAATAATGCAGCAGCACTTCTTGGCATCAGGTGCACCGAGGTATGGTAATTTTTTTTTTTACCGACGGTAATTTCATTTTCAACTTTCATTCCATGATTATGACCACCCAAACAAGCATCAGTTCTCACCCTCTACTTATGACCACCCCACTTGTAGTGCTCTATAGTGTCACTTCCACGATTTGATAGCTTTCGTAGTGAATTCAATTCATTTTCAAATTTTCGAAAATAACGCACATTTCCAGTTTTTCTCAATGGGGAAACCATGTCTCCTAAGGACAAAAGAAACCATCTAAATTGTTTCGTACCTCCTTATTTATAATTCTAGTGGATTAAAATTTAAAATTTGTCTTTAGTTTACCCATATTTTCATTTAAAAAAAGTTTGCATGATATGACCTAAGCATTTAGTTCGCACTAGACCATGTCGGTGCATCCTATTGATTGACATGTAGCACTAGTCTGGTGTGTCTTGTTAATTTCAAGCTAGCACCTTGTCGGTGCATCCCTTTTTTTGTGCAACACATCACGGGAAACCCTCAGGCACTTCCCCTCATTTCAAGGATGGTTCCCAAGGTAAACCGTTCATGAGCAGTTAATTGCACCCTAACCTGGCGGGGAGATCAAATGAGGCCCTTGCATAGGCTAAAACCTTCTGCTTGCATGATACAACACTCAACCACTTGAGATAACCCATTGGGCTCGGTGCATCCTAAAAGCAATGCACCGATACCTGAACATAAAAAATAAAATCCTAACCAGTGCACTAAGTCCTATATAATTCCCTGTTGCAATAAAATAAAAATAAAAACTCCACAGTGCGTCCATTTCACTAAAACGCACTGATAATGGCATGTACTTTAAAACAACACACTGTCAATTTAAACATGCAACAAAAATATCACCGATGTGTTCCATCCCATATGTTGCATTATGACCGGTGCATTCCTAAACACAACGCACCACCCACAAAACAAAAAACAAAACCTTTTCGGTGCGTTAAAAAACACAACACACTGCCAAAAAAATAAAATAATAAAATAAAGACACACTAGTGAGTTCCATCCAACATAACGCACCGTTATCGATGTAATATAGAACACAACACACCGCTACCTTATAACGCACCATCACAATGATTCCTATTTGCATAGCAACATAGACCAAATTGCAATATTTAACTTTTGTAAAAATTTCTGAACCAATGCTTTTCATTATAAAAACAACACCAATGCGCAATAAAACATGAAGCATTGTAACAGTTACGGTGCTTTTGTTCTGTTGTAGCACATTGACCACGATGCATCTATAATTTATTTCACACTCACGGGTTGCTTTACCACACTTTTTTGCAAAAATAAATTAGTTTCAATAATTTATAAATACAAAATGATTATATATGTGTGTTTGTGTTATAGTTTCAATTTGATTTATTTATATAGATGTGCCTAAGAAGAATTTTATGTGAATCAAAGATGATGACAAGGTGAATAGCAGTATCAACAACTTGACCCATACAACTTTGTGTGTTAGTGGGAGGCTAGAGAGAGGGAGAAGGAGATGCTTCCTTGCCCTATTATGGGTCACACATGTGCCTTTGTGAGGATTGTTGGCCTCCTCGAGTTTTATGAGGAAGCTACATCCCTTAGGGGAAACTCCTTGTTTTTACAGGAGTCCATCCATCATTGGGATCATCATAGGTAGTATTTTAAGGTTTGTTCAGATCTGTGGCATCAACCCATAGAGGATGATGTTCATTTCATCATTGGGTTGTCTAGGAGGGGGGAGGATTGGCCCCAGATCCCAAATCTACCTCATGGTGTTGTAGGAGAGAGCCAACTAGTGTACGTGTAGAGATATGTTATCCCTAACATTGTAGATGCTACATAGTGAGTCCAGGTTGCTAGCAACCAATTACAGTTACATGTATTTGGTATCGATGATGTTAGGTTCCTATCTCTTATTCTCACAGCACTGGTACACTCTACCTATGATGGGTAGCACATTAGTTTCTCATCGATTTACTATGTAGACAGTTTAGTACATATCAGGCCCTAATTGATTAGGTGTTCGATGATATTTTTGAGGCAGTTTTGTTTTTCTTTAGATCGTTGTCACTTAGTTTTTGATGGTAGCGGATTATTCCCTTTTGCATCAGGGTTATTTACCTTATTTTTTAAAGGTTTCCTTCCACTCGACCTACATTAACCGATGAAATTCCTCTTCATCCTATGAATGATGCGCATATGCACATTTGGGGGTAGTTGTTTCCCAAGTGTGGCCATTCAGAGTGGTCGTGTAGTTCATAGATTTGTAATTTTTTGGTTCGAGAGAACAATCTTGTCCTCAATCTTGTACAATATCCATATGCAAAGATGGATTGGAGAGGATGTCATAACATCATTTTTGCTAAAAAATCCAAGTCTGGGAAAAAGTGCAAAAGTCAAAAGTAGTCAAACCTATAATTTTATAGAAGTTGATTGGTAAATCGGATCAGAGATTTGAAAGTTGTTGATTAATCCTTGTTATATGTACTAATAACACCCGATAGAATTTTTTTCTATTTATTGTTATATTTTCTTCTGTAGGTGGTTGAAGTTGTTCTTCGAAAATAATTGCACTTGTAGAAAAAGTGCATAATTGGGTAAAATCAACATTTTTGGGAGGATGTGACTTTCAGATCTGATATTAGAATGAAGCATGAAGATATTCGTTGAAAATATTATCCATAGGGGAACAATGATGTACTATCTTATTCTGAAGGAGAAATTCAAATTGCTCTCAGATTCGAACATAAAAGTGCCTATAACCTTAATTTGACAATATTTGTAAATAGGGGGTAGTTTCCAGAATGCATAATGGAACATAAAAGAGCCTAAGAATCCCATGAATTATTCCATGAGAATAAATCTATTAAAATAATTTTTTTATGTCTCATTGCATATATTGCTAATATGTATAATAAATATCTCTATGATGCATAATGCTTGGAGTTGACAAACTTTTAACACTTGCAGCAAAGGGAAACATGCAGACGGAAAAAGTATCAAAAAGAAAATGGTAACCATGAATGATGCCCATGAACCCTATAAAGATGATGAGGATTTCCTAGAAGAAAATATGCAATGGAAATGCTGAGACAAAATCCAATGGGAGGATAAAGTAAATCACTCCCCAAAATTTGGTTGAAACAATGAGAAGTTTCAATGAGAGGTTGATCAAGGCTCAAGAAGAAAAGAACCAGATTAATGTTGTCATCCTTCAGAGTCTCACTGATACTAAGGAGAGGGACCATCTTGGATATAATCCAAGTAATTCCGGTTAAGGAAGAATAGTTGCATAAATTCACTCTAGAAGTCACACTAGAAAGAGGAATCCAAGTCCATGTAATATCCCCAATTTGAAAATTTACTCAATTTGGCCAATTTTCAAACCTTGAACTAGTGAAACCCCAAACTGTCCCAAATGATCCCAAATGGTTTCGAATTATGTATGGAGTGGATTGAGGTGTATTAGGACACACTACTGCAAATATTATATTCTTGGACACTTTCTAAATACTTCATCAACTTGCATTTACAACTGGAGAATGAAAGGCAAAAGTACTAGGAAAATCGATGTTAAAACCCCCTAGGGTAGATGACTCTTTTGGCTTCCCAAATGTTGTACGACCATCCCAAATTTCAGAACAAACACTTGGATCATATCAAGGACCTCCAAAACAACATATGTGCAGCATTGATTCAGATTTATAGCTTTCTAAGGCACTCTTAAAACAAAAGGTTACAAAACACATTCATTGCTTGGAAATTGTGAGCAATATAACAGAGATTTTTACATGGAATTCTAAGCAAATTAAAAAATGGGCCTACATAAAATTTATGTGTCATGTACATTAAATAATAGGATTCTCAAACAACTACAAAAATCAGAATAAGTCTAGCGCAAAACTGATATATAAATGCTCAAAGTTTCATAAATGTATACAAGGGCGCAATGGCTCAAAATTGTGTTTTTAGCTTGAGTTTTCTTATATGGTCCAAGGGATTTCGAGTTGTGGCTCTCATTATATGTCTATTACAGAGTTATGCAGCAACTAACATGTCCATAAGGTATAAATATCAATCCTCAATTATATATATGAAACCAAAGATAATTTTAAGGGCGAAATTTAGCCCATGGGCTATTTTTCCATGTTTTTTTCCAAAAAATGATTCGCCAATTTGCATTTTTTGAAGCCCTATTTCGCCCAATTTTGATGGAGTAAACTTTTTTCACTCTAAAATTCGCCAAATTATTATATAAACTATATAAAATCCTTATAAATTGAAATAATTGTAGAAAAATATTGCCAAATATTTTATAGTTGACATTTTAAGAATTGGTAAGATTCGCCAAGGTTTATACAATTTTAAATAAGTATGGGTCCTTAAAATTATCCCTGTTAATGAAACGATAAGTGCGCCATCACACTTTTACATGACATTGAGAGAAAGAGGAAACTAGCTCGAATATCAATGTTACTTGGAGAAATAGTACATGAAGTGCTTAGTATTTCGAGCTATGTCTCTCATGATCTATCCATTACATATTTATGCATCCATTAACAAGTTCATAAGTTCTAGAAAACATCCTTCCATTAACTATTTTCAACAAAGAGTGCGCTATCTCACTTTACATGAGCATTGAGAGAAAGATAGGAGAATGATAGTAGAGAAGGAAGAGATAATATGAACTTGAACTCAGATGGGGGTTGAACCTGCATCAAAACATCTCCATGAAGCTCTGTTCATAGGTATGAATGGCCTCTCCAACAACCAACTTGGATGGGAATCTTGCACCCTCAAAATTGGTACTAAGGCACGGAGGATGAACATCCACCATGCAAGGACAAGCTTGAAGCTCTCCAAATTTCAAAGATGCAAATAAAAAATGATCAAAATATTCTCCATTTCGAATTGGCCTCCTTTTAATAACTTTATTTGACTCATTTACCTCCACAGAACTCAAATTATCTCCTAATTACTCATGAAATTCGACTTAGTGGGAGTTACGACCCTTCATTGGCCACACATGACACTTGGCTCATCTTTTGTCTCCAACTCCTCCATGAATTCGAATTGGGGAATATTTTAGATTCTTTGGAGATGTGTAACTCCTCTCATGCTCCCTCTTGGTCTATTTTTAGCTCTTACATTGTTATAGATGTCATAGAATCTGTCATAAGTGTCATAATGCTTGTCATAGTTGTCATAGAATATGTCATTGCCTATTTTTAGCCCTATGACTCTTCCTCTTCCTTCATGAATGTCATAGAATCTGTCATAAGTGTCATAATGCTTGTCATAGTTGTCATAGAATATGTCATTGCCTATTTTTAGCCCTATGACTCTTCCTCTTCCTTCATGAATGTTACCTCTTCCCTTCCAACTCGAATTTGGGGATGGCTCCATGTTTAAAGGATGAATATTCTCTCATGTGGACCCCACATGTCCACTTATGCGCCCCCAAGTCCAACAAGGACCTAATGCCAGTTCATTTTGGAGCATTTAACATTTATTCCATAATTTATTGGCCTATTCTTCCATCATCAATTTAGGATATTGAATTTTCATGAGAAACTATAGACCTTGGGGTTAAATGTCAATATTTTAATTCTTCCACATAACCCTTAGGAATTGGGTAGTCCAACTTAATTATTTATCTGAAAAACCATTTAATTGGGGACATGATAGTCATCCCCACCCAATATTGCTTGTCCTAAAGCAATTTCAAACATGGATGTTGAAGAACTTGCTTTCTTTCCAAAACTTTGTTTCCAAAAATTTCCTTCCAAAATTATGAGTAGTGGCACTCATGTACTCTTTCATATTTTGGAAACCATTTATGAACTTTCAACCCTTTTTCTCACTGTATAATTCTTTGAAGTTGCCACTAATTTTCCCAAATTTGTGTCTTCAAGATTCCATGAAAATTTTAGAGAGGAACCACCATGCTTGCTACTGCACTACTCTAATTACAATCACCTTCTCAAGTGGTGACTCAACCTCCCATACTACTTGTTTCCCCCAAAATTGAAACCAATGAGACCAAAAATTATCCCAGGGTCCCAAATGATCCTGATACATGCATGGTGTGAAATTTCTAGTATGAAATGCCATGAACACCAAGCATGTGAATATTGAATCCATCTCTCAAAAGGTCTCCCACATAGGAAACTGGAACACTTCTATGCAAAGATGATCAACTCAAACAATTGAAGGTTGGATTTATCTCTCAAACCAACAATCGAACTGCTGCACCAAGTGATCTAAAACCAAGCAACACCAAGATCCCATTGCTTGTATTTCATTCCAAAATATAGGCATGCTCTACCACAAAAAATTGCAGGCAAAAGATTACCCAGATCCCACTGCCTTAGTTGCAAATATTTGAGTGGCAGTGTCACATGTGGAAAACTAACATTCCAAAGAATGTCAGGATCCCATTGTGTCATCCGCATCTTTCCAAACATCAGTAACAACAATAAAAATTCATCACTATGAAAAATGCAAGGAAGGATGTAAATATCATACCACCACACTGGAAGTTCAACATTTCCAATGCACAATTGAAAGCTTGAGGGCCCCTACATCAAAATATGAAATTCTTCAAGGTTGGGACGAGACCAAGAGAGACTCTCCATCATAAAATACATATCCTCAAAGTGAGGCTGAATGCAAACAAGTGTCCCCCAATCAACTAGATAGTCCTCATGTGCCAAATGCACACAAGAATCAAGAGTGAGACCATTGAAGCTCAAAGGACAAGGTTGAAAGTTCCATGTCTCATCACCAAAAGAGTAGGGATCATCCAATAAGAAAATATGTCCATGCTGCTCCAAAAGAATGTAATATGGAACAAAATAATCAGCCATGTGTTCTTTCATCCAAGAAGTGAATGAAGAACCTCCACTAAAAACTGAACCAAGTAAGGAGCAGAGAAAAATGGAGACTTCAACTGGCTCAAAGAAGTCTCATCAAGACACCCACGAATATGCACATCATCAAGAAATAACAAAGGATTTTGCTTCCAATAATAATTTTCTTCAATCATATATTTCTTCACCCAAGTATTGGATCATAGTTCCTCCAACATCAAATGAACTAAACAAGGAGCCAGGAAAATCACGAGTCTTCAAGTGACTCAAGTGAATATCATAGGTGCATCCATGTAGATGCGTACCATCATAAAGTAACAAAGCATGATGCTGCAAATGTAAAGAATAAAGTTCTCTAGTCATGTCATCCTCTAAAGGGGAGATAGGATTTTTATACTCCTCATGTGGCACCTTCAAAAAGAAACCTTTCACCCATACTTCATTAGGATGAATTCTGCAAAATATGGAAGTGTAGGATGTAGGAGAATGAACCAACTCACCTAAATGATCAGAAAATGAAAAAGTGTCATCATGTAAAGGCTCCATAAGGGTAGTATTAGGCACCTCCCTCAAAAGTTCAAAAATTTCCTCATAGGTTGGTTCCAAGATAGTGGAATCATACACTTCTTCAAAAAGTGTGTAACCATTTCCAAGAGGAAAATCAAGTTCCTCTTACACCACAACAAGTGCTTGGATCTCATCAAGATCATATTCAAACACATCAAGCACATGCAAGTTTCCATGTTTCTCATGATCCATCATGTCATGAGAACCCTCCAATCAATCTACCATTTGACAATCTGAACATAGGAGGAAGAACAAGTATCTTGTAACCTATCAAGAAGTTGCTCATTTTGCATTTTGAGCTTATGAATATCCTCATTATTCTTAAAATATGCTCCATGTAACTATTCATTAAGCTCAACCAAATTGTTTCTATCAAAAAGCAAAGACATGACATTACCTTCGATGTTGCACATTGCTCTTTGAATATTCTCCATGTCTTCAAGGAAGGATGGATCCTTCAATGAAGAAACTCTCCAACAAGAATTTGACACCAATGCTTGAGTGTCATGGAGTATGTTTAGGGTAAATTGGATATTCTTTTCATTCATATTTTATGACCCTTCAAGAAAAAGAGGCTCTTGTAGAGGGACCTCCTCTTCTTTGTACTTTCTACTTGGACCAACTTCATTAAGCTCAAGTGGTGATGGGAAAGTTGATCTTTGTTCTTCTTCAACTTCTACAAGGCCTTCATTTTCATGCTTAATGGAACTTTGGATTGCAACAACACTTTCAAAAGTGATCTCATGTCACCAACATATAGGTGTGAGCACTCATCAATAGGTACTCCTTCATAGTTCAAGCATCCATCAATAGATGCTCTTTGATTCATGTCCAAAGTAGAGTGTGTCTCAGAATGATCTTCAGTATTTTCAATGGAATCTTCTTCATGCTCATGTGATGTTTCTTCATATTTTTCAGAATCACTTGGGAGTGAATTTAGATCCTCTTCATCTAATGCTTCTTCTACTTCACCACCTTCATAACTAGGTGGCTCATGGGTCTCCTCATTTCGCTCCTCCTTTTCACTCAAACATATATGAGTTGCTCTCCAAGGTATTTTGCAAGAAGGGCATAGACCTTTATTCACTAACTCCACATCTTCATTTTTGGGCCTATTTTCAAACACCCAATCATCAAAGTATTCAAAATGAATGGCCTTTTGTGTATCTCCCTTATACAGATCAAGATATGCCTGATATTGTTGGGGCAAGGTTTTACATGTTGCTCTCAATATTTGTAATTCATTCATAGAATTATCCTTTGGAGGTTCAGAACATACATATTCATAATACATAGGGTCATAAGAATAACCTTCATTCCTTATGAAATTGTAATAAGTGTTGCATGATGGCATCTCTTCCTCATACCATTCATATTCTTCTTCATATTGCTCAAAATCATCTTCATACTTCTCATAAGAATTGTACTCATAGGATTCATCATAATAGTAAGACATGGCTGCAAATTATTCTTCAATGTATTATATTAATGCACAGGTGCAAGGACCATCCTCTGATACCACTGCAATATCCCCAATTTGAAAATTTACTCAATTTGGCCAATTTTCGAACCTTGGACAGTGAAACCCCAAACTGTCCCTAATGATCCCAAATGGTTTCGAATTATGTTTGGAGTGGATTGAGGTGTATTAGGAAACACTAATTCAGATATTATATTCTTGGACACTTGATAAATACTTCATCAACTTGCATTTACAACTAAAGAATGAAAGGAAAAAAAATACTAGGAAAATCGATGTTAAAACCCCCAAGGGTAGATGACTCTTTTGGCTTCCAAAATGTTGTACAAACCTCCAAAATTTCATAACAGACACTTGGATCATATCAAGGATCTCCAAAAAAACTTAGGTTCAAGATTGATTCAGATTTATAGCTTGCTAAGGCATTCTTAAAACAAAAGGTTACAAAACACATTCATTGCTTGGAAATTGTGAGCAATATAGCAGATTTTTACATGGAATTCTAAGAAAATTCTAAAAGGGGTATGCATAACATATATGTCTCATGTACAGTAAATAATAGGCCTCTCAAACAACTACAAATATCAGAATAATTCTAGTGCAAAACTGATAAATAAATGCACAATGTTTCATAAATGTATACAAGAGCGCAATGGATAAAAATGATGGTTTTTGCTTGAGTTTTCTTATATGGTCCAAGGTATTTCGAGCTGTGGCTATCATGATATGTCTATTACAGAATTATGCAGCAACTAACATGTCCATAAGGTCGAAATAACAATCCTCCATTATCTATATGCAACAAGAAGTGCGCCATCACACTTTTACATGACATTGAGAGAAAGAGGAAACTAGCTCGAATATCAATGTTACTTGGATAAATAGTACATGGATTGATTAGTATTTCGAGCCGTGTCTCTCATGATCTATCCATTACAGAGTTATGCATCCATTAACAAGTTCATAAGGTCAAAACAACAACCTTCCATGATCTATATGCAACAAAGAGTGTGCTATCTCACTTTACATGAGCATTGAGAGAAAGATAGGAGAATGATAATAGAGAAGGAAGAGAGAATATGAACTTGAACTCGGATGGGGGTTGAAACTGCATCAAAAAATATCCATGAAGCTCTGTTGATAGGTATGAATTACCTCTCCATCAACCAACTTGGAGGGGAATCTTGCACCATCGAAATTGGTACGAAGGCAGGAAGGATGAACATCCACCGTGCAAGGACAAGCTTGAAGCTCTCCAAATTGCAAATATGCAAATAAAAAATGATCAAAATCTGCTCCATTTCGACTTGGAATCCTTTTAATAACTCTATTTGACTCATTTACCTCCTTAGAACTCAAATTATCTCCTAATTACTCATGAAATTAGATTTAGTGGGAGTTATGACCCTTCATTGGCCCCACATGACACTTGGCTCATCTTTTGTCTCCAACTCCTCCATGAATTCGAATTGGGGAATCTTTTGGATGCTTTGGAGACGTGTAACTCCTCTCATTCACCTTCTTGGTCTATTTTTAGCTCTTACATTGTCATAGATGTCATAGAATCTATCATAAGTGTCATAGAATCTGTCACAGGGAGGCGACTTTCGCCTCCCTGTAGAGCTCATTCGTTCTCTCCATGATCGGAATTTGCATGTTCTCTAGTAGGTGGGACATCCAACGTTTTCGAATTCCCTCACGTGGCTTTCAGCGACTGAGTTGGATTTGTCCCATGAGCACTATGTTGCCTGGAATCACTTTATCGGAAACCTTGTTTATGCAGGTATCTCATTTGGACAGGGAGCGGACATCTTATGCTGGAACCATAACACCTTTGATGGTCAGGTCACGGCTAAGTTAGCATATTCTCTATTAATGGATGATAATGCCAGTGAGGCTAACTGAGGCCCGATTTCCTTGAATTGGAAGGTTCATTGCCCCTTGAAAATCCTTTGCTTTACGTGGCTGGTCTTGCACAATAAAATACTTACCTGGGGCAACCTGTGCAAAAGAGGTTTCGTCGGACCAGGCTTTTGTTTTATGTGTCGAAGGGAGAGTGAAGATGTTCACCATCTATTTGGCCTTTGTGAGGTTTTCAAACGAGTGTGGAATTTGCTGGAATGCACCTTACATTTTCAGTTTGACTGGTGGGATGCTCCATTTACCCAGAATTTCCAACGGTGGTATGCTTTACGGCATCCTAATCCCGCATTGGTACACTTTACGTTGTGGGAGTTTTGGAGAGCCTAAAATCGGGCCATATTTCAGGATTCGACTATATCTCCTTCACTCATATGCACTCGGATTTTGGGCTATCTTGAGCAACACCTCTTTCGGTAAACAAGCAGCCCAGGATTATTACACCTTTCGATGAATCCTCTTTGTGCATGTCGATTGGCTACTTTGACGGGGCCGCACTGGATGGAACTTGCGGGGCTGGTATTATATTAAAATTGTCAAATAATCACTCTTTTCAATTGTAGATGGGTGTCGGTCATGGAACCAACACCAAAGCCGAGTTACTGGCGCTATGGGGTTTGTTGTTTTTTTCTACTCTCCTTGGCATGTCCACTCTGAGCATTTGTGGATATTCTATGGTTATCATAGATTGGGCCATTGGGCAGCAGAGTCTCTCCTCTTCTTTGCTTACCGACTGGATTCGTCGTGTTCAGGGGCTCATCGTCAGGTTTGTGACCATCAATTTCAAACATATCTATCGTGAATTTAACTCGGCAGCGGATGATGCTTCCAAGCTGGCTGTGGGAGTGATGGATGGCCACATTCGCATTCTAGAATTCCTAGTAACCAGTGCTGTGGATCCTTTACGATGCCCTATACGTAATGATGGTTTTTTTTCTCTATTTGCAGTTTGTGTAGACTGCTGGATATAGTTTTTGGGAGCACCTTATGTGAACTGTGTTGGTTGGTCAATTTACGATTTTTTAGTCATGGATCTAGTTTTTATCTATGAGTAGGAGTATGTATAGGCATCTCGCCTCTTGTCCTTTTTTCGATACAGCTTTTGCTTAATAAATGTTGGTCTTTTTTTTCTCTGAAAAAAAAAAAAAATCTGTCATAAGTGTCATAATGCTTGTCATAGTTATCATAGAATATGTCATTGCCTATTTTTAGCCCTATGAATCTTCCTCTTCCTTCATGAATGTTACCTCTTCCCTTCCAACTCGAATTTGGGGATGGATCCATGTTTAAAGGAGGAATATTCTCTCATGTGGGCCCCACATGTCCACTTATGTGCCCCCAAGTCCAACTAGGACCTAATGCCACTTCATTTTAGAGCATTTAACATTTATTCCATAATTTATTGGCCTATTCTTCCATCATCAATTTAGGATATTGAATTTTCATGAGAAACTATAGACCTTGGGGTTAAATGTCAATATTTTAATTCTTCCACATAACTCTTAGGAATTGGGTAGGCCAACTTAATTATTTATCTGAAAACCATTTAATTGGGGACATGAAAGTCCAAGAAATGGTTCTTTGAGAAGGGCACATGAGGTGTAGCAACTCGTTACTATTTAACTAAATTTGATTCAGTTTACAATTTACATACTAAACTTCTATAGTTTAATTTGCTCCAAAATTTAACTTACAGTAATAAAAACCAGTAATTTTTTACAACATAGTCAATAACATAATTTTAGTGAAGATAAACTCTTAAAACTAGTAAATTTAACCAGAAGAATACCTCTACTGGTGCATGAGGCGAATCCCTTGAAGTTATGCAACAAGCACAAAATTGATTGAGTCACTTGCCCAAAGTGGAAACATGGTTTTACCTTCCAGAGAACAAAACAGTAATGCACAGTAAGCTATGTATCTTTTATGAGTTCTTAAACTCATCCAACACTTCCCATCTTCTTCCATCAAAACCAAATCCCCCCCAAACAAAGCCTCCTCTTCTCCTATCTTCCTTCACTAGTTATGTCCCTCGACCTTCCTCCACCACCTCTTTCAATAAAATAATATCAAAAAATAATTAATTCCTTTTTTCATACATAACAAGTTCAATTTAAGTTGAATTATAATATCTTACCTACGAAAGATTACTTCACGTGATATCATTAAAATCTTTTATGGAAGTCATATCCATGAAATTCAGTTTGAGCTAAAATAAATAATAATGTATCTCCAAGTGTCATGTCACATGCTATAAATCGAATGCAATATGTTAATCTTATCCTTGAATTCACGTAGAATTATCTACCCATTTATTGGTACTCTTCTCCCCTACGCAACACAAGTAATATATTATTTGTGCACATATATAAATATACATATTAAATATTACTTGTGTACATACATAATACCTTAATAAGACATATATAATAATATTCTCATAAATATTTTAATACTGCATCATACATACATATGTATAGATATATCATTTTAATAACCCATGAAACAAATTTAACTCTTAAATATGTTCAATCAGTCAACTTGGTATTAATATATATATTTATCACATATACCTACTAGTTAACACTTTCTTAATCCATTAGAGACATATACAATACTACAAGGATCATATAAATTTCAACACATGGATTATAATTCAACAATCATCAACTAGGTTATTATACTAATGTATTCATCAACTAACTAATCATAATAATGTACTCACGAATCGGCGTGTAGGTGTCCAACCCACACGTCTTAAGTGTGGGTACTATTAATCAACATTTATTTCCCTTAATGCATCATTATTATATACTTGCAAACAACATACAACAAAACAACTTAATCAATGCATCATTCATCATTCATACTCATTTATACAAGAGTGATAAAACTGAATTAGATAAACCTAATTAAGCAATCAAGCATATAATCATAATGGTTTATAACAATGTAGAATACCATCCAATCCATCGGTCCCATCCATCTTGATAAGTACTCAAAACAACCTATTCACCACTACTTCCATCACCTGAACTCACCATCCCATCCTCTGTTGGAATATACTATGGCATTGGCTATACCGATCTAACCATATATCGAACATATAAGCAGAAGTGTCGACTGCATCGACCAAGCTTCCCCAACACGAACCCACTAGTCGTCATCACACATCTAGGGGAGAGTGCTCAGCACAACCCTCCCACGACTCCTAGTTTTGGTGGATAAATGGTGGGAAATGCCTTCACCGCCATGATAATATTAGGGTCAACACCCTACATCAACCATACTATGCCATCACTGTTCTAAAGGGTATCGTCATTGAAAAACCACTTTGGGCAAGTCACAATTCCTGTCAGAACTCACACTCACCCACAAGTCATAGAAATATTTGAATTCACTATTAAGTAACATGAAAATCGTTATCACAAGTCATATCAGTGTTTCAAATCATAAATTCAATCACAATTACAACATATAATACACTACTATCTCATAGTTGGCTGTTTGTATGTCAACTCAATAACCACATACGTGTCTCATGTATAATTATATCCAACTATTTCAAGTAATAAGATATTTCACAAACTGATATTGAAATAACCAAGTATGTTCTTTCGCATCACATTACATTTGTTCAATATTCAATGTATAGTTTTAACTAATATCAAGGTACCACCTTTGACATCCAATACGCATAATCAAATTACATACATAATCATACCCATTACTAAAATAAAACGATAATTTCCATTTATTGTTCATACATAAGAAGGTCCATATGCTCTCATAACAACATCATTAATCAGTTTAGCTAAGTCCAACAATTAATAACAATTAAAAGTGCTAAGCTAATTCTCATTAGGGTTTAATTACTAAATGTCAAATATGGGGCATTACATACACCCACCCTTCAAGAAACTTTGTCCTGAAGTTATGGTCATTCACAATCATAAGGAAAATCTGGATGCAATATCTCTATTCCTTCTCATGAGAAGACGCTTGACCTTACTCATCCCACTGGAACTTTACGTGATCAACATGTCGATACTATATAATTTTACTTCTTCCATCACATAGGATGCATTCTCAAGTTACATATTACATGTTATATACACAATTGGTTTGACTTCATCAAGGTTGTTTGGAAGACAGTTTATCCCTAAATAATTAGCATATTGTAATACTTTGTAGTCTTTTCCATATCACCATTCATAGGAAGATTGCATCTACCATATAACATCTCCTTCAGTTCCGAATGTAGTATTAAGAATTAGTTATCGATTCTTAGCTTTATTCAATCTCTTCCTAACAACCACCACTTACTTTCTCACTAGTAATTTTAAGTAAATCTAAATATCGACTGTATCTTGAATGTGCACTATATAGTAACTTGAATGGTGCCATGTTTATCAATAAAGCACACATCATTAGTCCACATTTTTCAAATGATAACTCTTATGAATGAGTTAGAAGTTATACATAAATACTTATGGTTTAAATTTTAACACATATATCACTTCCCTCCTTATAATACTACAATTTTTTCCAATGGAGCAATCAACTCATGAACACCACAAATCTCAACCTACCATCTTTACATACGTACATTGTACAACTATATGATATGACAAGACTTCTACATCGTTAATCATGTCTTAGCCTATTCTTTCAATGCGAAGGGCATGTCTTTACTTAATACACTTGATCACATATGCTCGCCATGATGCATATGACTAGACATACAACATGCATTCTCATCCTACTTCATTTATAATACCTTAACTTAGAAAAAATGCACCATGGTGCCCAAGGATCTTTTTTTTCAAATGCAATTCTCATAGAAATTGATTCTTCGTATATACTATATATATTTAGTCCAACTTCTTATTTTTGGTCAATAATTGAGCCATTACTATTTCATATATGACTATACCCCATTTTGTAGACACCTTATCGTCTCCATACTTCATTTTACAATCACTCACAACTTAGTTATGCCAGGCATGTTTCCCTTAACAATTTACTCATATAATTCTTATCTTAACGCATAATTCATTCGTTTGACCAATAGTAATGACCCCATCTCTGCATTCTGAGGACTCTTATTAATTATAGTCAGTTTATACTTTAATTTTTATTATCCCTATATCTCAATTGGTATTATATGTACGCCACCGCTTAAGATATCGGCATACTACATTCTCCTTTAGCTAGGAAAATTCACTAAGATATCTCAAGTGGTGTTTTTGAATATATTTGCTTCTCAACATCATGGTCGCTACTACCAATCACATTCACTTTAGGTTAACATTTTTCCTATGAACAAATTGGATGGCATTTTTCTTTTATTAATGCGCTAGGTTCAACTAACAAACTTCGATTTCAATTCCTCCTTCTTATGATTTGCCTTAAAATTTAATAGATGATTTTCCTTAAAATTTAATATATGAATATTTGAGTAAAATAAAATATCAATATACCATCCCCACAAAAAAAATCAAATCATCGTTCCCCCCCTTTTTTTTTCAACCTCAAGGATCGAGTAAACGTCTAAGTTGTTCCTCTGTGGGCTCTGTGGGTAGTCCAATTATTGCTATGCATTCATTTTTTTCACAACTATATATATGTGTGTGTGTGTTTAAAAATAATTAAGCTTATATAAAATCCAAAAATTGATCGTGCATACGTACGTGTCTCTAATGACGCGGTTTCAACTCTTCTTGCCAAATTTAATATCAAACTCACTATCAACCCCATAAAAATTTCCATCTTTAATTTTGGTAAAGAAACTAATATTTAATTCACTTATAATATGAATAATTTCTTTTAATGAAACATTAATAAAATCAATAAGGAAACTGTGTATGTCTTATATATTTTTATATATTCATTATATTTTATAAATTCTTCTCATTTTCATAGTAAATTTAACATAATATTTATATTTAATAATTTTTTTTTACTAATAATTATATATATACCACGTCTATAATTCTTTTTTATGAATTTTAAATATAATTTCTCTCATCCCCATATATATATATATATATATCCCCACACAAAATCATAAACAATGTAAATAATGTTCCAACCAAACTCTGATTGATTGTGAGTTATCACTACATGGAAAATCTTTATTTTTTATAATTTTAATTTAATTAAATTTTTATTTTATTTTTTAGATTAATTAATATAACCACAAAAATAATTTAAAGCCTTGGCTTTAAATCACATGGATGCCTTTAATCCAGAACTCGATTCCATAACTAAATTTACTTTACAAATTTAAAAATAATATTGAAATCCATGCATTTTGAAGGAAACTTCTACACTTTACTTTCGTGAGTTGCACCCATAATATGCAAATTGCAACGTAAGTGGGGAAGATATCATGGAGCTAGATTTGCAATCATTTTCAAAACTAGGTGAGGCGTCAGCTTTACATCCTTGATTACTCATCGGCAGTGATGGAATTTGATGGGTAAATTTTTCATCACTAGATAATTTAATCGTCAAATATGGCCGACAGTGTATTTAAACCGTCACAAAATGGCTTAAAAATTAAAAACGCTAAACCATTTAGTTATTACCATCAATTTTAATGAGTGTGTCTTGTTTGAAATTCCTACCGGGTCGGTTATTGATTTTTTGTCAAACCTGTCAACTACATGTATTGCCTCGATCTAAATGAGTGCCCATCCATTGGAAGAAAAGGCGGGCTCTTCGTGGGTTTTAAAAAATTCACTTAAGTGAAGATACAGTGTTGGGATGTGACAATCAATTGACGGTTTAAGTCAAGTTGGTTCATGGTGGTTTCACCAACGGTATAATCAGTTATGTGTAACTGAAGTGGGATTGCTTAAATATGTGGTTCATTGAGGCAGATATTGAACTGGGACTTTAAGCCCTCTCCTGGATAGTATGTAATACTCATGCCTTACCGGGTGGATATAGCCCACATTCAGTGGGTGAACCACGTATATCTTGTGTGATTGTGTGATTGCTGTTATGTGTGAATCTTCTTCTGATTTTCTGTTATTATATTTTCTGATTTTCTATTATTATATTTTTATGATCTCTATGGGTTTGAGGCCCAACAGACAGGCTTCACCTACCCCAGTGAAGAGACACTGTAAAGCAGCATAGATACGGAGAATGGGAGGGAGTTGTAGAGATGCCAGGTATGGAAACATTGATATCTTTGGAGACGAACACGCACAGAGTATGGTCCAAGCCCAGGATTTATTTCTGCAAGAGGCTTGCATGACCG
Source organism: Larix kaempferi (assembly GCA_027924585.1). NCBI lineage: Eukaryota > Viridiplantae > Streptophyta > Pinopsida > Pinales > Pinaceae > Larix > Larix kaempferi. Next base: position 3,821,445 of record BSBM01000867.1, read on the forward strand.
CCTTTCTCTAAGGTTGTCCCAATAATGTTGCAAGCATGTTGATCGGCTCCTCTTGCAGGCTTGGCTGTGCGATTTATTTCTAATAGCAAATGAAGTATTTCCATTCCTCACACAGTTCTCCCTTGGATGGGTGTTTTATCCATCATTTATTGCCTCTCATGCTTCTGGTTTGCTGGTGTTTTCCCATTGTGTGTGTGTGTTTTTTATGTTTTCCATGGTTTCCCATCTTGAGATTTCGTTTTTAGCTTGTAGATTCCACGGGCAAAGGAGGAAAACCGTAATTGTGTTTGTGGGTTTCGATTTGGTTGATTTATTGTTGTTCTATCTTGTTGGGGATTTCGATTTTGTGCTCAACTGTAATCTACCATCCAAAATTGTATTTTGATAACCCAATGCTTGAATGGTGGTCTAAAAATCATATTTGGAATCACTAGTCATGGAATGATTGTTTCAAAATCGTTTTCATACTCCCCACAGTCATATATTAGTCCTCATTTCAATTTATTGCTTGATGTGGTTAAAATTCTTCCTTGAAAACGTTTTTACATGGCTCAACTGTGTTAATGTAGCCGCATCTTTCATTCTGCAACTTCTGGCTTGAGTGAATTAATATCCAAGATGTCATTATCCTATTGCTTCTATTTTTTTTTTAAACGTATGGTGTAGAAGTGATAGGAAATGCTAAGTTGTGCATTGTCGTTATAACTGCACAACGAGTGTGAATACTATACACTCATCGATAGCTTGCTGAGACTATTTCCAGTCGCTAGTGCCAAGTGCCCTAGTGCCAAGTTTAGGTAATTCTATCTTCAGGACATTCTTAGCAGGGTGCATCCAGTTTGTAAAATATTACATGACAATCATCTACCGTGACAAAATTCTAGAAATTCAAGGAAGGTACAATATGTGAATTTTCCTAAAATTGATATTTACGGAAGGAGCACAAAGACAAATTGTTGTTTTTTTATTTTTTAATCCTTCACTTCTGAGAGGAATGGTAAGCACAAATGCCAAAAGTGCAAGTGCTTTTGCACACTATGCAAATATGAGAAGGTCTATTCAGACATTTCTTGTAGTAGCACAATAACTTCATCCACCACTGTCATCAATGACCGGCTACACCTTGGTGAATAGGTTGGGAATTAAGCTCAACAGTATGAAATATTCCATATTGTAACAGGGTGTGGGATGTAGAAGGTCGTCACCAGAACTTGATCGATATTGTGTTTTATCTTTTGATTACTATTAAGAGTTCTTTATACAGTTATGTACATTTGTATGCCTTTGTCTATGAAGCTCAATTATCTATGATTATTATCTAAGTATTTTATTGTAAATATTGATGATTTATTCAACTTAATATTTTGTATTCCTTGTTCTGTCTTTTTTTTTCTTTAACAATTTGCAAAAAAAATAAAATTGTTTTGTAGGCACCCTTTTGCAGCTATTTGTCTACAGGTACAATGGAGATCGTAGGATCTTCTATAGGCTTCAAGTTTATCAGTTTAAGTTTTGGTAAATAATTCCTTACATACAAGGTTCCATTTTGTAACTCACTTTTACAGGCTGTAGCAACCCGTTGCTAATTAACTAAATTTGCTTCAGTTTACAATTTACATACTAAAATTCTACAGTTTAATTTGCTCCAAAATTTAACTTATAGTAATAAAAACCAGTAATTTGCTCCAAAATTTAACTTACACTAATAAAAACCAGTAGCATAGTCAATAACATAATTTTAGTGAAGAGCAGCTCTTAAAACTAGTAAATTTAACCTCTACTGGTGCATGAGAAGAATCCCTTGAAGTTATGCAACAAGCACAAAATTGATTGAGTCACTTGCCCAAAGTGGAAACATGGTTTTACCTCCCAACCACAAAATTGATTGAGTCACTTGCCCAAAGTGGAAACATGGTTTTACCTCCCAGCCAACAAGGAGCCTAGCCGGCTCCTAGCCCCAGGAAGCCATACAAATGGCCTCTTGGCCCTCCGTGCCTGAGACCTTAGAGAAAAGAACATTTTTTTTTTACGGAAACGGTTGTAGAAGTTTGTATTAAAAAAAGAGAAACTATTACATCAGGATGGGGAGACTGTACCCATCAAAATGAGGGAAGTAGGCACCTTAGTACCAGTCTCTATATTATGAAAAAGCCAGAAATATAACAGTAGCTGAAAAGAAAAGAAACAGACTAATGAACTAAACATTACATATCGATTACAAAAATCTACTAAGAAAATAACCAGTGTTCAGATAGCATTGGAGTGACGGGTCTTCTTCTTGCGGCCTTCTTCCATGTCTTCTTTGTCCTGCAAACCCAAAATCGCCGAAGGACTGTTGTCCTTACTGGTTCGAATGCAATCTACCTTGGCCTTGACAATTCTGATACAACTGTGCATGGAGTCCATTTTTCCAGCAATTCCTTCATAGTACTCCTTCATTTTATTACTGTTGTTCCTTACGTCAGAGTTCGAAATTTGTACGAAGGTGGCCAAGTGGGAAAGAGCCTGCTTTAACTCTTTGTTTTCTCCCCTCATCCAATTCACTTGTGATTCAATGTCTTGGAGGTGGGATAGAACCCCAGGAGAGGGACTATCCAGTCCATCTGGTGAGTCCAAATTCACGATTCCCATGCTTTCCCCTACCATGTTCCAGATTTTACCAGTCTCACCAGGGCTACCTCGCCGAGTACTGTGATGCATAGAGCCGTCCTGCAGAGAGCCCTGCTGCAAAGGGATGCCTATAGGTTGGATGTTGCCCGAATCGAGGGGACGTCAATTTATTCCCCCATCGAACATGAAGCCGTTCTGAACCAAGTTTGTAGGGTTTCGTCCTACTGAGAACCAACCCTGCCATTCTCGTCCATGTTGGAGCCACGACGGACATGTTTCATACGGTTGCCGAGAGATCTGTTGGCTACTTTCTCACCATTCTCATTACCCTGCACCACTTCGAGGGCTGAGAGGTAGCGCTTCAAACCGTTTCCTCCATTATTGACCTGGATATGGGTCTTATAGCGATTGCATTTCAACCCTAGAAGGTGGAACCCATAATTGTTGCCAGTGTTGCCACTATCCATGCTGAGACTGGAGCTGCAAAGCCTAGACCAGAGAGAGCAGTTATTCCATAGAATGCCGGAGGAGAATGTTTTTGCAGGACCATCACCCTGATGCCTCATATAAAGGCGGGCTTCTATGTCACCTGTATGCATTAAAGCCACGCATGCAAGCTAGGTGTAGTCGATCTGCCTACGTCATCCTTTGATCCTAGGGAACGGGGAAAGAAATCTTGAGTGGATTTCGACAAAGACCAGGGGGAGATTCGGCCAATGGGTTGGATTGGCCATTAATAGGCAGAGAGATCTAGGGATTCTAAGGAACCCACACATTATCAATATGTTTCCCATTGCTAAAAAAGGTCGCGCAATTCAACTTAGCGCCAACATTGGCCAAAGTGTCCTCTGCATGGTTATTGTCTCTTAAAATGTGGAAAAAGGACATGAAAGTGAAGTTTTTAGCCAAAGTTTTGAAGTAAAAATGAAATTTGGATGAGGGAGAGTGATACTTCTTTGCTAAGGCCTGAGCCTCTTTGATAACCATCAATGAATCTCCAATCACCAGCACCTTTTGAATGTTGTTCTCCTTGAGGATGTTCAAGCCTCTGATCAATGCAAGCCATTCCGCGTCATTATTCGTTTCCTGCGTAGACCCCAAGCAAAATCTGTCATTTTGGTTCCATCGGAGTCCAAAAGAAATCCCCCCGCACCTGCCAACCCTATCCCCAGAGAAAAGAACATTAATGCACAGTAAATTATGTATATTCTATGAGTTCTTAAACTCATCCAACACTTCCAAGCTTCTTCCATCAAAACCAAATCCCCCCAAACAAAACCTCCTCTTCTCTATCTTCCTTCACTATTTATTTCCGTCGACCTTCCTCCACCGCCTCTTTCAATAAAATAATATCAAACAATAATTAATTACTTTTTTCAAACATAGCAAGTTCAATTTAAGTTGAATTATAATATCTTACCTACTAAATATTACTTCACGTGATATCATTAAATTAATTTATGGCAGTCATATCCATGACATTCAGTTTGAGCTAAAATAAATAATAAAATATCTTCAAATGTCATGTCACATGCTATAAATTAAACAAAATATGTTAATCTTATCCTTGAATTCACGTAGACTTATCTACCCATTTAGAGGGGACGTCAAGATGAAGCTTCTTGAATGTGCCATTAATGACGAGACAAGGAAGGCATCCAGGCGAGTTAAAGCATGTAATGCATGGTGCCACGTCGTGGGCTCCCATGTCAAGGAACCTCCAGCATGTGCCGCCCAATTGTCGTGGTGGCACCCGCATCCGAGGATATTTAATTAATTATTGAATTACAATTAATTAAGTAATTATTATATTTTTTAATTATTGAATTACAATTAATTAAGTAATTATTATATTAATTTTATTTACTAAAATATAATTAAATAATAGTTTTTATAATATATTATTATATTATAAATAATTAAATTATTTTATTTTATTAAAAATTATTATAAAAAAACATTATTAACATGTCAAATATATCATAATGTTAATAAATATCTCCAAAATATATTAGAAAATTACACATATCTCCAATATTAATAAATTGATAATGTTAATTAATTATAATATAATAATTAATTATTTAAATAACAAATAATTATTTAATATATTTTTTTTAACGGAAACAGTTAATAGCATTGCTTATATATTAAAAAAGAGGATTACATAAAAAAAGACTGATCTGATTGCTCCCATGAAAGGAAGTCAACCATCAATCCAAGTTTATCAAGATCTAGCTGATATTTAACATGATACCTATCTGTCCTGCTGAAGCTATATCATCTAACAAGCTGTCCTAGGAGGAGTATGCAAAAGTAAAACATTTCTGATAGTCTGCCTTATACAAAATTGGACATTAAGCCCATCCATAATGCCATCATATATCTAGACTCTAAACTGAGAGTAGCAGAGAGTTTGTGCATATTACCAGAAAACATAGAAAGCATAAATTAACTAGAAAGCCGACCCGAGTCCTGAGTAGAAAAACTGTTAGTGAGGTCCAACGTCCATGGCCGCATCCGCAGCCTTGTTCTTTTCAGTGCTCAGATCCACAAAATTACCAACGGATGCCATGAACTTCTTCAGCTTCTCCATCTTTCGGTTGATGTCCACGAGCTCATTGTTTGTTACTTTGGGTTTCCGAACCTTGCAGGGATAGGCTAGACCCAAGGTTTCTTGCAAATGCTCTATCTTTGCAGCCATTCGCGAATACTGATCTCTGATCTCAGTTTGTGAAGCAGTTGCAAAGTTATACATTCGAGAGATTAGCTTCTTGAATTCTATGTTGTCTCCACGAACCATCCTCATCTGCAGCTCCAGATCCCACAGACGATCCAAGCACTCCACCTCAAACTTGGAGATACTGCAATTCTCGTTCTGCCCAATAACGTTTCCAGTCTCTGCATGCCTTCAACAGGGTCCAATTCCTGGATGACTTTCCAATTCAGCAGAATCCCCCCACATTTCCTCATGCTATGCGACCTTGCCACAGCCCGCATTGAGGCCGCGTCTTGACTTGCAACAATTCCCACAGGAAGGTTTCTCATTTCCCTGGTAATGCCCACCGCCATGACAATAGTGCTCCCGTCCATTTCCAGCTCCATAGTGAGCCATTTCCTTGCCTACACAGAGTCTGTTCCACAATACCAACAATCTCAGACCATAAAGGGCGACGGAATGACAAAGAGCAGAAGAATGAGGTCTAAGGAAAGCCCGGAAGCAGGATTTAATCAAACCAATTATTTAATATATTATTAATTATTTAATTAATTAATATTAATATTAACTAAATAACGATATTAATTAATTAATATTATCATTCACTAAATTATTTTATAATTATTTTGTTTAATTACTTATTATAAGATAATAGTAGTGTTTAATTAATAATATTGTTTAATTAAACAATATTATTAATCAAACAATTAAAATATGGATTTCATTAAAATCATTAAATAATATTAATCTATTAATATTTTTAATTACATAATCATTAATTAACTAATATTTTTTTTGACAAGAACATTATGGTATTATATTAGAACCGGTATTTAAGCAACCGAAAGCAATTACATATTAGATCTAGCATCAATACACCTCATTTTAGCAGAACAACGATCTCATAGATTCGCCCAAAATATGGCAGGGTTCCCTACTCCCATATGCCAGAGTTATTTAGCTATTACAGGGAAGAGAGGCGTATTATGCAGCAGGGGTAGCCTCATTTTTCCAGCTTATCTTTCATGGCTGAAACTTGAGCTTCCAATGCTGCTATGCGATGTCCAAAATTTCCTTGGGTATTCGCCACATCCTTGAATCCTGTGCGCGTCTCATCTTTGAACTCTTCCATTTGTTCAGTAAAATCGGTCTTCAGTTGCATTATGTCTCGATTCAGGATGTCCCATGTCTGCTCCCCAGCCTTGGAGAGCGCCTCAATCTTGGCCTTCTGGCTGTCATATTTCCCCCGCAGACGCCCGAGAGCTTCTTCCAATGCACTAATACGTTCATCAGCAGTGAGGCCGGAGCTGGAGGAGCTAGCCATCTCAGTCAGTGGCGCGCGAGAAACCACGAAATGAGCCGGATCTGAAGAAAGCGTCCTCTGCAATTCTATAGCCGAAAGCTTTACCAGCGTTCTCTGATGGCCGAGTGGAGTGAGATCTAGAACAGGGAGGGGTTCATTTAAGGGCGAGCAGGGAGACTCCCGAGGGCGCGAGGACCGGTTCCTGAGCTGGAGTTGAGGGAATCTCTGCAACTTCATGAAAAACGTGGTTTTGGGAAGCCCATGAGCACTCTGCGAGAAGATACAGGATCTTCTTCTGCTAGGGAATGTCACATCGCTGACACATCCCATTGATATTGAGATTTCCATGATCCATTTCGACCCCATTGTTAGCTTCCGTGTCTGCATGACTGTTAAACGCACGGAGGACATGAAAATATCTTATTTTATGGAAACGTTTGCTTGCCTGGATAATTTTTTGAAAAATATGGCGGAGGTGGACATTCGGAGGAGCCTTCTTGGTTTGGAGGGCCTTGATAAGGATCCTGGAGTCGCCCAAGACTGTTAGCTGACGAATTCCGTGATTACGAGCAATTTGTAAACCTTGCCAGAGACTGCAGAATTCAGCAATGTTATTAGTTCCGATTCCAAGTCCCCAGGAGTAATTTATGCTGATGATCCCTCTTTCTGACTTGATAATACCTCCGGCACCGGAAGGGCCTGGGTTTCCTTTTGAAGCCCCATCGAAAAACAGACATGGGTCATTCAGGGATGCTACCCAGCGATTGAAGTCTGCTTCCTCCATCCTGATTTCCCAAGTCTCTGAATGAGGGACTCCGTTGGAGGGTTGGGAAGGCAGCTTGGTAGTTAGCTTGTTTAACCAGATGAGCTCCTCATGCAGAAGAGGGGAGTCATTGTTTAAGGAATGGCAGTCCATGACTTCTCCAAGGATTGCCCTAGCCTTTACTGCTGTTCTCCAGGGAGGGGCTTCTTTGCTTCGGAAGATTCTGTTGTTCCTTTCAATCCACAGATTCCAACATATGGCTTTTGGAATCCAACCCCAAGTAGATTGAAGCAGGGCCTTGTTGCTAAGATTGAAGGGAGACAGAGAGTTCCAGGTGAGGAAGAGGAGCTGAACAGAGAGGGGCAGGTTAAGGGCGATGTTAAGGCTCATGGCATGGGTCCAAGTCTCTTTAGCATAGGGACATTCCAACATTATGTGGTCCATAGTTTCATCACTGTTTTTGCAGAGGGGACATCGAGTTGGGCCAGCCATTCCTTTTCTTCTGAGATTATCACCGGTGAGAATACTCTTATGGGCTAAGGACCAGCAGAAGATGTCAATCTTCGGGATAAAGGGTTTGGCCCAAATAAAGGTCCAACCAGCAGGGTTAGGGGCGGCATAGGGGATGGTCTGGAGTTCCTTGTAGCCTTCCGCAGCAGAGTACACCCCTGAGGTTCCCCATCCCCTCCTATCTTTGGATCCCAGCTTGGAGGGGGATTTACCTTGGAGGAGGTCCAGAAGAGCAGCTGCTTCATCTTTGAGGTTAGGAGGAACATGGCCTAAGTCCCAGCCATTCCAGATTTCATTCTCCCAAACTGAAATGTCCTTTAAAGTATTGGAACCTTTTCCAATAAGCCAATTTTTTATATTGCTAATATGCGAGTTAGAGCCTAGAGGGGGGCTCTCCAGAATGGAATCGTCCCAGAGATTGATAGAGCTGCCATTTCCAGGGATCCAATACAGTTTATTCTGGAAAGATGGTAAGGCTTTGATGCATAACTTATGGATAGGCGAGCCCTTTCTAGGAGGGGGTTGCTGGTCCAGACATCTCTTCCTTGGTCCAGGGAAGTATTTCCTACGGAGGGCCTCTTTGCTCCAGCTGGATTTTCCAGAGATCATGTGCCAGAGTAGCTTGGCTCCAAGAGCTAGGTTTTGAGTTGTTAAACTTCTGATCTGAAGGCCACCTTCTTTCCGAGGTTTTTTGATCTTTTCCCAGTTGACAAGATGAAGTTTATTCTCATTCCCTTTCCCTCCTTCCCATATGAATTTCCTTAACAACCCTTCAATCTTGTTGACTGCCGAACAGGGAGCAAGCAGAATAGAAGATTGATATATGGGCATGCTATTGAGGACTGATTTGATGAGAATAGTTTTACCTGCAAGGTTGAGCCAGCTGGCCCCCCATTTCTGGATTTTGCTTTTGATTTTGTCCACAATAGGATCCCAATCTGCTGAAGTGATTTTACTTTTGCAAATGGGGATTCCGAGATAAATGAAGTTATTCCAGTCTTTGGTTGAATTCATTCCCAGAGTTCTGCTGATGTCCCTTAGTTCCCTGGTAGTACAGTTCCAGCTGAAGATTTTGCTTTTGTGGAGATTTATTTTGCTCCCCGAGACTGTTTTGTACACTTCCAGTTCTCTTTTGAATTGCTCCGAGGAATGGACAGAGGCCCCTCCCAGAAGAAGGGTGTCATCAGCGAATTGGGCATGATTTATGTCCCTGACATTGTTTACAATTCTGAGCCCAGGGAGCACATGAATGTCTTGACTGAAGTTAAGCTGAAAGCTTAGGACCGAAGCCTGGATGGCATATAGAAGGGGAGAGAGTGGGCATCCTTGTCTTAATCCTATGGAGGCTTTAAAGAAGCGAGTTGGTCTTCCATTTACCAGCGGGGCTATCCAAGGGTCCCCCACACATCCTTTGATCCAGCTAATGAAGTTGGTAGAGAAACCAAATTTAGCCATGACAGCAAATAGGAAATCATGCCTGACTCGGTCAAAGGCGTTAGCTAAGTCGAGCTTGATGACCATGCCTTTCTCTTTTCGCTGGTTGCTTGAGTGGATAGCTTCTTGAACGAGGATGATGTTATCCAATATTTTCCTGCCTTTGATGAAACCACCTTGGTTCTCCGGGATGATCCGAGGGAGCAATTTTTTCAGTCTGGTGGCGATAATCTTTGTAATGAGTTTGTAGCCCGTATTACAGAGGGAGATGGGCCTGAATCTGTCGAAGGAGTTGGCTCCTTTTTCTTTAGGGATCAGGGCCAGAAAGGAGGAATTCGTGCTGCCTCCAAGTTTGTTGGTGTTCTGGGAGTGCCTAACCATTTTGAGAAGATCATACTTGATGATTGTCCAACAGCAGGTGAAAAATCTTGTTGTAAATCCATCCGGTCCTGGTGCGCTGTCAGGTTTCATAGCAGCAAGGGCAGATTTAATTTCATCCATGGTGATAGGCGCTGATAGGGAGGTGTTTTCTCCCTCACTGAGGAGCTGGGGGATAAGATCAAAGGGATGGGAGGAGGGGTCGAGGGGCTCTTCAATGGGAGCAGTGAAGAGGTCAGCGAAGGTTTCAACAGCTGCCTTCTTGATTCTCTCTGCATCTTGGATCACTTCTCCATCATACCGAATTTCAGAGACAGCTTTGAAGTTTTTCCTGGCTTCAGCTTGTTTATGGAAGAACTTGGTATTTTTGTCTCCGCTAAGGAGCCAGAGATTTCGGGACTTTTGTCGGTAGTATTCTTCTTCAGCCCTACAAGCAGAGAAGAAGTTCTTTTGCAAGGCTTCTTCTTTGGAATGGTTCCAGACAGACGCAGGGGAGGAACCAGATAATGCTTGGTGCGTTTCAAGTTCCGCTTGGGCAAATTCCCTGTTAGAGGCAGGAGAGGGAAGATTTTTGGCCCAGGCTTTTAGGGTCAGTTTGAGACGTTTTAGCTTGGATTCCCAGACGAAGGAGGGTGAGCCCGTGAGGTGGGTATTCCACGATTCTGCAACAGTTTGGAGAAAATCATCATGGTGAATCCAAAGTGGGCTGAACCGAAAGGGGAGAGGGCCAAGATTTGGATCAGATGTTAGCTCAAGCAAAATCGGTCTATGGTCAGAGGTGTAGTGAGGGAGAATTTTGGAGGCGGCTAGAAGATTCAGTTCGAGGAAGGAGGAATGGACAAGGAAACGGTCAAGCCTTGCTGCTACATGGCCTGGCCCAATTCTTTTATTTGTCCAAGTAAAGGTGCCATTTATGGGTTTGATGTCAAGCAGATCCCAACCAGCGATGATGTCTTCTACCCATTCTCTAGAAGGATCTCTAACCGGGTTTCCTCCTTTCTTTTCATTAGCTGCCAAGGTCACATTCAGGTCTCCAGCTATGATAATGTTGTCTCTATTCTGTAGTTGAAGAAAAGCTTCAAGGGTGTTCCAGCACTCTTTTTTTTCCGCATACAGAACAGGGACATAGAGATTAAAGAGACATACCTTGTGTCCAGATTGCTTGTGGACCAGTTTTGTGAAGACCCAGTGATCAGCACGCTCTTCAGCTTCAATATCATATAGGAGAGGATCCCAGAAGGTGGTGATTCCGCTTGATGCACCTCTAGAATTATTACCAATCCCAACACTTTTTTTCCAAAATCTTTTTCCGATTTGGAGGGTCTTTATCTCCTCCATTTTAGTTTCCTGGAGTAGCAGAATCTCAGGCCTATGGATTCTGATTAGATCTCTCATTGCTTCTTCTTTCAGGGTAGATCCAAGCCCTCTGCAATTCCAGGAGATGTATTTCATTGACGAATTTGGGGTGAGGTTTTGGCCTCTTTAGAGGCCTGATTTGTACCTTTTTTGGAGCGGGTGTTCATGATGCCTTTAAGGGTTTTTTGAGAGCCTTCGAGGACCTCCAGATAGGTTGCTTCTTCCCGTTGTTTCGTCTTGGATTTCCTTCCTCTTGGGGTTTTGATCTGGAGGGAGTGGAGGCCGCTGGTAGTCTCTTCTTCGGTATCTTCTTCAGGTTCTGATTCTTGCAGCTGTGGATCTTCATAAACTTCCTTGGGCGAGCTTGGCTTATCATTTTCTTCTCGAGTAGAGGGTATTTCACCCGGTTCTAGCAGATCTGCATTCAGGGCATCAGAGATCACCCTGTTGGCATGCACAGCCGCCCAAGGGACCCTGTTATCTGTTGGTTGCATCTCCTCAGAGCTGATGACCTCAGGACGGTCTTTGGGGCTTGAGATTATGACTGGATCTTCTTTTGTGGACTCGCTGGAGGGTTTGTTGGAACTTGAAGGCTGATTTTGCATGTTCGTGATTTTCTTTTCAGGGTTCTTTGGGATTGCCTTGCCTTTCTTGACTTTTTGCCATCCTGCTTCGTCATCTGAGACCTGATTTTTTGGGCAGTTTCTTTGAAAATGACCATGTTCATGACATTGGCGGCATTTGAACGGGATCTGTTCGTAGTCGAGCTTTTGGTAGTATATCCATTCTCCTATTTTGAGTTTAATAGCTTCAGGGAGACCTGCTTCAAGATCAACTTCGACACATATTCTGGCGCATGAGTATTGGCCCTTGTTATCAGCTTTGTCAATGTATTTTCCTAAGGTGTTTCCAATTTTTTCCAGAGTGGGAGAGTTCCAGCAGTGAATAGGAAGGTTGGGAAGCCTTACCCAGACTGGAACTTCTGTCGGTACATCTGTTTCTGCATTGAATTCGGGCGTCCATCTGTTGAGGTATAATCCTTGAGCGCCCATGAAGTATGGGCCATTTCTGAATATCAGATCTCTGTCTTCTTGGGCTATAAACTCAAAGATAAAGAAGCCACGTCCAACAGGGTAACAGGTGACACTGTTCTTTAGTTGGGGGCGCCAGTTCCTTTGAATCCAGTCGTCGGTGGTCTTGGTTGAGGGCCAAAGCCCCATAAACTGTCCGACTAAACCCCGATCAGCAAGGGCTAAGGCGACTTTGATGGGGATTTCACCAGGCAAATCGATTTCGGGGATGGAGTCAAGCTTTTTGATGAATTTTGGAACAGTGGGGGCTTTGGGTTTAGCGCCAGAGGGGCGAAGGAGCATGTTGAAGGCGTCAGAGGCTGTGGGAGGGGGAAGCCCTCCCCCGAACGCCGCCATCGAGCGCGAGAGCCGAGCAGCAGCAGCGATGGTTAGGGCATAGCAGAGCGCCGTCGTCTCTATCTCTCAAGTTCCTATCACCAATGCAATGATTCAATCTCCATATTGTTATGAGTGCCTTAAAGAGGTCATTATTTCATGGATTTTGTTCTTCTTATTTTCTTTATCTTTTAACCTAGAAGGCAGGGACTAGGCTACACGCAGCTCTTGTTTTATGCTTATTCTTATTCATATCAATCAAATTCTCGCACATTAATTAACTAATATTATTATTAACTAAATAACTATAATATGAATCAAATAATTTTATAATTATCATGTTGAATTAATTATTATAAAATAATAATATTGTTTAATTAAACAATGTTATTAATCAAACAATTAGATTATGTATTTTATTAAAATGATTAAACAATATTATTTTATTAATATTTAGGAGATATGTGTATGTGCCCACTCGTTACTAGCAACAACAACATTAATAATATTAATGTGTCCGAATACATCGATATGCGTAAATGGGGCACATACTTTTCATATTAATGTTTTTTTCCTATAGTATGTGTCCCATTTACGCCTATCGGCGTATTCAGACACATTAATATTATTAATGTTGTTGTTACTAGTATATTATTTGTGCACATATATAAATATACATATTAAAAATATATATTAAATGTTACTTGTGCACACACATAATACCTTAATAAGACATATATAATAATATTCTCATAAAAATTTTAGTACTGCATCATACATACATATGTATAGATATAGCATTTCAATAACCCCATGAAATATATTTAACTCTAAAATATGTTCAATCAATCAACATGGTATTAATATATATATATTTACCACATATACCTACTAGTTAACACTTCCTTAATCCATTAGAATATATATATATATATATATACTAGTTAACACTACCATAATCCATTAGAGACATATATAATACTACAACAATCATATAAATTTCAACACATGGATTATGATTCAACAATCATCAACTAGGTTATTATACTAATGTATTCATCAACTAACTAATCATAATAATGTACTCACGAATCGACGTGTAGGTGGCCATCCCATACGTCTTAAGTGTGGGTACTATTAATCAACATTTTATTGTCCTTAATGCATCATTGTTATATACTTGCAAACAACATACAACAAAACAACTTAATCAATGCATCATTCATCACTCATACATATTTATACAAGAGTGATAAAACTGAATAAGACAACCTAATGAAGCAATCAAGCATATAATCATAATGTTTTACAATAATGTAGAACACCATCCAATCCATCATTGGTCCCATCCATCTTGATAAGTACTCAAAACAACCTATTGACCACTACTTCCATCACTTGAACTCACCATCCCATCCTCTGTTGGAATATACTATGGCATCGGCTATACCACACTAACCATATATAGAACCCATAAGCGGAAGTGTTGACTACATCAACCAAGCTTCCCCAACAGGAACTCACTATTCGTCATCACACATCTAGGGGAGCGTGCTTAGCAAAAACCTCATAGGACTTCGGGTTTCAAGGGATAAACGGCGGGAAATTCCTCCACCCCCTGTGATAGTACTACGGTCAACACCCTACATCAACCATACTATGCCATCACTATTCTAAGGGGTCTTGTCATTGAAAAACCACTTTGGGCAAGTCGCGGTTCTTGTCAGAACTCACACTCACCCACAAGTCATAGAGATATTTGAATTCACTATTAAATAACATGATAATCGATATCACAAGTCATATCGGTGTTTCAAATCATAAATTCAATAGTAATTACAACATATAATACAGTACTATCTCATAGTTGATCCATTTGTATGCCAACTCGATAACCACATATGTGTCTCATGTATAATTATATCCAACTATTTCAAGTAATAAGATATTTCACACACTGATATTGAAATAACCAAGTATGTTCTTTCGCATCACATTACATTTGTTGTATATTCAATGTATAGTTTTAACTAATATCAAAGTACCACCTTTCACATCCAATATGCATAATCAAATGACATACATTATCATTCCCATTACTAAAATAAAATGATAATTTCCTTTTACAGTTCATACACAAGAAGGTCCACATGCTCTCATAACAACATCATTAATCAATTTAGCTAAGTCCAAGAGTTAATAACAATTAAAAGTGCTAAGCTAATTCTCATTAGGGTTTAAATACTAAATGTCAAATATGGGGCATTACATAAGGTATCTTTGTCAAGATCTTCTTCTAGCAGGTCATGTGATTCTCAAGGTTCTATAAGTAGCCCAAAACATATTTCCAACATATTTGAAAGAAAAATGCATTTTAAAAGGATTACACAAGGAGAATTCAGAAAGGCAAGGCCACCCACATTTGATGGAGAAAGTAAGACATGTCAGGAAGCAGAGGCGTGGCTTCTTGGAATGAAGAAATATCTTAGGATTCATGACTAATCAGGAAATGAAAAGGCCATAATTTCTATTTACAACCTCAATGGCCGAGCTTCAATTTGGTGGGAGCATCTCATGCAAGTAAAAGGAATCAAATAAAGAAGGATTAGCTTGGAGCGATTTAAAAAGTATTTTAAGGAAAAATACCTATATGCCAGTTATTATGATAACAAGAGGAAAGATTTAAATGAACTAAAATTGGGACATAAGTCCGTGGAAGAACATGCCCATAATTTTTTGGAATTGTTGAGGTATGTAGATTACATCGAATATGAAAGGGTAAAAATTCAAAGCTTCCTTGGAAGTCTGCCCCCAAATTACAGAAACATGATTGAATTTGTTAATCCACCAACTCTTAATGAATCCATCAGAATGATAATGCATTGCTATGAGCAAAGCAAGGGAAACTCATAAGTTCATCTAGCATGGAAAGGAAAGCCAAAAGGAATATTTGACCAAAGGAGAAGTGGATTCAAGTCCCCACCATTTAGAAATCAACGAAGAAATTTCCAACAAGGTTAGCAAGCACGAAGTGGAATTAAGCCAATAGTAGTAGCAGAAAAAGGACCATAAGGACCACTTGAGTGTTGGGGATGTGGAGAAAACCACATGCTTAAAAATTGTCCACATCGAAGAGAGAACCCTCAAGACTTGCATAACGTAGAAGAAGTAGTTGCAATGGAGGATACAACAATGGAAACTCCCCGAATTTATGCATCATTAGATAACCATCAAGCAAGCCATTAATCAACAACAGTAGAAGTTGAAGGTAAGATTGATAAGCAATGTATTTATGTTTTGATTGATCCATGATCTACTCATAGTTATGTTACTCCAAAAGTGGATGAAAGTTGTTCTCTTATAAAAATGAAGCATAATAAGTTTTGGCTAGTTCAATTAGCCACAAGAACAAAAATAAAAGTGAGTGAAGTAGTGATGGAGTGCCCTATAAAGTTGAACAAACTCACGAAAGTATATTTGAATGTCCTACGATTAGGATCGTATGCCGCTTTTATTGGTATGGATTGGTTGGAAAAGCATAGAGCCAAGGTATATTTATATGAAAAGGTCTTTGAATGCATTTATGAAGAGGGAATGCTAAGAGTGGTGAAAGGGATTCACAAGCAAGTTTCAGTAAGGCATATTTCAGCTTTGCAGTTAGGAAGTTTTACAAAAAAGGATTCCAGCTATATGCAGTCCATATATCAGTTTCATTAAAGGAAAATGGTCTAAATATAGAGGAATATTGGTTGTTGTAAGAGTTCAAATATGTGTTTCTAGATGAAGTTCTATGATTGCCACTAAAAAGGGATACAAAGTGTTTTCGAAAATTGACTTGAGATCGAGTTATCTTCAAGTGAGAATAAAAGAAGAATACATTCACAAGACAACTTTATGGACAAGATATGGTCATTATGAGTTCAAGGTGGTGTCATTTGGTCTTACCAATTCCGCCACATTCATGTGTCTCATGAATAGTGTCTTCAACAAGTATTTGAATAAGTTTGTGTTAGTGTTCTTGGATGACATTCTCGTTTATTCAAAGAATGAAGAAGAGCATGAGGAACACTTAACAATGGTATTGCAATTTCACAAAGGAGCACAAATTGTATGCAAAGCTAAACAAGTGTGACTTCTATCGAAGAAGGGTACAATATTCGGGTCATGTTATTTCAGAAGAAAGAATTGTAGTGGATTCAGAAAAGATTGAAGCCATAATGAATTGGTCTAGTCCAAATAATGCCACATATGTTAGATATTTTATGGGTATTGTAAGATATTATATAAGGTTCATTGAAGGATTCTCCAATATCACTCATCCAATTACATTATTGCAAGAAATCATGTAAAATTTGCATGGTCTGGAAAATATGAGTAAAGATTCTAGTGATTGAAGAAGTTACTTACTAGTGCCCCTGTTTTGAAGATTGTAGATCTAAAGAAGGATTTTGTAGTATGCACGGATGCTTGTATTGAATGACTAGGTGGAGTTCTTATGCAAGAAGGCTTTGTGATTTGTTATGAGTCTAGAAAGCTAAAAGAGCATGAAAAGAATTATGCAACTCATGATTTAGAACTAGCAGCCATAGTACATGCCCTCAAGATGTGGAGGCATTACTGAAGAATATTTGAGCTTAAAACATATCACATGAGCTTAAAGTATTTGTTTGATTAGCCAAGATTAAATGCTAGGCAAGCTAGATGGTTGTAATTTTTGTGTGAGTTTGATTTTGAAATCAAACATGTGAAAGGAAAATAGAACAACATTGTAGATTTCTTTAGCAGAAAATTTCATGTAGCAGCCTTAAGTATATGCAAATTAGATTTAATAACAAGAGTTCTTGAAGCCCAAAATAAAGAGGAGATTTACCTTCAAGTAAAAGAAAAATTGCAGCAGGAAAAATTAGATGAAAAGTGTGAAGGGTATTAGCTCATAGAAGATGATCTTCTTGTTTATAAGGGGAGATTGTATATTCCAAATTATGCATATTTAAAGAAGGTGGTAATGGATGAAATTCATCAAATTCCCTACTGATATGGACATCCAGGATATCAAAATACAATAACAACAATAAATAAGCAATATTTTTGGCATGGGATGAAAAAGGATGTAGCAGAATACATTTCTCGGTGTCAAAAGTGCCAGCAAGTCAAGGAAAAGCATCAACATCCAGTAGGACTGTTGCAACCTTTTCTCATTTCGGAATGGAAGTGGGAAGTAATCTCTATGGATTTTATAACAGGTTTTCCTACGAAAATAAGGCAACACGATTCAATCATGGTTATAGTGGACAAGCTAACAAAGGAAACTCATTTTATTCCAGTAAAGTCCACTCATAAAACAAGTGACATAGCGAATATATTCATGAAGGATATATTCATATTGCATGGTTTACCCAAATAAATAGTCTCAGATCGAGATGCAATGTTCACATCTAGTTTTTGGAAAGGGTTATTTCAGGAATTGGGAACTCAGCATTTCAATACAGTGTATCTTCCTCAAATAGATGGTCAAACCGAGAGGGTGAATCAAGTTCTTGAGGATATGTTGAGGATGTATGTGATGGATAAGCCATTCAAGTGGGAGAATTACCTACACTTGGTAGAATTTTCATACAATAATCGACATCAAACATCATTGATAATGAGTCCATTTGAGGCATTGTGTGGAAAAGGATACATAACTCCAATGAGTTGGGATAGTCCAATAAACAATATAGTGCTTGGGGCATAAATGCTCAAGGAAATGGAATAGGAAATCGTTAATATAAAGCAGAATTTAAAGGTATTCTAGGATAGGTAGAAGAGTTACATAGATTTGGAAAGTTTGCACAAGGAATTTAAAGTTGGGGATCATGTCTAATTGAGAGTAAGGTCGAAAAAAAAGTCCCTAAAGTTGAGAAGTTGTGCCAGGTTGGCACCGAGAAAATGTGGGCCATTTGAAGTCCTTGATAGGATATGAACAATTGCATATAGGATTGCATTGCCTGTTAACATGAGAGATCCTAATTTTTTCATGTTTCTTTGCTTAAGAAGTATGTGCATGATTGCAATCACATAATTGATTGGAATGTGATTTAGGTGGAACCCAAGGGAGAGTT
This sequence comes from Larix kaempferi, assembly GCA_027924585.1. NCBI lineage: Eukaryota > Viridiplantae > Streptophyta > Pinopsida > Pinales > Pinaceae > Larix > Larix kaempferi. The sequence goes on from BSBM01000867.1 coordinate 3,840,025, forward strand.
CCAAGTGGAATCTATGCACATCCTTGCTTCATAATCAAGCCATCGAACAGGTAATGGTGTGACAAAAACACCTTGGTCCCCATGAGGCTACATGGGAGCTGGAGGATGCCATGAGAGAGGTATACCCATTTTTGTTCAATTTTGATAACACTATAGACAATGTTGTTCTAAGAGGGAATTTTGATAACACTATAGACAATGTTGTTCTAAGAGGGAGGGGAATGTAATACCCCAATTTTGACCCTTAGAATTATTGTATTGATATGTAAATGCTATAAATATGTGGTGTATAATTCATAGCATGGAGCTCAAGGGCAAGGCCCTGGTAGTGAATGCTTGGATTATAAAGGCAAGTATTTTATATTTTGTGGACATGTACTAGTCAACCATGGAAAATTTTAAAAACCATGTAAATATTTATAATACAAATAAAAGTCCAAGAGTTGGCTATGGAGGCAACTAAAATGAGGGGGATATGTTTATCCACTAAGGAGAGGAGAGATGTGTGTGGGATTAAATCCTTTGTTTCCAAGTGTCATCTTGAGAACCCATGTGCCATAAATGGTAAGTAACTACCCAAGTGGACTTCCTTGGTGATCTTTAATTCCACTGTAAGAAAACTGCTAAGAAATTAGCTCATGAATTTAATGGAGCATGGGTTGAGCCTAGAAATTCATATGGTTGAGTATGGGCTTAGTTTTGGGTGCCCCAAAGCCAATTTATCTCATAGGGATTCATTTTCCTTCATTCCCATTCCATTTTTGGGAAACCAGACTACAATTTTTAGCAAGCTGTACATTCCTAACAAGAAAAATAACAGAAATCGTAACCGGAAAGGAAGCCACGTTTTAGAGTGTCAAAGTGCCCAAAAATTCATGTGGGTTGTGAAATTCAGTGAGAGATCCATATATGTCAACCCAGGGGCGAAATTTATAGTGTTAAAAGTCCAAAAATTTGTGGGAGAACCCATACTTGGAAGCCTAGAAATTGAATTTCATGGATACAAATTAGTGTGGCCAAACATTAGAGAATTAAAGAGAATATTGAAGTCTAACATGGATCAAAGGTTGGAATTGCTTGATAAACCCAGTGTTGGCAGAAATATCTAGTGGTACAACAACTTGGACCTTTCTATGCCCACCATGAATAACACTAGAGGGAAGGGGCGCCTGAGGGACTATGTAGCAGAGAAGGGGACCTTTCTTGTGTTGGGTGTGGTAGGTAATGTGGGTTCCAAGGATGGATGAAGCCAATTGAGATGCCCATAGCTCTATTGTTGAGCTCAATGGCTTAGCATTCTCCTTTATTCTCTCTTTACATGCTTGATAAAACCAGTTGTGTGTTGGATTAGCATGAGCGTGTGTTCCTATGGTTGTGAGTGAGCTTGTGTAGTTTCTCCTTTATGAATACATAGTCTGTCTCGGGGGTGGCATCTCAACAGATAGATAAAGTGCTTGACAAAGTGCCTATGGTTGGGTAGAACATTGCTCTTCCATATCCAGTTGCTTGGGCAACTTCATTAGAAAGATAAGTGTTTTCTTGTTAATTTACTGTTGTCTTTGAATGTGCATAATTATTATTATTATGCAAGTGATGAATATACTGGTATATGTATGTTGTGTTTGTGGAATGAATTTATTTTCCACTGTGTATTTTTATTATGCATATGCACATGCATTTAGATGTTTATGAATTTCGTAATTTGTCCATGGGAACGAAATTTAGAACTACATAAATTGTTCATGTTCTACTAGTTGTGTTAGATTGATGGGTGGGGATGTGACAAAAATAAATATCAACTTGAAACTAGATGATAAATTTCAAGCACTCATAAACATCAATTTCCAAAGATCCACTTAAGAAAAATCAGACTCAGAAGGAAAATCAAAACTAAATTTGTTTGCATATGGATCCAACCCAAGGAGATAATATTTGGAAAGGATGATGGTATATGAAGGAATATCAAAATTGATCATTCATATGAGGGAAGAACAACATTCTAGAGACAATGTATGTCAGGACATTCACTTGGACCAACAGGAAGGATAAAAAGATCCAATGCCCCCATTAGATAAAACACTTGGTCAGCTTTCAAAACCCAGTCCCAATAAGGTTAGCATTAATACATAGTTTCCTTATTAGTACCAATTGAATGCATGGAATGTGAGGCCGCATGATTCACCTACTACAAGGTGGTGTGTATCTAGTCACTAGAAACACACAAAGGGATAACACAGTCGAAAGATGGATGAGGATAAGGATCAGTAAATGAAATCTAATCAATATTCATAATGTTTCTATTATAATTAAAATTTATCACAGGGAAAAATGTAGACACCACAACATTCATAACATATATGTTGTTGGTCCTTGAGATGTTCCTAGCTAGGGAACTACTCCAAGGCATCAAAATAAAACTGGTGTTTAAATAATTATGTTTAAGGAACATAAACCTAGGATTATTCTCTCCCAATTATTGTAAACATTTAGGACTTTTAAGGACAAGAATACCTCTAACAATTTTGATCCATAAGGCATTTTCTCAAGTGTCTCATCATACAACTTAGACTTTAGATGAAAATAGTGGAGGAATATATAACATAACAGACTTGAGAATGACACAAAGTATTCCATATGAATAAATCTTGCAATCTCATTTAGAAGTAAATGTATTGACCAAACTAGACTTCAACAATTAACAAAATATATTTGAGTATGGTTAAAATAGAACCATAAAGCAATGAAATCACTCAATAATGAACAAAATATGAATACTTCATAAAAATATCCATATATACAAATGATTAGAAGAGAAAATAGGTCATTCAGACATAAATTCCATATTCTTCATATAATATCATAACACACGCACCATGATCATGGCATTAATGATTTCTTTTGGCTTTTGTTTATCAAAGAAACTCAAATACATAGTATAGAAAAGGGTTTAGAATCATAAAGAACAGACACAACAATTTGAGATTTTTAGAGACTGATACATCATGAAAGTAATCTTAATGGATTTATAGCGTAAAAATATACAGTTTGCTAAGTCCCAAGGTAATTTGCTTGATCTTTCCTCCTTGAGAGAAAGTTACACTTATTCTAAAAAATTGTTGATCATTGATCTTTGAGATTGATATTCTTTATTTACTTGCTTTCTCCTAGGATTCAACAAACTGAAAACTGCTCCTTCCACTTAAGATCCTCTTTCTTAAAATAGAACAAGATGTCTCTAATTTATGCATGTTTGTGCATGGATCCTTAAATATGTTCATGACCCTGAATAGAAATCGTGAACAACTATAACTATTGTAGTTACCTCTAGTGAACCTGTTGTGATGAAGATGGCCCATGTGTTGTAGAGGATGACATTGCATACTTGGTGATACTTTTCCATTATTTTCCCATAGGGTATGTGTGACTCTTCATCCTCCTAAATGGAATATCTAATTCAATATACTATGCATAAGAGGAAGAGTCATATTATTAAATATCACCTTAATGTGAGCCAATAATTCAAAATCAGTTGGCAATTTATCAATGATTACTTTCCCTTGTAGTGTTCCCTCCATTTTTTGTAAACTTTGTGTCATTATTCCTAAATTGAGCCATCATACTATCATATTCCTCTTTAGGGTATAAATATTAATTTCCATCCCACATTGAGGGTATCCCTTTATCAATTACATCTCTAAAGATAGCTTTGAAGGATGCAATGTCCCTCAAAAGGGCATGTGCCTCGAACTGGGCCAATTTGGAACAAATTCCTCTTGGTGACTACTTTATTTGCCTCCATTATGATGTTGGTCATGTATAATACCCCTCGCACTTCTAATTCATCTCTTGTTTTTGCATTCAAAATGTTTATCACATTATGTGATATTTTTGGTTTATTTTCCAATTCATTCAATGTCCTTTTGATGTCTTATAAAGAGGTGCTAGACATAAAATATTCATCCTGAACCACAAAAAAATAATTCTAGTATTTTTGTAATCTCAACTGACATTTGATCCCATAACAGGTGCTTTGCTCCTTTCAATGTTGTTTTACCAATAAGCTTGTTAGAGTGTTCATCCAATTCTTTTTGCATCTTTTATCTTGTTGCATGTTTTTACGCAATAACAACTTCTCTATTCTTGATTGTGACCTCTTAAATAGCAATTTCTTTATCATTTTTCTGAATTGTATTTTTTAAAGTACCCATTTCCATCTCTTTGAGATTGAGATCTACCAAAACTTTAGCCAGGTTGTCTGCAAGATATACCATATTGTACTGTGAAGTGGGGGGTCTAGATGCCAACAATTTAGTATCCTCCATCATTAACTTGCTATTTTCATTCTTGGATTGTTCCAATTTATCTTTATAGTCCTACATATACATTTAAATCCACTCTTTCTCTTCCTATATAGCTATTAGTTCAGGAGTTTGCACATCCTCTGTGTGAGGCACTTTGAGCTTCTTTTTCAAAACTTGAATATTTGTATCTTTATCCTTAATCAATGTTGAATAGGTTTTGGGTTATTTGGATCAACACCTAATTAAACCACCTTTTGTTCAAGCTCTTTTATTTTCAATTGTTTGGCCTTAGTGGCCACCTTCTCTCGCTTTAACTGCTTTTCAATCTTCTTGACTAGGGTTTGGAGCTTATTTGCACTTGTAGTACATTGAAGTGCTTCCATAAAGATAATTTATCTAGTCTATATATGCAAATCAATTTTATCAGTTGCATTTATTAGATCTAAATTTACCTTGACCTAAGTAGCCTTATAATGTGCAATTGTTTGGAGTCTATACTTTTTGTGCTTTTCGCTCTAAGATAGCCAAATTGAAAGTTCCTTCTTTAAAATACAATGTAGATAGTAATCTGGATTGCTCTTCAATTTTATTGCAAATATGAGGGTATAAATCTCTCTTTACATGTACATTATGATTCTTTATTTGCATGTAGGGAGAAAATAAGCTAGGGCCTTGGTTTGTGAAGTTTCTTGTTCAAAAGAGGCCACTTGTGTCTCAATTCTAGGCAAAGAGGCTAAAGGAAAGTGCTCAATTGTAATGATAGGTACACTTGATGTTGAATCTTGAAATTTATGCTCAACCAAGGCCCCTTGCAAATCAATTTTACTCTTCTTATTACTAGGTTTCTCTTCTAATATATGTTCTTCAACATCCATGTCTAAATGGACTATTTCTCTTGTTTTTTTAACTCCTACGTCTTACTTTTGAGAAGTTTGTATAACTTGTTTCTATGATACAAGTGTCTCACTTTCCTCTGTGTGAATTATTTCAATATTTGAATTCATCAAACCCTAAGTAGCGATTTGTACATGTGGATGTTGTGGAATATTTCCTTGCAAAACATGCTTGACTTGCTCCTAACTTTCTAGATTTTCATCTTTGGACAATTATTCATTTGGATGATGGACATATTCAACTAATTTGGATTCCTTTATTCTATTTGAAATGAACTTATGAAGGTCGTATATCCACTTTCTCCCTTTCCAAAGATTCATCTGATTTAACATGTTCTCTACCAATGACTATGATGTCCTAGTCTTTACCAAGAAAGGCCCTACCTCCTTGGATAACTTGAAGGTGATAGGACTCTTATGCTTGGAAAAATGAAGTTGAACAGAGTCAAATATTTTCGTAGTCTATTCCAAAGCAAAAACACTTGGATTCAAAAAGGCAGGAAATAGATAAGATGCTAGCTCTGAGCCATATATTATTATCACCATGTGCTAAAAAATATACACATATCCCAATTCTGGTGTTTGAACTTAATTGCATCAATTCTTTGTATTTAGGGAAAATTATGGGAGGCGGAGCACCATGCAAAAGAGTGTAAATAATGTACATGAACTTGTTCACAAAATAGATAAACCCTTCATTATTTGGCTGGCTCCTTACCTTAGGGGTCCATTCCACCAATAATCTAATTGTACATAAATCTTATGCCATATGAATCTCAAGTTATTGGAAAGACAAACCTTGGTGAAATAGTTTTAAATACACATGATATGATTGATACCTGAAATACTTAGTTGTAGTAAAATTTATTAGTTGGTCATGAATCATTTTTGCTAAGAATTGGGCATAGTCAAATTTAGCCATGAGTATTTTTGATGGAGGGAAAATGACAACCATGAATCCTAAAAGGGCCCCATCTACTGCCCTGTCATGATCATGTCCTAAAAGCTGGCACATCATGGCAATGACCTGTTTTGAAATATCATGGAACATGTTGACTTTGTAGGGTGGTGGTCTCTTAGGCCTATATTGCATCTTTGGCCATATAACTGGTTAGGATTTTACCTTTATTATCTTGGCCAAGGGATTGGAAATTAGACTCAAAAGCATCCTCACTTAAGACCTATAAATATGGCTTTTTGGGTAAATCCATCATTTGGGGCAATGGATTTTCTGCTTATTGGGCATATGATTATAGATCTATCCATGGAAATAATGGCATGATTCTTAGAGGCATAGTTATGGATGCACCATGTTACTAACTCAAGAAAATGATAGGTTTAGGGCACAACAACCCATGCTAGGTTTGATTCCTATACGTGAAGAAAATTGTGGGCATCTTTAAATCTCTCTAAGTAGCTGAAATGGGTTTATAGAGGTCTAGAATCAACAAAACAGGTTTGAAAACCTCTCCTTCCCTATTCATAATGTGTTCTTCATTCAAATTTAGAATTTTACTAGTCTAAGGCAAATTATGGTTTTACATAGTGGTCATCTATATTTCTTTCAAATGGAAAACAAGACAAAGATATAAAAAATAGTAGAAGGGATAGTGTTTCAGAATTACCTAGTCAGAAGGTGGTAGTATTCAGTGTCTTAGTTACTTTAACAAAACTTTATTTCCTTTGATGTGTCAACCTTCACTTTTTTGAAATGATCCCTTTTTTTACACTTAGCAATGATTTCATTTTTTTTTAATTCATGTATTAATTGCGTTGAACACATGTCAGATTCTCATTGTATTGATCTCTGGTATGGTCACTATATTGCCACTAGGATAGGGAATAGGTCACATTGCCACACATCATTCTTTGCTTTGTCCACTTGTTGCTTGGTTTTCATATTATTCCACCTCATATGCGGTGGCATAGTTTAGTGGTTTCGACAATTGATTTAAATCATTTTTTGAAACCACTCTCACGAGCCAAAATGCATGGTGAAGTGCCACACCAAAAGCATGGTATCAAATTTTTGGTTCATGCCTATTTTATTAATTTAGATGCTTCTTTTTGTATCATAACAAACCTCCATCATTGATCTGATCCAATTGTGATTTATCATTCTTCTGCAAATTTAGTCCCTGGTCTTCGTCCTGCAGTCACAAGGGCTTATAACCATGAGACTTTGGTCATATGTTTAGTGCCTCTTCCAAATTTTGAATGTGTCTTTTAGCACTTAAGCGTCGTTGTTTGACACTCTTAGCAATCCTTAATTTTTTGTGCATTTATCTTAACACTATGAAGCAAGTACCCTTTGAAATTTTAAATGTTCTAACATATTTAATCACGCGCAAGGATCATATTGAAGTCAAATGGGCATTCTATAACTATGGCATCGATTAAGATATTATTCCCACCTATTAAAATAGATAATTGAGGAAGAATCCATAAGGGTTCATTATTTCTCCAATCAAAAGCTACCAACTGACACAAGGCTAGGAGTACCTAGACCTTTCAAAGCATAGGAGGATAAGATAATAATAGAGGATCCTTCATCTACTACACATTAGTGACTAGTGCATGGATTAAATTCAAACCTTATATGGAAGGGTGTAAAAGAAGGAAGGCAAGGCTCAATCATACTATTCCAATCAAAGTAAATGATCCTAGATATTGGAGGGAGCACATTGGAAGTGAACAGAATGCTCCTATTGTGAAAAAGATTGCACAAGGGTGAATCCTTCCCACTTGGTGAGGGGAAAAGCCTTGTAGGATACATCAAGGCCTCAGTACTAGGTGCCCCTTTGTTTGTGGGTGAGTGCTCCAAGTGATCCTGCAAGTGGTTGTTAGTGGAGATAGATAAACAAAAGAAACAAAAACTAAATAAGAACAAAGAACAAAGGGGGTAGGAATGCAAACTCCAACAACCAATAGATGCCAAACCACTATGTATTTCCCAATGGTCAAGCATGTACAAAACCTAGAATATGTGAGCTCCAATGGAGGAAAACAATAACTCTTAGGGAGGCCTATTTAATCCACACTACATGCTACTTAGCTTGAAGAACAAATTAGAAGAACTTTTTCCCCTTGAAGGAAGGTGGAAAAGGAGCTTGGTAAATGCTAAACAAGAGGGAAGAGGTGAGCTATAAGGGAGATCAAGAACAATTCCAGCAACATGACCTTGCTCTTGGTTTTCTCTTTTTCATAAGCATGCCCATGCATTCCTTTTATAGGCCAAGAGGTATCCAAGAAATAATTAGATCCCAATGTGAACTTCTTGATCTTATGATCTAGCTCCAAGGTACACAAAAGAGGCCATTTAAGGAACCCAAGTGTGTGAGGGGCCAAATTCAAACTTATGGAGGTAATGGAGCTTTCATGAGTCATTAATATGCTGCTTGTGGTTGATATTCGGCCTTCTTTGTTATTCATGTGGATATCGAGGAATTATCCATGCTGGTCACGCGATCATAGTTCTGGTAACATGCGTAGTAGCACATACTAATAGACATGTGGCCGCATGGTTGTGGTTTTGAATGTTTTTGGGCATTTCTGGACTCATGGTGCTTCTTGGATATGATGAGGATGCCTTTGATGGGATACATGCTATATGTTGATGACACTTTACCGTGAAAATTGTAGAAATGTCGCATGTGTGTGAGATTTGAGCGTTAACATATGCCCCCTAATGTATGAGGTTCAAAGGGTATTGAAGAGCCAATAATGCGTCTTTGTTTCTTTTGTGTTCTCTCTGCAGTTCTTGAAAGTGTTGGAAACATAAGTGGATAAATAGGACCTTCTTAAGAGAGAAGGTTGCTAGGGGAGTGGTAATCAATAGTGTTGTTTTATACAAATGAGGCGAGAATACCCATGGTCTTGAAAATATATCGAAGTGGCTACAAAAAGAGAAGACCGAGGGATCCACTTGATATACTGTTGGTGCATGGATGAAGGCGGCTTAAATCCATGCAAGAGTAACTCAAACTGGAAATGTTGTTACAGGTGTTGAGGAAGCAGTATTGCAAATAACCATAATGAGTCCACGGGAGTGGGGGACTAGAATATGAGTGAGTATATTGCAGGTAAGACCTCAATGAACTCTTGCTACCATGATTTATAAATGTGAAAACTGCTACCTTTGGACCATACAACTCTCCATGATGTGATATATGTGTTGAATTCGAGCATAGGAGAGATCACTAAGTTAGGGAGCACTAAGGGCTCTCCCTACATAGTTTGAGGCAATCCCTTATAGTGATTGAAAGGGACCCCAAGATACAACTGCAGTTACTGCAACTCTCAGAATGTAGTGATGTGATATTGATGATAGCTAAAGTACATGATAAGATGAAGGTCTTATCTTGAGAATCAAGATCATCTTGTAACCAACTATTTGGACTAACAGACATGACATAAGATTGGATGGTAAGCGTGAGGTTCATGACTTCCTTTGATCGATGTCAACTTGGGGGGAGTACGAGTCAACAACATTCTTCAAAATAAAGGAACTGAGTGTAATAGGGGGAGACAAACTATAGAGGAAGGGTTTTGTATTGGATACAACACTGAGGGTGATGGTGACTGACAAAACACATAATGCTGGGGATAGGGTTACTCAATGACATCGATCAAAGGTGACCAGGGATTGGTGCCAAAATAATAGTGATGTTCCCACAGTTTTGAGTGGATTGGGGGAACAATTTGTACCTAAAGAATAATTGGTGGGGTCCCCATGGTTTTTGGGGTGCTGGGGGACCAATTCGTTGATGGATGGGATTCCCACAGTTTTGAATGAATTGGGGAATCAATTTGATGATGGGAGAAGTTCCCATGGGTTTGGGTGAGTAGGGGAACTTTTTCCATGATGGTGTGAAGGTTGTTTAGTTGCAAACGCAAAGACGGGTTCCCTATGAATCAATGCCATGTAGTTGGTTCATGCGGGAATAACTAGATAGAATTGGTTACTTCGGAGGGAGGGGGGCCCATTGGTGTCTTTGCGGAGGTAACAAGACGAAGAAGATTGCAGATGGTAAGGTGCTCATGGAGGTATGAGTGGGAAACTATGTTTCTTGATCGTAACATGTGTCAAGGAATTTCATGGCACTGAATGCTAAAGGTGGGGGAGCAAATGCGAAGCTATAAAATGATGAACTATGGGTTGATCGTTTCAAAGTTTATCAAATTCCTTGGGATGGTGGGGGTGTTGTCATCATGGGTGCCAAATGATGATTGGGATGCAATGGTGTGTACACCCATGGGGGAAGAATACTACCCACAATAGTGAGATTGATGGCATATCATTACCGGGGGTGAGGACCCTATGGTTATCAGTGGGAATGTCTGGTAAAAGCAATGCAAACAAAGGGGAGGTGTTGTCTATATGTCAATTTCGATATGATACCTGTGATAGAAGTCCAACGCCATTGCTGAGGGATGGAGTCTTGTTCTTACAATGGAAAACCAAGAGGTAGTCTACATGTTTTGGTCGTAATCTTGCACAAATGGTGCACACATCCAAGTGTAGTAAAGAACATGATAAAGGTATTGATGATGCAAAATATAATACCAAGACATAATGCACCTGGGGGTGCAACTGTAAAAATAGGTTCTAGATGGAACTGTCCTATTTAAAAGGAGATAAGTGTCACTGTGTAGGTCTCATCATGTTGATCATGGTGGTGTAGATGGTTCATCAAATGGAGCTACGGTTTGGACGTGGTGAAGGTTTGAAGTTTGGCCTAGTTTCTATTAAATGGGGGTGGGGCCCACTTTTCAAAATCATTTGTACCATTTGAATTACACACTCCATGGAGATGTTTTGCTAATTCCGAGAGATTGGTGCAGTTGTTTGCTAAGAAATGAGATCCAGCTAAGTATTAACCTTGTCTTTTGCAGTTCTATCCGGGTATATTTAGGGTTATGGGGACCCAATATGTGTAAGCAATGGGGAAGATGAATCCCACATGTAGGAGTTTTTTTTTATCTTAGATTTGATAGCAGGGGATTTAGAGGGGTGGACAGGTCATTGCTTGTGTCTAACCGGGGTGGCATCTGTCCAAGTGTCAATATTATGTTAGACTATTGAAGGGTCTAGGGCTGACATTTCTTCATATGACCATGCAAAGACGTTGTGAAACTCTTTGAAGAGGGTGGTGAAGTCAATAATTTCCTATGGTGAACATGACACATCAATGGAAATGTTCTCGATGTCTCCTAGCATTGCATAGATATCAACTTGGAATGTGGGGGAAATATTGGCTAGATTGTCATCTTAGAAAGCGTAAGGGGTTGGAATGGGATTTTTGAACCAATTGATATGATGAGGAGGTAGAAAATCCTTTGATTCAATGGTACATTGCTGGGCCACTAATAGGATTTGTGGGTCCTGAGTATGGAAAAATGATGACCTATGATGGAGGTCATCCCATGGGGGTTCATCTAAGTGCATGGATTCTATTATCTCTTCATCCATGGAGAAGACATATTCCTCTAACATGTCTTCATTAGAGGAAAATCAATCCTCGAAGTTCGTATGAATGGACCGACTAATGATAGGGTTGGTTGGTGGGTTGGAGCTGGCATGGGAAGTAGATACGCTTGGTAGGAGGGAAACTGAATTAAGATGAAGGATGTCCATATAACCAAGGGTGCTTGGGGGAGGTGGTGGAATATCCTCTTGGAGGAAGATTAGGGGATCTAAGGCTTCTCTATAAACCGGTGATGGAGAATCAATATCACTAAGGTGATGAGAAACCCCAGGTATATAAACTAGGTTCTTCATTGTCATTTGTAGGATCATTGTCTTCTTTAATTACCATTGGGAGGGTGTTTCAAAAAGGGGTAAGGTTATCCAATAGTCGCTTTTGAGTCGCACGAAGGGTGCAAAACATAACTAATATAGGACATTGGAAGGAATGATGAGACATCAACTTGCATGATCGACATGGGCGAGTAGCTTAGGTGTGGTTAAGTATGATGGGAGGACTTTGTGGTCGCCAAGGAGGTAACTATTGGTCATGTATGGACTCTTTCCATTGAGGTGTCATGGGGGAGTTTCCTATAGGGACCATAGTTGTAATGGCATTGATAGAAGCTGCTTCTGGTGATGAAGGGGTAAAGGATTCTTCCAACGGTTGAGTGAGGCGAATGGTTTCCAAAGTGTCCCGAAATCAAGGGAGATTGAGGCAATGGTGTATGTAATGCCCAAAATGGGAAGAAATCGAACATGTTTGATTGGTACACAATGATTTGGACTTAGGTGTGGGTGAAGATGATGTGTCCCCTGTTATTGTCAGTGGAGCATGGGTCACATAGACTGGGGTGTTGAGTAAATTCCTGAGCTTTGGAAATGTGGGGCACATGTTGGTCGCATGGCCTTGTTTCCTGCAGAGATCACATGGTGGAGTGAATCTCTATGTGGGAATATTGGTCATTACTAGGGATTTTAACTGTTGTTGGTTGATGCCCCCTGCTTTAGGTTGAGCAACCCCCGATGAGTCGAGTATAGGGTTTTGTAGGAGGGGCCCTTTCAACTTAGTTTGTTTCATGCCCCCATTGGTGGTCTTAGCAAGAATTGGTTGTGGTTTAGTTGCGGATGTCATAGGTCCAACTGGAGGTATGAATGGCATAACTGGCCCAATAGGCGTAACATTTAAAATAGGGGAAAACTCATAATGGACTACTAGTTTAGAATCCATCTCTAGGTATGGTGGTGTAAGGTATAGTACATGTATACCCAAAGTGAGTCCAGGTAGAGTCAATTGAGCCATAACGGGCATCCCATGTACTCCTGCAGAAGGGTACAAGAATAGTATTTGAAAAATAGGAGGTATCGATGGATTTAACATTTGGTCAATGCCATGGCTCAGCGGCGATGCTGAGGGCGAGGTGGGCCCATTTTTAGTGGTGAAAATTGTGCACATCAGTACATTGGTGTATGCAAGTATCTCAAGTGGTGGGACAGAGTACACCCCTAGCAAGTTAGGGTCCTTGTACATGCCTAGGGAAATATCAATGTAGGGGGGTTGATTTGTCCCGACGATAGTAGGTAGGATATTGCGAGGGTTTCTAGTGGTGTTGGGATCATTGTAATTAGCTGGTTGAGGGTGAAAATATTCCAATTTAAGGGAAACATCATGATACAGGAGACCGAGGAGGCAACTGACTTCATGGCGTACATGTAACTACACCCCAAGAGGATGTTATAGTCGAGTTGCTCATCAACTACCTCGATATGGATCATGACCATCTTGTCACCCAACTCAATGGGGAATTTTGGTACAATCCTCTAGGTTGGGATGGCCTCCCATGATATGCGTGGAGGGCGATAGATGAGGGGACTAGATTAGGTGATCCCAATCATTTCCAAACATCATAGGACACGACGCAAGTGGATGCACCATCATCGATGATACATTGATGAATCATAATATTTTTTACCATGACGTGAACTTGGAATGCGACTGAGGAGGGTAGTCATGATTCAACTTTGTCGAGATCAAAGTTCATGAGGCTCGAGTTGGAAGGATTGACGGCACTGAGTGCATTGAGTAATGCCTTTCATTGGGTTGGGCATGACTATAGCACCTCTAATGTGGACATTCCGGCAGGTGATTGAGCCAAGTCATTCACAATACTGTAATTGTGGGTGGATTTCATATGGGGGTTATTAGGTGTACTCCGAAGTGGGACTTTAGGGATCCACATGATCTATTCATTACTTAGGCATAGTATTTGCAAAGGCCCCCATAAGGGGATAAGGACATCTTCCAATTGGGGGGCTTCAGGCCTATCATAACCTTTGGCTTTAGTATGGAGATTAACATCCAACATGTATATGTTCTGGAAGGATCCATTGCTAGAGGGGTGGGGATCTTGTTGTTGCATAACAACTCCTTGATTGGGAAATGGTTGTTGTAAGAAATTAGTTTGGGGCTGGGGAGGATTGGTGGCCTGAAGAGGATTTATCACTATCTTCTTCTTAGCTTCCACCAACCGTTGGCAGTCGGGGATAAGAGGGCAATGGTATGTGTAATGACCAAATTCCTTGCAAATGGAGCATGAGTAATTGGTCCTCAGGTTGACATTCTTCCCTTGTGTGGGAGGGTTTTTTGTCCCCACGTTTTAGCTACCTAGGTTTTGTTTTTGATGGGGAGGGGGGTTGCCCCCTTGCCCTTACCGCTGATTTTGTTTGTTCTTCCCCTTCTTCTTCCCTGATTTTGAGGATTCTAAGGAAAGGTGGTGTTCAACTACTCAAACTGTTGAGCTTATTGTGTGAAAGAGGGTTGAACAAGGTTGAATCCCATGTGAGGTGTGGGGGTTTCACCAGTTGGGCATGGAAATGGCTAGTATGGGTTATACCCCAGCAGCGGGATAAATGCATTTTGTGCTCCATAAGATGTGGATGTAGGAATGACTTGTGCCATTTGTGGTGGAGGGACTGTTGTTTCCTGACTAGCATTTGGATAAGTGAGACTATAGGTTCCATATTGTAACTGACCAATTGGAGGAGTTGGTACAAGAGCAAGGGGTGCTGCCGTTGGAGGCATGGGTGGGTAGTGTGGGGCCATATTGATTGACGCTAGAGTAGTAGGAGGAACCTTTCCTTGGTGGGAAATGGACTCAATAATCCCATCTACTGAGTGTGACGAACCCGCAGGGGTAGAATCCAATGATTGATGCCCAAGGGCATCAAGAAGGATGGTGTAAAGGTATCCAAATTGTGCATAGATAAGATCGAAATGTTGGGCCTTTTGGATGGCCTATTCCTCATTTTGTGGCATGGATGTGGCGACATTTTTTGCAATAGTTGGTTGGAGTGATTTAATGAACCAATTCAACAAGAATGTTGGTTGTATTTCGATCTTACAAAATGTTCGATGTCTACACCACTCATGGATATGGTCCACGATGTGTGTAGATGTGTTTTGCGGAAACTCTGTGAGAATCTTGAGACCAAGATTTTGGCGAATCAAAAGCTGGATGTATGTGATAAATGTAGTGGCCAATGTTGCAAAGGTGGCATGGGCCGATCTTGGTAAGTTCACATATCATTTAGATGTCGTCATAACATTCTACCCAACACTAAGATGTATCTTATTTAGGAAAAAACGTGAATATTCCAGGAATATTTTGTATTTTGGGCATAACTTTTCGCTCGTAACTTGGAATTGGGTGGACTTTGGACCATTGGAAAGCTCTTGAAATTATCTACAATTTTTTTTGAGTTTTCTTTGATTCCTTACCGTTTTTTCGGTATGGTCATTTTAGTAAAAAAGCATCTTTCAAAAGATGCTTTTAGAAAATCATCTTTTGAAAGATGTTTTGTTTTACTAGAATGCCTATACCGGACAAATGATAAGGAATTGGAGAAAACTAAAAGCAACACAGTTGTATATAATTTCAATATCTTTCCAACGTCCCAAATTTTGCCCAATTCCGAGTTATGAGAAAAAAGTTATGCCCAAAATACGAAAGATTCTTGGAATATTCACGTTTTTTCTTATTTAGGATACATTTTGGGCTTGGTAATGGTGCGCTGAAAGAGGCGAAGCCTCACCGAATCATCTACTATGCTATTGGAGGAACACCATAGGTGGAAGGACATGACATGGTTGGTGAGATCATTCCCTTGCTTCCCTTCGAATTTAGGAATGTCAGAGGGAAGTTTATATAGCATAGTTGGCCATGTTGGATCATGTGCAATAGGTCCATTAATGATTAGTTTGGACAAATCTGGGAGATTTAGGCCAACCATGAAAGGTAGGTTAGTATTTGGTACTGCCATTGTATGTTGTGTGTGGTTTCCTCAAGGGGGAGACCAAGGTGGTGTTGAAAATAATGAGTGCCCTCCTACAAGAGAGGAAGGATCAAAGTGGTCCAAAGGATTTCCCAGAGGAGAAGCCAAAGGAGAGCCTCTTCCAAGAGGAGGGGAGGCAAAGGTATCTAAATTCTCTCCGAAGGGAAAAAATGAAGGGGAACCTCTTCCAGTGGTGGATGAGGTAAAAGGATCAATAACTCTCTCCAAGAGTAGAAAATGAATTGAGCAAGGAGAAACCTCGCCCTGGTGATCCTATCAATGTGGCTTGGGAGCGACCTAAGCTAGAGTATCTTCCTCGTGAACCATAGGGAGAATGTGTAAAAACACCCCTCGAGAGAGGGGAGAGGCTTTGCAGTATTCAGGACTACCTTGGGGGTTGTTTTGCTCCTCAATGATGAAAGCTGAGTGTCAAGTGAGAGTGATGGTGGAATTTAAACACAATTGAACGAATGCAAAAATATGCCAACCACAATAGATGCAAATATGGTGCAACAAGTGAGTGATATATGCAAAGTCAGTTTTAGTGCAAGAGTTCCTGCATGTAGATTGTTTTTAATTATGAGTTAGTGAACTTGTATTTTAAAAAGAAAATAAGTGTAAATTCCCTAAAATACCTAATGTCCTTCCTATCAAATGTAACTGGGCCTCCCAAAAGCACAATTGATGGTGACAATGGGATCAACACACCAATTGACTAGTGAAGGTAACAAAGAGCCAGTTCTACTGGTGATGGGGTCAATGTCCCAAACAAGAAGACTTGGAAACACTTCCCAATGACAATAGCTGACTTCAGGAGTCAATTGCACTCACAATTGCTCCTTGGTGATGTCCTAATTTTGGCCAGTAAGATACCTTGCGTCAAGTGTGGATAAGTGGTTATGCCGGGGTGGTATAGTGTCGCCTCCACAAAAAGTTGAGTGGCTCTTTGGAGAGGGTAGGGAAACTATACATCGGCTTTGACCTCCTTGGGCACGCCACTCTTATTATCCGAGTTTTCTTTTAACACTTGTTGATAGCAGGATTTTGATAGTACCCTATAAGTCAACAATGCTATGTTTCAAAATATCACTAATGAAACTAGATTGGTGGGCATTAATGGATGCCTAACCCAGTCAATCGTACCTAACTAAAATATTGTTTTGTGACCTCCCGTGGAGGATTTTAGTTGGTTGGAAATTTACAAAGTTGATTTTAAGGGCCTTGATTCACTTAATGAATGCAAGGGAGGTATTTAACACTTCCCTTCCTTTCCAATTCACCAAGCTCAGAAGAAGTACGAGGTGAAGAGCATACTCAAAGTGAAAGAGATTTCAGGTCCCTTAGTGTGTGCTAGTGATGCAAACACATGTGAGATAAGCAAATTGATTGTTGCAATTTAACTAAAGAGATTGAAAGTAAACACAAATGGAGATTTTAATTTCAACCCTAAAGATGCTAATGGTGCCTGCTAACAAAATGCCAATGAAATAAAAGTGTGCACTGGAGGTATTTCACACTTCTATCCTTTTTCCAATTCACCAAGATCACATATAATGCAAGGTGAAGAGCAAATTTCCGGATACAAGAGTCTTTAGGTCCTTGCTTGTATGCAAAAAGTGGATTCTACACTAGCTTTAATCCTAAAAACATGCCAAGTAAACAAATAACATGAGATGTCTTGAATACTAGTAACAACAATGAGGCTCGTTGGAAGCCTCAAGGTTGGTTACCTAAGTAAGTTTCAAGAGAGAAGGAATCTTTTCTCCCTAATCTTAGTCTAAGTGAGTTAATTACTATTAGAACATGTAAAATATTGCAAGTTAATTAGTTCTAGTTCATTAGTGAGTAGTAATGGGGCTGCAAAATTGTGGAAAACATGTATAAAGCAAATAAATGGCAGATCTGCACGGAACAAACAAAAAAAGATGCACTATAGTGTGACATAAGGACTCATCGGCACTCGGACATGCGGTTACAATACAAAGAGGTCGCAAAAAATAGTGATACAAAAATCCATGCGGACGGGGGTCTGTTAATATGTGCGAGTCACACGACTGTCGAGGAATCGTCTGCATGGGTAGCGTGCCCAAGACGTTGGGATCCACGCGTCTGTTGAAAGAGAAATTGTGACCAAAAGGAGGCCTATTTTCTGGAATGAAGGGTATGGACCTCTTCCCCTACAAAGCACAAGATACCCAAAATTAGATACTCAACAAATAATAACCTAATTTAAGAGAAATGAACTAAAATAAGTGGAGTCGCCATCAATACTGTTGTGAAAAAGATTAAATCCTTCCCACTTGGTGAGGGGAAAGTCCTTGTATGCTGTAGCAAGGCCTCAATATTAGGTGCCCCTTTGTTTGTTGGTTAGTGCTCCAAGTGATCCTGCAAGTGGTTGTTAGTGGAAATAGATAAACAAAATAAATAAGAACAAAGAACAAAAGGGGTAGGAATACAAACTTCAACAACCAATAAATGCCAAACCACTTTGTATTTCCCAACGGTTAAGCATGTAAAACACCTAGGAGAGGTGAGCTCTGTAATACACCTAATAGTATATTACTATTATTAATTTATTAACAATTAGGTTAATTAGTACTAATGGTCAAAGGTCACCTCCTTTCAAGGTGTGACCATTCATAGGTTAGCATGCATATATAATGTAAGCTTGTCAATGTAATATTTATCAATTCAATTATAAAAATATATATATTATCTATTAAGATAATCATGTAAGGCCTGTGCCTTACAAGTGTTAGTATATTACTATTATTAATTTATTAACAATTAGGTTAATTAGTATTAATGGTCAAAGGTCACCTCCTTTCAAGGTAGGACCATTCATAAGTTAGCATGCATATATAATGTAAGCTTGTCAATGTAATATTTATCAATTCAATTATAAAAAAAAAAATATATTATCTATTAAGATAATCATGTAAGCTTGCTAGCTTACAAGTGGTATCAGAGCTTTGGCTCTGGGCTCTCTCTCACGCTTTAAAGCTCCAGATCACGGCATTCACCTCATTCACCTCATCCTCCAATTTCACTCCATTTATTCTCTCCCACTCTCTTCTCCTCTCGTAAACACGCCACACTCACCTCTCCTCATCTCTTCACGCCCTCCCGCATCTCCTCTCTCGCCACTCACACTTCCCTGCACACTCTCCCACATTATTCACTCCCAACGCCTCCCCCAATCCTCCTCTAGTCCCTCCTCTCAGTCCTCTTCTTTTCCCTCTCATCCATTCCCGCGCACCTCCACACAGGCTGCAGCTCCAAATGCCTCCTTACACCACCGACTTACTGCACCCTCACTGCAATTCCTCCCTTCTCCCCAGCTCTCCCGCCTGTCTCTTATTCCATGCGCGCCCCTCCTGCAAGTTGAACTCCACATCCCTATCCACTCACGCGTCCACACTAATACATCTCCCTCCGCTCCCGCAGCCCTCCACGACCACTCCATCCTTCCCCCACGCCGCCTCCTCTTCCTTCACAACCACCACTCCATTCACCTCCCGCTCTGCTCCTTCCCAGCACCCCGCGCAGCCCCCAAGGCCCACGGCCTCCTCCACCACTCCAACGCTCCCTCTTCCTCCATCAATTCCCCCCCATATCTTTACATCTCCCCACGCCAATCCATCCTCTCCGCCATTATTCCCTCCTTGCACCACTCCGAGCCTCTTCACTCTACCTCGACTGCGCCCCCATCTCTACACCTTACTCTCACGCTCACGCAGCCTCCCTCTGTGGCACAATCCGATCATTTTTGCACCAATCCATTCGGACCTCCAATTCTAAGGTTTCGAAAACCCTATCCAAAAAATATAATATTAAAACTAATATCATTATCATTGGTTTAGTATTAATATTTTTAAATTTGGAAAAATAAACGATATAAAAATTTATATATAATTTTTATACATATTATTACTATTTTAATAATAAATTATTATTATTAACTTAAAAAAAATCGAAGTTTTTGAAATTTTTAAAGTGGGATCACCATGTTTTCCTCCTTTAATAAAATCATTATTAGCCCGTTCAATAAACCTAGAAGAGATGGAAAAATTGAAGTCGAAGACATAAAAATACACCAACATGAAGAAATAAAAAGCAGATATGAAGACATTATTAAATTAGTTAAGGAATTGAAGTTGACGATAACACAATGTCAAGAAGAAGTTGCAGTGACTCCCAAATTCCTAGGTCAAGAAAAGCTAGAAACTACATCTACACCCATGTCAGAAGAAGGCCCTCCTATCATAAAGGAACAAACTATGTTGACTCCCGAGTTCTCAGGTCAAACAGAGCTCCGGTCTGCATCAACACTCATGACAGAAGAAGGGACTATGGCGAGAAAGCAAGAAGTTATTATGACTTCTGAGTTCTCGGGTCAAGAAGTGCTGGGATCTACACCTACGACAGAAGAAGTAACTGTGACTCCCGATTTACCAAGTCAAGAGGAACAAGGGACTACTACAAATCCTACGTATCCAAGTAGGGATGAATATAAAATCGCTACTACCTCCAAGAAGAAAGGAAGCCTGACCGACCGACTCCTTATACCCCCCCTCACAAAAGATCCATACCACCAGACACCGAGTGGGATAAGAAAAGACATCCCAACTACAAACCTCAAAATGCGATACTTAGTAAAAAGTATGCACGCCTAGTGGAAGTTCGTTGTGTCTTCTTAGAAGGTAGGGAAGTAAGGCACATTAACACGCCAGCTGAAAAACCTATAAAATTGTCTAGTAAAACTCCAGAACAAGGACTTGTTAAGGAAGTTAGTGATAAGGACGATAAAACAGAAGAGGTAGAAGACAAGGATATGAAAGATCAAGATGATATTGACAATCACAGTGTCAATATCAATTGTAAAGAAAAAGACGATGTCGCAGAAGTCAATGAAGTCAATAAAGTCATTGTTAACAACAATTATGAGAGAATTGAAGTTGTAGAAGGATACAATGATGGAAATAAAAGCACTGGAAATTATCCTGATCATGAGAAAGTAGAAGAAGGAAACCGAGAAGATGTTGTGACACATGAAGAGACAAAAGGATTGTTAGTCCAAGACGAGGGAATAAATCATTTGAAGGATCTCAATCAAACACAAATTAAGGAAATGAAAACATTGAAAGGTGTTTCAACCTTAAAAGTGCATGACGAATTTGAAAATGAAGACACATTAACCAGTCAGAGTGAAGTAATTACGATAATAGTAGTTTCCACTATAGATAAGGAAACCATACCAAATGTAATTACAAGTACAACCATGTTTGAAGACCCACTGTTCAACTCTAAAGAAACTATATATCAAATAAAAATCAACGTCATTCCCAAGCATGCAAGAATATCAAAATTGTACATGACAACACAAGATATTCCCGAGAACGTCAAATTAGAAAATCAGAAGAACTCCAATAGATTATAAGCTCAGAAGAATACCCATTATAGTCGTTATGCTTTTATCTACAAAATCATATGCATGAAGAGATTTGAATGGAAATGCGACCAAATATTTCAAGAATTGTTAAATCATGGCACCGTTATTCGTGGCAAGAATTCTATTTGAAGCATGTTTATAGAAGATTCGTGGACGAATCTTTTCAGAGCAGGATGACTTGTAATATACCTAATAGTATATTACTATTATTAATTTATTAACAATTAGGTTAATTAGTACTAATGGTCAAAGGTCACCTCCTTTCAAGGTGCGATCATTCATAGGTTAGCATGCATATATAATGTAAGCTTGTCAATGTAATATTTATCAATTCAATTATAAAAATATATATATATTATCTATTAAGATAATCATGTAAGCCTGGTAGCTTACAAGCTCCAATGGAGGCAAACAATCCCTATTATGGAGGCCTATTTAGTCCACACTAGATGCCAAGTAGCTTGAAGAAAAAATGAGAAGAACTATTTCCCCTTGAAGGAAGGTGGAAAAGGAGCTTGGTAAATGCTAAAAAAGAGGGAAGAGGTGAGCTATAAGGGAGCTCAAGAACAATTCCAGCAGCATAACCTTGCTCTTGTTTTTCTCTCTTTCATAAGAATTCCCATGGATTCCTTTTATAGGCCAAGAGGTGTCTAAGAAATAACTAGATCCCAATGTGAACTCCTTGATCCTATGATCTAGTTGCAAGGTACAAAAAAGAGGCTATTTAAGGAACCCAAGTGTGTGAGGGGCCAAATTCGAACTTGTGGAGGTAATGGAGCTTTCATGAGTCATTAATTCTCCGTTGGTGGTTGAGATTCCGCCATTTCTGTCAGTATCGCAGATATTGAGGGATTATCCATGCTGGTCACGCGGTCGTAGTTCTGGTAACATGCGCAGTAGCGCATATTAATAGACATGTGGTCTTGTGGTTGTGGTTTTGACTATTTTTGGGAATTTTTGGACTCATGATGCTTCTTGGATCTGATGAGGATGCCTTTGGTGGGATGCATGCTATATGTTGATGAAGCTTTACCGTGCAAATTGCAGAAATGTCACATGTGTGCGAGATTTTAGCATTAACAATTCCAATGCCTAGAAATTTATGAAGTGACCATGAAAAAAATTGTGTTTAGTGGTCAATTTTCTATTTAGGGGAAAATAAGGATCAAAGAAATACTACATTGGATTAACCACTTTATCAAACAATGAGTAGTATGGTATTCCTTACAAATCTTACAAGGAAAATTCAGCTTATGTCCTATTTTTCTAGGTTTCTCAACAATATCAATAACCCCATCATTATTCAAATTGGTTGGTTATTTTTCCCTAGTGTGACTTGCATTGGATGGTAGCTTTCCTCCAATATGAATTGCGTTGACTAAGGGCTTCCCCCCTTGTCTTTTCTTCTTCTCCATGTTCTTTCTCTAATTATTCCTATTATACTTATATATACCAACCCATCTAGGGGGAATACTTTCACCATATGAGGTAGAAGAAGAAGTAAATAATGTGAGATGTGAAAAAAGAAAAGGGATCGAAATTGGTTTGATTATCTTAACATGAGGCTCTTACTTGGGAAGCATCAAGAGAATTTAAGACATTTAGAGTGGAAAAAAACCAAACCAGCAGTCCCATGGTGAATATTTGAAGATTCAAAGTAGCCACAAAAGAGATACTAACATTTCCAAACCAATGAAAATCACATGGATCCCTTTCATGTGCATGTGAAGAGATCCCTTGGTTGGAATCCTCAAGAACATGAGTCATAACTTCTAATTCCAAGAATAGAAAATATATATGGCCTTGTATGGGGTGAAAAAATTATAATCAACACATGCCTATAAAAGGCTTGCTAAGATACAACCAAGCAAACACAGTCTTCCAAAATGTATCCCAAGATGATTAATTCATAAGTCCTACTAGTAAATAGATTAAAAGGGCCTTTTGAAGGTCAGCTTGGGATGATGAGAACCCAAGTTCAATCAATGAAGTTGTGAGGAACAATTATAGTAAGATTCAATGGACCAAACAACCAATTTATAATCTCCCTCACAAATATGGAAAACCTTTAAGGGAGTTGATACTGAGATCCACTATCTACCACATGTACCACAATCAGTACCCACTTGCAATCACCTATGTGAAAACCTAGGAAAGACAACTATGGTTACCACTTGGAAATTAATGATCAAGTGAAAAAATTGTGGGTCAAGTGTTTATGTTGGGTAGGAAGTATAAGAATTTGTCTTGTATCTAAAACTATAGAGAATAGGTGTTAGCTTGAGGAATTCCCATTTTTTCCAAAGTTCCCTATTATTCATAGCCGACTAAAAATGAAAAAGGGAATGATCTAAACACTTAACACTTTTCTAGCTTTACCTCATGCTTGACATGCATGTGATGCATCCTTTCCTAACAAGTTTATTTTGATACTAATGGATTGTGTACTCTTTAATATTCCTAAGTTTGTTTTGGTGGCCTTCGAGAATTTACTCTCCAAGGTACACCAAGGCCCTACAACCTAGACTACTGCTGGATTTTTGAAAGGAGAATAAGTCTTTTTCTTTTGAAATTGTGTTGCATTTAATGGTTTTTCTTGACTCAAAGGGACGAGGAAGTAAGAAAAATATGATTTTATAAAATGAAAAATAAACAAAAATATTTATCATAAATTGAAACATTGCTTTAAATTTGAAAATATGTTTGAATTAAAAAAAGATTGAAAAATAACAAAAAAACCAAGAAAATGTTTCAAACCTAAACGCAATGAAACTTTACAAGAAATATAGCTCAAATTGAATCAATAAATTCTTTTTATTTTCATGAGAACATGCTAATGCAAAAAATCTAATATTTTCCTTAAAATGAAATCACTTCCAAATATATCACCCTACATAAAAGATTTCCAAATGAACCACAATAATTTTATTTTTTATAATAATCAAATATTTATTTTTTAATATACAAATGAACAAATATTGAGAAATAAACTGAAAAATAATCTCCAATAGGTTTCTAGTTAATGAGTAGAGCCTCTAAGTCTCAAGGGAAGAAAAACAAAAACTCATATCTAAAATTTTGCAAAATTCGAGTATTTTTTACACTCTATAGGTGTGCTCCTCGATTGCAAAAGGGAAAGTAGTGATGATAAAGGTGTTCTCATAGTTTTTACACATGAAATTGGTGATATCTCATGGATATTACACATGAAAGTAAGAAGCCCCTCTCAAAAGGCAAAAAAACAAGCAACAAAATTACAAATTTTTGAAATAGTTTTCTACTAAAAAAAATACTAAAAGACATTAAATATATTAGACATCAACCAAAATAAAAGCATCCAAAAGAAACTTCCAAACATTCTATGAAATTATTATAACTTCCAAACTTTCCACTAAAAGTATTAGAACTTCTCAATTTGAAGAAAAAACCCAAAATTTAAAACAAACTTGTAAAAAATGTTTAACCACTTCCAGGACAAGCTCATTGTTTTTAGTACAACATGGATGCTCACATATCTAAAAAATAAAACCCTTGGTCAACCATGACTTTCATTGAGAATAGTTGTAAACAAGAAACAAAGGAGGCTAAAAAATTCAATAAAAGAATTAATACATGCATCATTACCATTCATCACTTTCATCATGTTGATACAAAATTTCTACCCGTGGTACATTTTGGCCCATCAAATTTCTCCTTTTCCTTTTCCAATAAATATTTTCCGCCGAAATTTTCTTCAAATACCTAAAGTCCTTAAAGTATCATCTCGTGAAAAAGTTCTAGTTGTTTTCTTTCGAAAAGAAAATTTAGTGTTTTTGGTGAAGTATCATCGTGGCATCGTTGACCCCTCTATATGATTTTTGTGTTGCATAACATTCATATGGCATGGATTTCCATTTATTTTCCTCCATACAACATGGTGTCATGTCCATGCGTAGCAAAAAGTGTTGGTAGGAGAAATTTTACCATTGTATCTTTGTATGTCATAATATTACATGCCACATCCCTCCATTATGACTTCCCTCAACCGTACACTACATTTCCACACTTTGAATTTCCGCATGATACATCATCCCTCTACATTCATTACCCACCACCTTCCTTAACCTAGGCTTCCACTACCTTTATGTACAAGTAGAAGTCTATTACTTTATGTGCATGTATGTAGTCTTTTTTATTTACTATGCTCAAAAAGAGGATCTTGGATAGAACTGAAATGTTTTTTCACAAAAATTCTCTAATTGATTATTGGAAGACCAGGAGGTTCTATATGTTTTCTTACCTAATATTTTCCCGGGTTTTCAAAAAGAGGATCTTTGATAGAATTGAAATGGTTTCTCACAAAAATTCTCTAATTGATTATTGGAAGACCAGGAGGTTCTACATGTTTTCTTACAGAATATTTTCCTTGGTTTTCAACATAACCATTTGATAGTTTACTAATTGGGGTTGATGTAGATCTAAATTTTGAACTTGCATATGTATTCTACCTATCATTGTAGAAACATAAATCCCAGTATCACTTATGTAAAATACAATATTTCTTTGTTAGGAAGGTAAAATTGATCATTTTGGGAAGGGAACTAATTCTTTGACATCTAAGACAAGGAATATCCTAACATGAAATGGATTTTTTTTGAGAAATAGATATGAGGATGTATGGTTTTAAGGGAAATCCATTCTAGCTTCCCAATTTTGTTTGTGATCATTTCTTCTTGGCAACGATGGGTAGACTATATGCCAAATGGTAAACTTTCCATAATTTCAAGAAGAAGAAAGAATTGTTGTCTGTACCCTTTCAATTCATCGGAATTTTCATAAAGGATGTTATACATATGAATGATAAAGCTTGAGTATTGAATCCATTAAACTAAGAAAGATCACTGTTGTTTGTAGATATGATCCAAAGAAGTTGCTTAGAACCCAATTATTCTACTGTGGATATACTTAGTGCTTTACAAAATTTGCGGTCCTCAATAATGGAGGAGGAGGAGGAGTTAATGATAATAATGCACTTGAAGGAGCTATTTAAGGCAAATAAAATTTATAGGGACCAACCCCTATATGGAGAGTAAAGAGAATTAACCTTCCCGGGGTTTCTTATATAATAGTATGATAAAATGTGAGTACTAATATCCAAAGAATATGGGCGAAAATTATGGAGGATAATGAAATATATAAGGATGCCAATGAGCAATATCATCAAAAGGGAAAATTATGTTTCGATTCCAGTGAATGTACTATTGGAAACTCCCCTATAAATATACATTGTTAACTCAAAGGAATACTTCTACGATATCTAAAGGTGGAAGTGAAAACAAAATTGATGGTATTACTAGTGATTGTGGTGATGGGAATACCCATAAAAAAATACAAAGGAGAAAGAACACACCACCCCTATTCCCTCTAAAAAGAAGAGGTATGCAAATAATGAGAAAAAATAGTATCTAAGGGAATACTAGATAAGAAGTTGATCTTAGTAATGATCTTGGAATTTCGGATGATGTGATTAAACCTACCTTTAGTATATTGCATGAAAAATGCAATAGTGCAACAAAGTATGTCTATCTTTGAATATCTCTATGTTACTATACATTATTCTAGATATGACAAACACAACAAAATGTTGAGGTAAGGATTAAAGGTAAAAGATACTTAAAAAATAATTTCATTTTGATGCTAAACATACCATAGCTTTCGGTGCTTTAAGAATGCATGAATCCATTGATAAATTGTTAGATCATGTAGTTGGTCAATCAGAAGAGGATATGGAGGAGTTGAGAAACAAAGAAACTAAATTGGAGGGTAATGAACTGCGAGCCTTATCTTTATGAGCCTCTGACCACTCAATCTCCTAAGGAAACTCAGGAGGATCACATTGGGAGACCAAATAAACTGAAATTACTTCATGGGATTTTATTTAGTGTAAGAAAGGTGTTTTTAAACAACATTAAAGAAAGGATGACCTTTTCCCTATAATTTGAGGGTAATTTGAATTAATATTTTGTCATTACCAAAGAAACCCTTAGCCTCAAGGAGATTTTAGTGAATGGACATTTAAAAAATGAAGTTTTTTGCAAGTTTTATCTTGACACATTCACCAAAATATGAATCGTATGAGCCTCCACCTAAGACAAAGAGACACTCTCCCTTTTGATAATAAAGTTACTGCAATTAAAATAGGTTCCAAATACTTGTGAGTCTTGAACTAAAAAATTCTTGAGTATTTTTCAAGGTATTTGTTGTCATGAAGAAACTAGAGGTCCCAATCTTTATTTGAAATGATAAGTTGATTGCAAAAAATCAGTTTCAAACTATGTTGGTAAAAATAAGGTTACTTTGGGAGACAAATTCAATAGTTTCATTGATAATCCTAAATATTGAGTTATTGCATTTCTATTTTTATATTGGTATTGTCTTTATTGGTTGGCTCTATGCAGTGAACGTATCCGTTCACTAATTTAATAGTCGAATCCGACTTTCATATTGAGTAATAGATAATAATAATATATTAGATGATGAAATACAATGGATATGGCCGCCTTAAATATGGCTGGGCCATCCCTATTGAAGAGACATTCCTCTTCATAACTATAATAATTACTTACTATTACTAATAGTTTATAACCTATTTATTTACTAATTTATTGTTGTAGCATTGCCTTTCCCTTGGAAAAGCTTTGTCCTCAAAGCTGAGTTTCTCATGACGTCTTTTATTCTGGCTCTATGTCGCACTGATGACTTGAGAGATGCGATTTTGATTACAACCATTGCCTCCTTTGGGTTATTTTGTCTTGGTATTTGCATTAAGTATGAACTTGGAGAATTTTTGTTTACGCTTTTTCTACTTGTGTGATTGCTTCTTTTAACTATGTTTTTCATCAATTGAACATGCTCAACATACATTATGACCTTAACTATTTCCGTGTTGTTATTCCCAAAACATTTTGTGTCAGTCCCTTTGAATGGGCTCTTTGTGCTTATAATGCGCATAAGAACACCGGTCTTATCTTGTGTCTGATAGATATTATAGTTGTTCCAAATGATGTTCTTCATTCTGATCCTTGTGAAGAAATCCGTAATTTGCTCACAAGGTGGGATTTGGTTTGAAAGCCTAACTATATTGATGCTTTGTTTGAAAATTTTACCATCTAGGTGGACACTGGACTCCGTCACTTCTATCCTGGATATTAGTCCAAGCATATTTAGGATGTCATCATGTGTTATTCCCCTTCTACTTGTCTTGTAAGATGAGGTCTCACAATCATCATATAACATTCTTGGATTTGAAATCACCATATAACTTCCATTGAGATTCCCTTGAGGTGAGAGGATAGTTAGGGTATAGGTTGAATCTGGAATATTTACTTTCTTAGACTTGACTTCTTCTGCACATTGTAGGATCCATTCCTTGTCATTGCATTTATTATTTTTATTATTATCAACACCGGCTTGTCTCTTATCACAATCTTGGTCAAGATCATCTTTCTCCTTGTCTAATATTTCGTTGTTGGTTTCTTCATTAATAGGATGTGCTGTATATTTGTCTTGCATATTATCTTGATCAATGCCATTACTTTCATCATGGTTGACATAATGGTCTACTACATCTTCTTCTTTTACCTCAGCTTTAGTGGCTTCTTCTACGGAATTTTCACATACATCTTCATTTTCTATAAGTGTTAAATTGTTAATAGATTTTTTTATTTCATTTATATCCTTATTGATTTGCTCAAAAAGCTTGATCAATTCTTCATTGAATGACGCCATAGGTCTTGTAGAGGGGGATTTTTTTTTCCCAAAAATAATTATTATTTTAAAATAATAATAATATTTTTTTAAAATAATAATAATTATTAATTAATAATAATATTATTATGAATGTCTTATGTAAACTATATATAGAGTTTAATATATAGTTTCTTTTTTTTTTAAATATTAAACTAATGTAATAATATTATTACAAGGTTTAAATATTTAATTTTTTTTTTAAATTTAGGGTTTCACTTGCTGGAGAGAAGGATTAGCGGGAGAGCAAGTGGAGGAAGCGAGAGGGTGGCGACGGAGGTGCTGGAGAAAAGGGCATTGGACGAGGTGACAACGAGCAGGTGGAAGGCAGATCTCGGGGGAGAGGGAAGCGTAGAGAAATGAGGGCGCGGTGGTTGCAGGCAGCGGAGGGCAACGTGGAAGGGAGCGTGGAGGGGGGCTGCGGGGGAGAGAAGGTGGAGAGGAGGAGGTGGCAGGCGGTGTGGAGGGGTGGGCAGAGGGGAGAGAGGAGTAGCGCAGAGGGAGTGCAACATAGGGGCGAACGTTGATGGGGGAAGGAGGGAGATCGTGTGCAGCGCAGGGGGGAACGGTGATGGGGGAAGGAGGGAGATCGGTGCAGAGAGCGCGGGAGCATTGTGGCGGGAGGAAGGGTGGTGCGAGGTGGTTGAGAGACGAGAGATGAGGGATATGGGAGAAGGGCGAAGCAAGCGGAAGGATGTGGAGCAAGGGAAAGGATTGCGGAACGCGACGGGAAGAGGGACGAGTGGAAGAGTGGAGCAGGTGAGGTGGAGAGAGATTGTGCAGGCACAGAGATGGGAGTGTGGAAGCAAGTGAAGGAGGGCGCGGGAGTCGCAGCACGGGAGTTGGTGGACGTGGGCGTGAAGTTGGTGGGGAAAGTATGCAGGGAGACAGGGACGAAGAAGGTGATGATGAAGCAGCGGAATGGTGGAGAGATGAACGTTGAACGAAGGGCTGAACGCTGAATGTAGACTATGCAGAGAGCTGAATGAAGAGTTAAACGCTAACTTGCTGAAAGAGGGGATGAGCCGAATCCGAGCTCATGTCAAAGGAGCGAATCCGCTCTGAGTTGGAGGTGAGTCGAAACCGAGCTTAGAGGAGCGAGACTGCCGCAGCCGTATCCGGTTGGATTTGAAGGGAGAGCTGAAACCGAGCTCTGATACCAAATGAGGTGAACGTATCTGTTCACTAATTTAATAGTCGAATCCGACTCTCATATTGAGTAATAGATAATAATAATATATTAGATGATGAAATACAATGGATATGGCCGCCTTAAATATGGCTGGGCCATCCCTATTGAAGAGACATTCCTCTTCATAACTATAATAATTACTTACTATTACTAATAGTTTATAACCTATTTATTTACTAATTTATTGTTGTAGCACTCTACCCTATAAATGTAATTGTACCTTTTATCTCATATATATACCAAGGAGACCTAGTTTTGGAGATAATCTCAATGCATTTAATATATTGTTAAAGAAGGTTGTCTCCTCGAAGAGGCTTATTCTTCGTTCTCTTTATTTTATTCTAAAGGCATGGAATTACTTCTTCTTTCGATTTTAATTGTGCTATTTTGGGGAATTTTGACCATAACATTTGGTATTATAGCATATGGTCATTGGCTTGGCTCCTTCAAAATGAATCATCATTCCATTTTCTCTATAATTTATTTTTTGGAAATTTTCAAACAACAAAAGTTTTGGTAGATTTAGGAGACATAGTGAAGTATCTATGCTAAAAATTTCAGGTTCTAGTTTGCTATGTGTTCGAAGTTATAATCTATGGAATTTAGGATTTTTTACTAGTCCAAAAACTAGTATGAAACAAGTGTTCTAGTTTAAAAAAATTATATCTAAATCTTGTGAGCTCTAAACTAAGTTCCACCAATTGCATAAAAAAATATGATTGACCATAGTGTTTATGTTAAAACTTTCAAAATAATATATGAAAAATTGGACACATGGAAGGTCAGAGAATTTTGATACCTTGAAAGGGCTAAAAAAACAAGTTGTGGAAAAGTTACCATAAATTTTCTCTTGACACTTCAAAATTCAGTAAACACTATGTATTTGAAAAAAGACACATCAAACTACTTTGTTCAAAATTTTCAAATTTTCAAATTCAGAGGTGGAAAATTTTTAGAGTTGCATTAGGTGTAAAGCTGGCCAATAGGAAAATCTTCAAATTAGTTTTTTTTTTTTTTTTTTAATGTATATTCACTTGAAACTTCCATATTTTCTGGTCAGAAGCATGGAAAATTTTAAGGATCCATACTTATTTAAAAGTGTGTAAACCTTGGCGAATCTTACCAATTCTTAAAATGTCAACTATAAAATATATGGCGATATTATTCTAAAAATATTTCAAATTCTAATGATTTTATATAGTTTATATAATAATCTAGTGATTTTAAAGTGAAAAAATTTTACCCCATTAAATTTGGGCAAAACTGGGCCTTAAAAAATGCAAATTGGTGAATATTTAAAAAAAACATGGAAAAATAGCCCATGGGATAAATTTCGCCCCTAAAATTTTCCTTGATTAGAATATTTGTTTATGGTGATTCACAATGTGTCATAGATAATGAAAAATAGAGGATAAATCTAGCAAATATTAGTGGGCTCTCATAACAAGAGGTGGTGGAAAAAATTCTATGCTGGATAAACCCCCTAAAGGCTCATCCATGGCACAAGAATAGTTGAAGAGGTGGAATTTGGGATGTCCATGTTTAGAGAGAGAATAAATAACCTTGAGTATATAGTGCTAAAAAAGGTGGACATATTAAATAACTACAGAATAATTCCAAAATTTCAAAGGGTATATCAAAGATGATCTCAAAAAGAACCTTGAAAACATGAGGGAGGATATTTTAAAGGATATAAGAAACCTACTTACCCAAAAGACACCTACTCAAGAAGAGGGTAAGGAGAATAATATGGGGGATTCCCAAATACCTCGAGATAAAATGCTATCACACTTAGAGAATAAGAGCCTTGAGTCCTAGACACACGATCATTCATTACTCTAAGTTCCATATAATTGTGAATTCAACTCAAGACCAAAGACATGTCATCCCCAAGATAGATATGAAGAAGATTGATGGTAATTATCCCATCACACGTATAAGGCTATATGGATCAATTCTTTAATCTAAACCAAGTTCTAACTTTACAAAAGCTAACTATCGATTCCTTGTATTTAGAACCTAATCAATTTATGTGATACCAATGGCCTTGCGATCATAAAAATGACTCTATTGTTTCATGGTTTGTACTTATGGATGAATTGATGGCACATTATGGGCATATTAAGAAAACACAATCCTTAACCAATTGATTAGGGAAAAGAGATCCAATTACAAATCACATTAAGCACTCTCAAAAGTAGAGTCTTAGAATGAAGAGAATTAATGAATATATGGAAAAAATCATATATATAATTCTTGTTTTTACACCTCCTTCACCAAATCCTTAATCATCTCGTCCTTAGCTACAAATTCTCATCATCCCAAATTTAAGTCGTAGTCTTACTTTGGTAGAGAATCTAAGAGTTTTCTAAACAACTCTACACAAGGTCAGATCACAACCTAGAGAACTAAAGGATGGCTCTACTCAAGTAGGAAGAAAATGAGGGCTAATGATACTTTTCCAAAGGATGGTGATTTATCCAAATTAATAGTGATTTATCCTTTTATTTGGTGTCTTTTCATCAACCTTGAACCTATTATTTATATGAATGGAGGTGATATGCTCAAGGATAAGTGGAAATCATGACATGCAATTTTCAAGAATGCATGACCCCTTCTTGAAATAGAGAGGAAACTCACAAGTGGGCCAATGAGGATTATAGCATATGAAGGATCCAAAAGCACATGCAAGGAAAGACCAAAGTATCAAATGTAAAAGATATTCCTAAGATGGGAATAACCATGCTTAAGGATAAATAAGCATGCTCGCTCAATCATATACATTGCATATCCATGGAGTATATCAACTATAAAAAAATGGACACAAAATCATAGTGGATCCATGTTAAAATAAGAATATAGATGGAAACATACAAATGATGGATATATGTGATGCAAGGGAATCAGGAACCAAGATATCCAATCTAAGATAAGTGTATGAAGTCGTATGGAAGGGAATTCAATGACCTTCCAAACAAGAGAAAGGGAAGTCAAGCCCAGGAATTCGAGGTAGAAGACTAGTTGGAGGATTGGTCAAGTCAAAGAAAAGTCAACGGTGGAAGGGTTGACGTTGGCAGAAACGGTTCATTGAGGACTAGGAATTTGGAGGGATCGACGACAGGTCAAGCTGATGAAAGTGGAAAATTATTTGGGGCTGACCAACTAGAAAATCAAGTTAGTCGAAAGGGAGCCGACTCGGGACATTGGTGAAGTAAAAAAATTGACCAATGGAGGTTAATTCAGTGGAGTTCATGAATGGATATGCAACAGGATTCGGTCAAGATTTCGATTGAATGAAAGGGTAGAGTACCGAGAAAAATGATAGCGTCGTAGCAGTTAATAAAGGAGTTATGGGAGTTGTTGGATGTGATATATGGCATGGTACACCAAGAAGGTTTTAGGTGAAGCATTGAATGCAAATGAGCGGGAAAAGAGAAGCGCCCATAGGCTTTTAGAACAAGATGGAGAAGGATATGAGGTGGTGGAAGAGGCTTTAAATACAGAGAAGGTTTCAGGAGAAGATGTTCTTCTTCTGAACATTTTTCTAGTGTAGTTGCAAAGTTAAATTCTAAGAGAGATAGGTGCTGACTTTAAGTACAGTACAGTGACCGATTGAATATTTGAAATAGGGATTTCACCTTGATTTTAAAAAACTTGTAATTTGAATTTCCAAAATTAATGAAAAGACATTATTGGTGTCATTTTGTTTGTTTGTGTGTTTCTTGGGTGTCTATCAGAGCTTTTGTTGTGCACTTTGACCTATGATGCACTGCAGTAGGGTGTGCACTTCACCAATTGGTATTAGAGTGGGAGCATCCTACTATAATAGTGGTAAACAATATAACTGCGGTTGGACGAGTGATTTGGTAATGTGAAGTGAATGATGGCTTAGAGAGGTGTGAATGTTTGTGGTAGAGGATGAAGGCCATGCGTAGGGGTGACCATTGATCGAGAGATGTTCAAGGAATGCATCCAAACGATGAGAACTCTGAAGAATGAGTTGGATGCTATGAAAGAAGAATATATAAGAGGGAGTTTGTGGCTGAAACCATTGACCATAACAATGAGGAGGGTGAGGAAGAAAATGCTGGTAAGGAAGCAGATGAAGAGCTAGAAGATAGATTGTTAAAAGTCTTGTTTAATATGAGGGGTAGATCCAATATGGAAGTGTTTACCTATTCAAGAATCCTGGATCCTGAAGAGTTGATTGACTTGATTAGAGATATGGAAAAATATTTTTATATCGAGTAGATTGAAGATCTCAAAAGGGTGAAAGTAGCTTGTTTAATGCTAAAGGGTCATGCCTCATTGTGGTGGGACAATGTATAGGCTGAAAAAGTGAAGAATGGAAAAGAAAAAATCAAGTCTTGAGATAGAATGGTAACCAATTTGAAGGATAAATTTCTTCCCATGATTACATGATAACCCTATTTAGAAAATTGCAAAATTTAAGACAAAAGGACCCGACTGTTTAGGAATTCACTGAGGAATTCTATAGGCTATCCATAAGGTCAGGACAAAAATTATGATGAAGGCGAATAAGTCATGGCAAGATATGTCAATGGACTAAAATATACCATTTAGGATGCGTTGATCCTGACTAGGTTTAGAATAGTTAGAGAGGTTTACCAATTAGCCTTAAAAACTGAAGAAAGTGTCTCAAGGAAGACCTCTACAACAAAGGGGAAGACTGTTGTGATATTTGGGGGGGAATTCACCTCCATAAGAGGATAGAGCAGTGGAGCTAAGAAATAAGGAAGTAGTGAAGTGAGGAGAGATTAAGGCACTGAAATAAGCCATGCACCAGAATATAGAAGGGGTGGTACTAACCCTAGAGGTTGATGTACATTTGGAAGAAGAGGAAATTTTGGAGGAATAGGTTCAAAAAGAACATGTGCAGTCTATTACAAGTTTCAAGAAGTGGGTCGCAAGTCTTAGCCCAAAAAACTTGCATATATCAAGAAGACAAGAGGCCAAGTGTCAAGAGACCAAAAGGACTAAAGGTAGAACTGGTTTGACTATAGGAAGCATCCTAGACGAACTAGAATAGGAGGGAGGCCAAAAATATAATGACCATAAATACTTTATTAAAACTTGCTAGGAAACAGGAGAAAGAACTAGCTGATAGGAATTCTATCTTGAGGACCATTGTTAAAATTGGATATATGTGTTGTGCCATGATTGTTGATGGAGGAAGCACTACAAATTTGGTCTTGACTGAAGTTGTTAAGAAGTTGAATTTGAGGTGTCAACCACACCTGAATTCCTATAGAGTTTCATGGTTGCAAAAGGGACATCATGTCATGGTGTCTAGGCAATGTTTGATAAATTTTAAGATTGGAAATTTCTATGATAGTGTGATGTGTGATGTGATACCCATGGATTCTCGTCATATATTGTTGGGGAGACCGTGGCAGTATGACAAAAACATGATTTATGATGGCCATAAAAACATTGTTACAATGATAAAAGATGGAAAGAAAACTAGAATGAATCCCTCGAGGGAGGAAGGTAAGGGAAAGATAATCCTAAACAATTGCTAAAAAAGAGAGTGTTGTTGTGCTCAACCAAATAATTCCTGAAGGAAGAGGAGAAATACAATTGTTTTTTTTCTAGTCATCCTGAAAGGGATAAGTGCGGAGAGTCCAAAGGGAAGTATCTCGACTGAAGTTCAAAATATGTTGTTTGAATTTAAAGAAATAATGGTCAATACGATGTCGATGATATTGCCATCGGTAAGGAGTACTTTCCTTTAGATTGACTTGATTCCAAGTTCAAGTCTACCGAACAAGTCGCCACACAGGATGGTGTCGACTAAGAATGTCGAGTTGAATATTGTAGGACAAGGACCTCATCAAGGAAAGTCTGAAACCATGTGTATTACCATCTATACTAGAACTAAATAAAGGATGAGAATGGAGAATGTGCATCGACTCAAGGGCCATCAAAAAAATTACAATCAAGTATAGGTTTCCATTACCAAGGATGGACGACTTGATAGACTATTTGAGTGGAGCTAAATACTTCACAAAGATCAATTTGAAGAGTGGATATCACCAAATCATAATCAGAGAAGGAGATGAATGGAATACATCTTTCAAGACTAAAGAAGGACTGTATGAATGGTTTTTTATTTCATTTGGGTTAACCAATGCACCCAATACTTTTATGAGGTTGATGAATGAGGTATTGAAGCCTTTCTCGGGGAATATTTTTGTTGTCTTTTTGGATGACATTTTGATCATTAGCAAGGAAAAAGCGGATCATTTGGATAACATGAGGCAAGTATTGCAGAGATTACATCAAGAAAATTTGCGGGTGAATTTGTAGAAGTGTTCCTTCATGAGGGAGGAATTAGTTTATTTGGGTTTCATAATTTCCCATCAAGGACTGAAAATGGATCCTAAGAAGGTTAAAACTATTTTATAGTGGCATGTTACAAAGAATTCCATTGAGGTAAGAAGTTTTCATGGACTTGTTTTTTTTTTAGGAATTTCATTAAATATTTTAGTCACATATGTGCACCATTGACACCATGCATGAATAAAGGAGAATTCTAATGGATGGGAGATGCTCAGAAAGCATTTGACAAGTTGAAGCAAAATGTAACAGAGATACCAATTCTGACTCTCCCAACCTTTGATAATGTATCTCAAGTAGATTGTGATGCTAGTGGAGTTGCAATTGAAGCAATGTTGAACCAGGAAGGGCGACCAATTGCATTCACCAGTGAAAAGTTATATGAGGCTAATAAGAAGTATTCAATCTACGATCAAGAATTTAACTCTATTGTTCAATCATTTAATAAATGGAGGCACTACCTATTGCCCAAGGAGTTTGTATTGTTCATATATCATCAGGCTCTGATGCATCTGAACACCTAAACCAAGTTAAACCAAAGACACATGAAGTGGGTAGAATTCTTGCATAGTTATACTTTTCTGCTATGATGTAAGTTGGTTAAGTCAAACAAAGTTGCCAATGTGTTAAGTCGAAGAGTTGCTCTGTTGAACATGACGAATTTTCAATAAAAAGGGTTGGAGTCAATGAAGAACAACTATGAAGTTGATGAAGATTTATCGAAATCATGGAAGGCATGTTGAGAGCCATGGAGTGTCGACAAGACTCCATATTCAGTCTAGTTTATTCAAGAAGGATACATGCTCAAGGGACATCGATTATGCATTCCCAAAGAACCAGTGAGGGGAAATTTGATCGGAGAGTTACATAGTGGAGGATTAGGAGGATATTTGGCATGAACAAGAGAAATGTATTCGTCAAATAAAAATATTATTGGCCAGGATTGGAAATGGATGTGAAGAAATGGATACAACATTGCAAGATATGTCAACATGCAAAGGGAAGCAGTCAAAAGAAAGGACTTTATACGCCATTACCTGTACCATAAGCCCCATGGGAAGATATTATTAAGGAAATTTGTTTTGGGATTTACCAAAATGTAGCAAGGAAACGAATCTATATTTGTCGTCTTCGATAGATTTTCAAAGATGGCACACTTTATTCCCTCCAAAAACACAAGTGATGCCATGGGGATTGATGTTTTATTTTTCAAAGAGATTGTGAGATTGCATGGATTTTAAAAGAGCATAAATTTGGATAGAGACACCAAGTTAATGGGAAATATTTGGAGGACTTTGTGGAAAAATTTGAAAGCAAGGTTGCAGTTCAATTTTGTATACCATCTGAATACTTATGGGCGGACTGAACTCGTGAACTTAAGTCTAGGAAATTTGTTGAGATGTTTAGTTGTTAATCGACCGAAGCAATGGGAGAATGTGTTATCCCTGGAATATTTTGCATATAATAAGTTGGTAAATAGGTTGACTGGATTAAGTCCATTCCAGATCATGCACAAAAGAAGTCTGCATGGAGTAACCGACTTGATGAAGCTACCGACTAGAATGTAGAAAAGTGTAGATGCAAAGTCATTTGCCGAGCATATGAAATAAGTGCACGGGAAGGTTGGAAAGTAGTTGGAGAAGAGTAATGCCATGTTTAAGCTTAGTTTTGACCAGAAGAAAAAACTTAAGGCCTTCAAAGAAGGATATTTAGTCTATGGTCATCTCTCGAAGGAAAGGTTTCCAAGGGGAACACACACTAACTTAAAGATGAAGAATATTGGGTTGTGCAATATACCGAAGTAGATTTCAGATAATTCCTATGTGTTGGAGTTTCTAGAGGAGTTAGATATTTCACCAACCTTTAATGTTGTTGACTTGTACTAGTATGAAGAAGGATCGACCAGTGGGGAATATTCAACCATCAACTAGAAAGACTAAATGTGAGAATGATTGAAAAAATAGATCGTTGAAGTACTAGACGAGTGAGAAGTGGGATGAACGAGAATCCAACGACATAAGGAATATTTGGTATAATGGAAGGAAAATACTTTGGAAGAAGCCACCTAGATATATGAAGAACAATACAATATATTGTAGGCTCAATTGAAGGAGCATAACCGAGGGTGTAGTTATTTTGTACCAAGGGAGACTGATGCAGGGGAATTAGGAACCAAGACAGCTAGTTGAATACAAGTGATTGAAGTCATATGGAAGGAAAGTTGACAACCTTCCAGATGAGAGCATGGGTAGTCACGCCCAGGAATTTGAGGAAAAAGACTAGTTGGAGGACTGGTTGAGTCAAATAAAATTAAACGATGGAAGGGTCAACCTTTGCATAAATTGTTTGTCAAGAACCAAGAAGTTAGAGGGAGCGATGATTGGTTGAGCCAACAAAATTGGAAAATACATTGGGGCTGATCGACTGGAAAATCAAGTGAGTCGAAAGGGAGTCGACATGGGACATTGGTGAAGTTGAAAATTTACCCGATGAAGGTTAATTCAACGGAGTTAATGAATGGAGACGCAACGGGATTTGGTTGATATGTTGACCGACTGTAAGGGACGAGTGCCAAGAAAACCAACAACATCGTAGGAGTAGTTGGAGTAGTTAATAAAGCAATTATGGTGTTTTTTGTATATTCCAGATGGCATGGTATGCCAAGATGGTTGTAGGTGAAGCATTGAATTAAAATGAGTGGAAAAATATAAGCACCTAGAGGATTCTAGAAGAAGATGAAGTGGGATATGAGGCTATAAATATAGAGCAGGTTTCAGGAGAAGAGGTCTGGGGATGGGGTTCTTCTTTTGAATGGTGTTCCAGTGCAGTTGCAGATTTAATTTATGAGAGAGATAGTCATTGAATATAACAATACAATGACCGAATGAATATTTGAAACATGGATTGCACCCTGATTTAAAAAAAAAACTTGTAATTTGAATTTCCAAAATTAATTAAAATACATTATTGGTGTCTTTTTTTTGTGTTTTTGTGTTTTTGTGGGTGTCTATAGAAGCTTTTGTTGTGCACTTTGACCTGTGACACGCTGTAGTGGATCAAGCGCTTCACCAATATGTCTCAACTTGTAGTATAAAACTAGTGAAATATCACAAGTGCAATCTCGATCCTCCAAGGTGCCTAGGTGAAAGTGGTATTATATGGTAAACTATAGGTGGTAATGCCAGCAAGGGATGTAACCATAATACTAGGTATTCAATCCAAATCCATTGAAAGTAGGAATTTAACTCATATGAATAAATCACCTAAAGTTGAATATGAGAGAAATCATCTAATATCCAGTCAATGATTGATACCATTGACAGACATTAGGTCACCCAATAATGATGATGAGGACCAATATACAAATTACATTCCAACAAAATGTGAATAGGTGTGTTAACATTGAAGATATATGGAATTGATTGATTAAGGGTCAATGATGTATACCCACTGTGGAATGAAAAGGAGGCTAGAATTGATTACTTCAATCCCTAAGTTATTACAAAGGTCTCTAAATATACTTCCAATAATAATGAGTTGGATTCAATAGAAATATATTCATCATAAAGAGGACATTGAGGCATACCTAATTAACCAACATGAGCCAAGAGTAGGAATATAAGTTGAGTGTTGGAATAGTAACTTGAGATATCGTACCACTAAGTATAACTAGACACTCAGATTCTCAATGTGGATGGTCAAGACATCTGAGGAATCTCTAAAATCGATTAAATGTGTCCCTTGAACATTAGAATGACAAAATAATGACCTAGGTAGAAACTAACGATAAAAAGAGACCAACAATATAAACTATTCCAAGAGGCATTAAAAAATAGTCCATAATGATTTAAAAATAATCAACTAGAGGAGTGAAACTCAAAATCATGGTATAATGTCTAAGGAAATACTGCAACCCAACTATAAGAAACTGACACAAAACAAGTGCTATGTTCAAGGGAGTCAAATACTAATAGTTGACTACCACTTAATTGAATTACCAATAAAGATCTAAATTCTTTCCCCCCATTTTATTTTTTATGTTTTATTATTTTTTCCTTTTTTGTTATAGAAATCCTAAAAGAATAAAATATTCCTAGACTATAGAGGAGGAGACCAGTGTCACGATGCATGGAACTATGTTTCAAGCGTATGAAACAAACTCATGCA
This sequence comes from Larix kaempferi, assembly GCA_027924585.1. NCBI lineage: Eukaryota > Viridiplantae > Streptophyta > Pinopsida > Pinales > Pinaceae > Larix > Larix kaempferi. Next base: position 3,880,973 of record BSBM01000867.1, read on the forward strand.
AAATAAATAAAAACATGTGTTAGACAAGTTGTGTACAATAAAAGGAATGTGTTCTCTAGGGATAAAGGCTGAAATTCATAAGAAACTAATGTAAATGGTGAGAAAAAAAGAAGATGCAATGGTGGTAAAAATAAGGAATACAAATTTAGTGGAGTGGTAATCACAAGTATGCAAGCAACAAATAAGCAATGTAAATTCCAAATAAATTGAATAGAAAGATGGGAGCCCTGTGGGAGTTGTTAGAAGTAATGAGAAATATGAATGAGGTCCATAATTCCATATCAAAGTACAAGGGTTCATGTTCCTTCCATAAAATAATGGGATGTGTGCTAAATGACAAAAGGGTGCTACACTGGGCCATCCTATCATAGGAAAACTTTGATGTTGGATTAGTGCAAACTGCAAATCGAAGGATCGTATGCACCAACATCCATTAGGGATGAACCTATGGAAAATTTGAATTAAAAAATGTTTAAATGCTTAAAAAACAGAGGGGACGCCTAAAATTATATGAAATCTTTAAAATATACCCAATTGGGTCAAACAATGCATAAAGCATGATCCCTAAGAAACAAGGAATCCAACTCAAAATATGGCACTTGAGAAGCAACAATGCCAAGATGATATCTTGAAAATCCATTATCCAAAACAAGATATATATTAAGAGTTATAGGGACGATAAATTTTTGAACCTTAACATTTTCAACAATATCTATCCCTATGGTAGAGTCTATCTGTGCAGACTCAACAATGCCAAAATTTGAGGAACTACAAAAAAATTAACCTCCAAAGGAAAACCATAGCTTAAATCACTTACATATTCTATGGAAAAAAACTCAATGCCACAAGGGTTTGAGGATCTACAAACAAAGAAACTAGACTCATAAACAATGAATTTTGAGGATTTATGACCAAATAGATCAAAATCATAAAATAAACCTAAGGATCTATTACCAGGGGAATCAAACTCAAATGAAATATCAACTTGCAAATTGATGATAGAGTTCAAGAACTCGTAAACATCAATGTAAAAAGGTCCCCTTACGAAAAATTAGACTTAGAAGGAAAATCAAAACTAGATTTGACTGCATATGGATCCAACCCAAGCAGATAATATTTGGAAATGATGATTGTATTTGAAGAAATATCATAATTGATCAATCATATGAGGGAAGAACACCATTCTAGGGAAAATTTATGTTAGAACATTCACTTGGACCAATAAGGGGAAGAACAAGATCCAATGTCCCCATTAGATTAAACATGTGGTCAATTTTCAAAACCAAGTCCCAAGAATGCATGAATAAAACATTTCATTATTAGGACCAATATCGTGCATGCGATAATAGATAGCATGCGATAAGAGGATTCATAATTCACATGTGGAAAGGTAGTGTGTATCACAACAATAGAAACACATAAATAGGAAACATGGTCGAAAGATGGATGAGGACAAGGATTGGTAAATGAAAGGATAATCAATAGACATAATGCTTCTATTGTGAGTAAAATATATCACATGAAAAACGTAAACACCACAACATCCATAGCATATATGTAATAATTTCCAAGGATTGTATTGAAGGGTAATGAGCCTTCTATAACTATGACATCAACTAAGATATTATTTTCTCCTAGTGGAACATATAATTGAGGAACAATCCCCAAGGGTTCATTAGGTTTTTTATCAAAGGCTAGTGACTGGAACAAGGCTGGGAGAACCTAGGCCTTTCCAAGCATAAAAGCATAAAATACTAACAGAGGATCCTTCATCTCTACACATAGTTGACTAGTGCCTGGTCCATGGAGTAACATCAACCCTAATATGGAAGGGTGTATAAGAAGGAAGGATAGGCTCAATCCGACTATTCCAATCAAAGAAAATGATCTAGGACTAGGAGGGAGCACATTGGAAGTGAATAAAATACTCATCTTCTGAGATATTTATGAGTTGGTTTTAAACAAAATTTATTCAAAGTTCACATTGCTTTTTATGAGAATATAAGGATCACGAAAAGATTGCATTGGATTGACCACTTCATTAACCAATGAGTAAGGTGGTCTTCCTTACAAAGCTTACAAGGAAAATTCATATTATTTCCTATTTTCCCCCAATGTGACTTGCATTTGCTGATAGCTTTCCTCCAACACGACTTGCAATGTCTGGTGGCCTTCCCCCTTGTCCTTTCCTCTTCTTCGTGTTATTTTTCTTCTTATTCCTATAAAAAATATAGGTACTAACTAGGCTAGGTGGAATACCATCACCATATGAGTTAGAATGAGTAAGTAACATGGATTGTGAAAAAAATAATTCATAAAAATGGTTTGATTCTCTTGACATAATATGCTTACTTGGGAAGCATCAAGAGCATTTAGGACATTCAAAGTGGAAAACAATGAAACCAGTAGTCCCATGGTGAATATGTGAAGATTCAAAGTAGCCATCAAAGTGGTGCCAACATTTCCAAACCAAGTAAAATCACATGGATCCCTTAGTTGGAATCGTCAAGAACATTATCCATAACTTCTAATTCAAAAAATAGAAAATATATGTGGTGTTGTATGTGGCAAAAAAAATATAATCAACACATGCTTATAAACCAGGTACATGTTATCAACACATGCTTATAAAAGGCTTGTTAAGATACAACCAAGAAAACAATCTCTTCCAAAATTCAGCCCAAGGTAATTAATTCCTAAGTCCACCTAGTATATAGATTAAAACATCCTTTTGAAGTCCATCCTAGGATGATGAGAACCTAATTCCAATCAATTAAAGTGTGAGGAATAATTATAGTAAGGTTCAATGAACCAAACACCCAAGTTTTAATATTGCTCATAAAGATGGAAAACCTCCAAGGGAGTTGACACCGAGATACACTACCTACCACATGAATCACAAGCACTTCCCACTTGCAATCACCTATGTGGAAACTTAGGAAAGACAACTATGGTTACCATTTTGCAATTAACAGTCAAGTAAAAAAACCATGGGTCAAGTGTCTATGTTGGGTAAGAAGGATCTGATGTATTTATGCATCTAGAACTTTAAAGAATAGGTGCTAGTTTGAGGAGTTCCCAATTTTTCCAAAATTTCCTAGTAGGCATACCCCAATAAAAAATAAACTAGGGGATAATATCAACACTTTCTAACTTGATGTCGTGCTTGATATGCATGTGAGGCATCCTTTACCAACACATTTATTTTGTAATTAATGGAAGTACTACTATTTAATATTCCTAGTTTCTTTTGTCTCGCCTTGGAGAATTTACTCTCCAACATACACCAAGGCCTTACAACCTAGACTATTGTTATATTTTTAAAAGGAAAATGGGTATGGTTGTTTTAAAATTGTGTTTTGAATTTAATGGTTTTTCTTGACTCGAGGAATGAGGAAATAAGAAAAATATGATGTTATTAAATGAAAAATATACAAAAGATAATCTCAAAAATTGAAATATTGCTTTAAACTTTAAGAAAATAAAGGAAAAGCAGGAAAAACGGACTCTTCCTCCTCCCCCTCTTCAAGGGATCTTCCCTGCCCAACAAGGTGCCACACCAACCAAGAGGATTGATCGTGATTGGACACCTTTACTATGAGGATTTAGTGGATGGTATTTTGGTTGACAGTGGTACGAGACCTTGCTTTTAAGGAAAAAAAACGCTTGTAAGTTTTCTTCTCGGTGGTGCTTATGTAATCTCTGCAGTGGAGACATTTTGCCACTAGTTTAGTTCGCACCGATGCGTTGGACAGGAGAAATCTGATCTCTTATGCAGTAAGGAAGGTATCTATTCTTTGGCAAGGAGAGAGGTATGAGAAGAGAAAGAATACACAGCCTCCTTAAAAGAATATGCAAACTCTGATTCTCGTATGATGAATAACAAGTTTATAGTGTTTTTTCTCCCCTCTCTCTCTCTCTCTCCGATAAAAACATAAATAAAATAGATCCCAGAGGATCAACCTGGCGTATTGGTCCATCGTGATCCTCCGAGCCCCTCATTTTCCCTCATCTCGGAGGCGTGCAAAAAAGGGGGTGGAGGGTGCAACACTAGGACTTCCCAGGAGGTCACCCATCCCAGTACTACTCTAGCCCAAGCGCGTTAACTGCAGAGTTCTGATGGGATCCGATGCATTAACATTGGTATGATCGCACTCGCAAGCATCACTCCTCTCCCCCTCTTCAAGGGATGTTGCCGACCCCCCCGGGTAGTGCAGGGAGAGTAATAAAGGGCCTGATTGAAAACCATTGACCCCGAATGGATCGGCACCACATCCGCTCCCTGCGATTAAGAGCCATTGGTCACGAATGGACTGGTGCCACATCCGCTCTGCCCGATTAAGAACCGCCGATCCCAAATCGACCGGTGCAGCATCTGCTCTCTCCGATCGTGGATCATTGAGCCCGAACGGACCGGTGCAACATCCACGCTCTCTCGATGCGGGCAAATACGATGCCCTTCCACAGCCCTCCCGGTCCAGTGCATGGTTTCGCAACCCAGGCCCACGTAGCTTGCGCCTCGCTGAAACGTCGAGAGACAGAGGGAGAGGGGAAAAGATAAAACAAGATGGAGGGGGTAAAAAAAGGCGTAAGGTCCGCAGCCACCGAGGGCGCTGCATAGATCTCGTCGAGGGATTCCCAACGGTTTATCGCATCGGAGCAATGGGCCCATTGTTCAAAAAGCTCCTCCCTCAGCGAGTCAAATTACCACTCCCTCCAGTGCTTGGGCACCACGTGGAAGCCTCCCACGCCTTGATCTAGCAGCGATTTCCCACCCGAGTAGGTGCCACAACAAGCGAGACGATCAACCAGCGTATCGCTCCTCCAATCCCCATGTTTCCCTCCTCCCAGATGCGCGTTTTCCTTATATCCAAATTGAATTCTGTGATTTTTTTTCAGGATTTTAAGACTCATATGAACCCATCCAAATCCATATATCAGAAATTCGTGACCCTCTTGACCCATTTGGAAATGCTTGGAATTTAACTAGTAGAGTTGTCCTGGAATTAGTAACTTATTTTCTAGCTTCCAAACTGAACCCGGATGAACCTAATTGTTTATCTTAGTGTTGTCTTATCTGTTTGGGGTAGCTTGAATTCTATAAAATTCCATATATGCACCAAAATACATTGGGTTCCACATAATTCTTGGGAGCCAAAACTAGTCAGTTTGTTTTTCTATCCCATCCTCTGTGTGTCTGAATTTTCAGAAGTTTGAGTTAGTGTGCCTAAATTTGGTTTGGGTACATTAAATTGGTATTATAGCATGATCCTTTAAACCTACTTGTGATTATCCTTGATATTTCCAAGGATAAATCCATCTCATAAGGGGAAAGATATAGAAGATCCCTTTGTAGAAGAAGAAGTTGACTCCATTGAAGGCAAGATCCAATGTGAAAAAGAGATGTATAACATGGATGAAAGGGAAGAATTCAAATACTTTGTTCAGATCATGCTAAAGGTCATGCAATATATATCTCAGAACATCATCTGGTCAGGTCAAGAGACTCGAGAATTCTTAGCCAAGCAATTGGTGAACAAAGACATATAAAGGAGCAACAATGGCTCTCAACATGAAGGAAAGAAGGTCATTGGTGAGACTCTCTTTTCAATGACATGGCCTCACAATTGACCTCATGAGTTTAAGATTGAGATAAAGATTCATCCATGGCCTACCATGCCAAAATACCTTGAAGAACATAGAGAGGAACAAGAAGTGCAGAGCATGCCAATTGCTAAATGGGAGGATCAGTATGTAGAGTACTAGACTTTGAGTGAAGGATGTAGAAGGGCGCTTCCTTTCAGGGAATTCTGTGAATACCGATACAAAGTCAATCCAAGAGGGAGAAACATTATTCTTGCTAACAATCCTAAGTTGAAGAATTCCATTGGTAAGATATATCTTCCATATTTTGATGATTCATCAAAATGTACTACCAATTCATGGATTCAGAAATTAGACACATACTTTCAATTGAACCCCATGTCCAAAAGGGATGCCATAAAAATGGCTACCTTGCATATTGATGGAGAGGCCAATTACTGGTGGTTCCATGGCATGAATAATCTGGGTCATGACCAAGTGTCAACCTACGAGGAGTTCACCTGGAGATTGATAGATAGATTTGATCGAAAATATCCTGAGATATATTTCAGAGAGATGGCGCATTTGAGATAGATAGGAACTCCTGAAGCATATATTTTTGAGTTCCAGAAGCTAGATGTGATGGTCACAAACATATCTGAAGCTTGCTTGATCCTTTTATCCATAGAAGGATTAGCATATCCATTGAAAGGGTTGGTTAAATCCTACAGACCATCTACCTTGTAGGATGCAATGAGTAGAACAAGAGATCTACAAGAGGCCATACCAAGAACAAATATTTCCACCAAGAACAAATATTTTGACCGAATCCATGGAAAAGAAACATTTCCAAAAAGGTTCAATAGAAGATTTCAAGAAGGAGATCACTTTTAGATATCGATATGAATTAAGGAGGAGAAAGCTATGCTTATCTTGCGAGGAACCATAGGATCCGGGCCACAAGTGTGCTAAGGGAAAGGAACATTACATTGAAGTCTTCTCGGAGAGTGAATATAAGGAGGAAGATGAGGAAGCACCAGTTGGATTAGATGGTGGCTATGAGACAGTAGGTGAAGAAAAAATACCACCAAAAAGTGGCAAGATTGCAGTCATGACATGAGTACTTCGCTTCCACATTCTCATATTCAAGGGAATAGTTCAAGGACAAAGAGTTACAGTCTTGGTTGATGGAGGTGCTACTCATAATTTCATTGATTCATCCTTGGTAGAAAGAAGGAAGTTTCCTACTGAAACCTTTGAAGGTTTCACAGTCATCATACCAGGTAATAACTCCATGGATTGTACTAAATGGATTCCAAATCTGCAAGTAACCATAGGTGATTATATCTTAACTGATAGTTTTTATGTTGTTAATGTTGCTGACACTAACTTGGTGTTGGGAGTACAATGGTTGTACTCCATTCGAGAAAATTCCATGAATTATCAAGTGCCTCAAATAAGCTTCAAGGATTTTGATGGGAAGTAGATAATCTTACAAGTCATCAACACCTATCCTGATCAAGTGGTGTCTTCACATAGTATGAGATCAATATTGAGACACAAATACATTGAAGAGGATGTTGAGTGACTCATCACCACTCACATAACCACCATATATGTTTCATAACACCTTAAGTACATCAAAGGATTGGTTCGAAAGCATGATAAGGATTTTAAAGACCTCCAATAGGGCAGGCCACCTGATAGAGGATTAACTTACATTCATGGAATATTAGATGCATTAGTACAAGAAAGAGATTTTAAGGAACAAGAGAAAATCTAGATCCTATTGGATCAAATGGTAAATGTTCTAAGAGGCATTGGTAGTAATGAACTATCAATATGTTTATGGGATCCTGGTACCCTTTGGAATGACAAGTTTTTCCAAGGGACCAAAATGTTGAGAGGAATGCAGTATGATCAATGGGATCGTTGAGGGCGAGTCAACCTAAACTTTCAGAATACTATCCATGGGGAGCAGTGGATTAGTTTCCTACATGGGAACTCTCATGATGGATGGACACACTATGTTCCTGCTTGGTGGTTTGGGAGCCTTCAAAAGACTCTTTGTGTTGACACTAAGTGAGGTGGAAGAAGGAGACATGAGAATGGTTTTGGGAACCTTCCTCCTAGGAAACCAACAGACAAAACAATTGAGCATCATTTCGAATGGGTAAGTGAGGAATATTCCCATAGTTCTAATTTTGCATATAAGGGGGGGGGGAGAATGTAGTAGAATATGCATTTCTCCCTTTGATAGAAGATTCAATTGTTTGGAAAGCTCAGTTAATTGTAGACTTTTCTAAGGGTGAAAACGTGAAGGTGGGTAACACTTTCGTGAGAAATCAGTGCAAAATCGTCTTAGCGGAAGTTATTCGGCCGAATAAAAATATTATTCGGCCGAATAAAAATAATTGTTCGGCCGAATAATTGAAATTATTCGGCCGAATAATTTTGAAGTTATTCGGCCGAATAACCACAAACAGTTCTCCGTCCCGTTTAACGGAGACTCTTGAAATTTGTGCAAACGGTTGCCGGACGGAAAAAAATTTCGGGCAATAGTTTATTCGGCCGAACAATTATTCGGCCGAATAATTGTTCGGCCGAATATTTATTCGGCCGAATAATTGTTCGGCCGAATATTTATTCGGCCGAATAATTATTCGGCCGAATAATTTTTCTGCATAAAAAGACAGCATCGGCTGCCATTTGTCATTCCCTGTTGGAATTATTTGGACCCCGCATGGGCCCGCTGTAGTCCTCTGCCACCCTGCCGACGCCCCAACCTGCTGCTCGCCACCCCGCTGCTCGCCGCGCTGCTTGTGTTTCACGGCTGGCTATTTTTCCGCGACTCGCGTCTGCTCTATTGCTGCTGTCGTTCGTCTTTTCTTACGTTTCTTCGGGGTGTGATCTGCCCTTGCTCTGTTTGTTTTTAGCAGCGAGTTTGTTGGTTGTCATTTCTGCTGTCGATCGTCGGTTTTCACGTTTCGTCGGGTTGTGATTTCTGCTAGTTGCTGCTCGTTGGTGGTAGCGTGACGGTTGGTCTGTGTTCGTTGTCAGGTGTGTGTTGGTGGGTGGCTGCTTTGAAGGTGTTGCGGTTTTATCTGAACGGTTGAAGGTGCGTTTTCGCCTTTGTTTTTACTTAATGCTTCTGTTTGTTAATGTTATAGGGCTTATGTAATGACGTTAGTTGTTGTTTGTGAAGGAAATAGGTGTTGTTTTGAGCGTTGCTGGGTTGAATAGAGGCGGCGTTGGGATCGACGATTCTTCACTGCATTTTTATATACAGGTATGCATCGTCGTAAACTTTGTTTTTATGTTGTTGGCAGTATTAGAATTAAAAAAATCTGTAGTGCTTTTTAATATTGGAAGGTTAAATGTTTTAAAATGCAGTTTTTATTTTAGAGAATCAGTTTTCTGTCCATGAACTCTCTTCATGAACAGTTCAGTTCGTGAACTCTGTTCATGAACAGTTCAGTTCGTGAACTCTGTTCATGAACAGTTCAGTTCGTGAACTCTGTTCATGAACAGTTCAGTTCGTGAACTGAGTTCATGAACAGAGTTCTGTTCGTGGACTGAGTTCATGAACAGAGTTCTGTTCGTGGACTGAGTTCATGGACAGAGTTCTGTTCGTGGACTGAGTTCATGAACAGAGTTCTGTTCTTGAACTCTGTTCATGAACAGAACTCTGTTCATGAACAGAATACCATTACTTATAGGTTAGATATGAATATGAATAATATAATAGTACTAGCTATGATTAGTTAATGATCTTTAGCTGTAATAATGTTGTTATCATTGTTCAAAGGGTATTGGTTCTCTGATTGACGTAAGCTTTTAGATAATTGAGATGAACTAACCCCATTAAAGTAGGCGGTCGTTTCGATTCAATCTAATCACATGCATTCAACAATGAATCTCAACCTCCTACTTGGAATTGGGTATCTGTATAATATCATGAAAACTATGAACTTACTACTACTCCATCAACCATGAATGTTCATTTGCTATCATAGAAGTTCTGTTCATGAACAGAGTTCTGTTCATGAACAGAGTTCTGTTCATGATATGCTATGATATGCATGAAATTATTGCTTCTTTATATATATGGATATTTAAACCTTAATCCCTGACGAGTTTCATATTAAGTTTTCCAAATTCTCAATAAAGTGATGATAAAGGATATATTAAACAACTTTATAAATGATCAACATGTGGTGTGACGATGTTAAGTCAGGTACAAGAATGTCAATTGAGTTCATGAACTCTGTTCATGAACTTTGTTCATGAACAGAGTTAACTTAGAAAGTCACTTAAAAATTCAATATTGTAAGTTATTAAGTATTTTTTTTATAAAAATTAAGGAATGTTTGTTTATTGAGATATAGAATGAAAACATAAGTGATAGTTTAAAAATTAGGAAGGTGATTGAACTATTACAATATGGGATGATTATTGATGTCATGTTTATGCTGCAATATTGTTCTTAGAGTTAGGAGAGTAACTTACAAAAGAAAGTAAGTTATAATATTTTAGGTGGCTCTACATTTTTTACGCAGATCTTAAGAGATATGTTTTTAATTTTGTAGAATGAACATGTACAACATCAATGTTTGTAAATTGTTTTATCAAAGATCTTAACTAGAAGTTTCTTAATAAGGGTATATTTATGTTATACTATTTGAGGAAGCTCTGCATTTTGTATGCAGATTTTTAATAGATATGTTTTGAGTTTGTAGAGTTAACATGTACAACTTCAATGTGTGTAAATTGTATTATCATAAATATAAGTTAGAATTCTTTTAATAAGAATACATATATATGTTTAGTGAGATGTTTGTTTGTTGACATATATAATTCAAACATATTTGTTGGATTAAAAGTTTTTAAGGTTATTATACTATTTCAATTAATTGTGTTTTATAATGAAATGATTATTAGATATGTTCTTTATGTTGCAATATTAGGTAGGGTAAGGAATTTTAGTTAATTAATTAGAGTTAGGAGGGGGACTTAAATTTTGTTGGAGTTTTTAATCAAATATTGGCTTGATGCTTGTAGTGGTAGTTATGTACATTTTCAATATGTTAATGTTTGTGTAAATTTAGAAGTTATATCAAATGGAAAGAGAGTCTGCGAAGGGAAAGCGTAGGAGGTCATCACAATCTTCAGGAATTGGTGTTCCAATTGGTAGTCGAAGGTTGTCGAATTCACCGCAGGGTTCAGGTTTATTGCATGGGTCCCAGTCGTTTGATCACCAACAAGTTCGAGGGGGTACAAATGATTCTCCTTTGTCTTCTGTGGGAGAGCGTCGATCCCAACGTTCTGTTGGTATGAACATTAATGTTTAATAATGTATAATTTGTATTTTTTGTGTGTTGAATTTATGGAAAAAGTTAATTTTTGACTACGGCTATATTTGAAGCAGAGCGATGTTCAGAAGATGTGCGTAATTCGATGGAGCGAGGGGAAGATCAAGATAGGAATATAGATGATGGAATAGGTGTGGGTGGAGAGCAGGGTCCTGAAGTTCCTCCTAGAGCTAGGACGACATATGTTCCACTAGCTGAGGGGTGTACACCCATATCAACGTATCCGTCTGATTTACCTGATGAGCTTCCATGGCGAGGTGTTGTGCAACAAACTATTCTTGAAAGTTGTAAATCCCACTATGACAGGTTGAACAATGATCTTTGTTCTTTGGATCTCCCTCCAGAGAGTCGACAAAGTCTAGAGGTTGTTTTGGCATCTTTGCAAAAATTCATTGATGCATACGATGAACTTGGACCAACTACAAATAGTTTTGTTCATTTGATGCGGATGCGAAAGGAGCAAGTTATGGGTCCAGATAAGTGGGAGGTTGTGAAGGAGAGAGTCAGTAGAGAACAAGCCAATTCAATGTTCAATTTCAAAGAAGGCCTTAAGCGAAAAATGTTGAAAGTGCAATATTTCAAGCATCCTCAAATTGCACATTTCATATATGATCGATTTCTTGCAGCTTATGGTCGATTGCCTTGGAACGATGAGGTTCCTAATTATTTTGCTAGATTTTTTTATGCGGAGTTTTTTCTAGGTATGAAGCCTAACTATACTGATGTTCCCTCTGACTTTTATGGAGCTGGAAAGGGTAGAATATATAATCGAAAAGGTGCTCTTAGAGACCCTGCCACTATACAACCTCCACCTGAGATACCTCGTCCACCAAGGGTTGTGGCTTTAAGATCAGAGATGGAGACAACATCTCAACTAGGGACAATTGGAAGGGAATCAGTAGGTGATGGTTTAGCTTCAGCTCTTGCAGGAGTAGAAGTTGGTTTGGGGCGAGAGAAGGCTCGCGCTATTCTTCGTCAGAGTTTTGTCTACAAGACGAATGACGAGGTAGATGCATTGAGCATTGATGATCTCAGGGCTTATGCTAAGTCTTGTCGAGATATAGCTTCAGATGTGTTATCTAATGACACATCGAGCATGGGAGAGGTTTGTTGATTATGCTATGATAATCTATTTGATTTTTTATTAATCATTTTGAATTGAATATTTTGCTACATGGGAATAAGTATATTAAGCAAATGTATTTTGTTTGTAGTTTACGAGAATGTTAAATGCAAATAATTTTCGAGTCTCCAGTAGTCAAAATCAAGAGCATCCTAGTCAAAATGAAGAGCGCTCAGGAGAGGTATTTTAATTATAATATTTATGATTGAACATGATATTTTTTTTGTTTACTTGAATTTTAATAAATATCAATGTATCTTATTGTTAATTTGACTTATCTATGCAGGTTTCATTAGATTCCAACTTTTTAGATGGTTTACCATCTCTTGTGAGCTAATGATTTTAATTTTTTTGTTTTGGTTTTAAGTTAATTTGCTTAATTTATTATTTGTATCTACTATGTTTTATTTACTAACAAAATTTAAATTTTAGGGAAGAGACCACTTGGAAATTGGGGGCGAAGATGTGGGGTCTTTAATGAATGCCGATATTGGCACTGAGGTAATTTTGTCGAACTAGAAATGATTTTTGACATAAGTTTAATGTTTTATATTTTTTTGATTTATTTGAAAATTGTTTTTGTACATGTTGCAGCTTGGCTCTTTTAGATCTTTTGGAGCCAAAGGAAAGTCTCTAGGGGAAAAAAGTGGTGGACATGCATCCAAAGAATTTGATGTACGATTTTTTTAATAATTGAATTGTTTTGTAGATGAGTTTAATATCTTAATATTTTGAATTTAGTTTAAAATTGTTTAAATAATTTATGATCTAAATTTATAATTTGTTTTTTTGTGTGTTGTAGGTGGAGTTGAGTCCCAGGGAAGGTCCTAGTGGAAAATAGTGGAAAGATATTGGTCGAGATGGATAGTGGTTCAGACTTTATAGTTTTTGTTGATATCTATATATTGGTGTTGTTTTGAACATGGAGGGTATTTATTTTTTGATTATATATATATGTACATTGAATTCACAAGTTCATCAACTCTTTTTTGGATTATATACATGAGTACATGTCCATTATTTCTCATTTGGTAAATGTTTAGAATATGTTTTGCATGAGTTTTGATAATATTTATAATATGTTTTGCATGAATGTTTGAAATGTTTTTATAGGTGCAATCCAAGGTTAGGAAATGTTGAATGATGACAATGAATGTTATGAAGTTAGAAAATGGGAAGTGTTAGGAATGTTTGAAATGTTATTTCAAGTTGGGAAATGTTGAATGTTGAGAATGAATGTGATGGTAAGAATCAATGTTGGAAAAAAATGAATGGGAGGTGTTAGAGAAAAAGAAATGTTGGGAAAGAATGAATGGGAGGTGTTATGGAAGAATGAATGTTTTCAATTTGTTATGTTGAGAATAAGTGTTATTATAATATGTTTTGCATGAATGTTTAAAATGTCTTGATAGGTGCAACCCAAGGGTAGGAATGAATGGGAGGTGTTGGAAATGTTTTTAAAATGATAATCTAAGTTAGGAAATATTCAATGTTGAAAATGAATGTTATGGTAAGAATTAATGTTGGGAAAAATTAATGGATTTTTAATTAATTTAATTTTTATTTTCAATGTTCAGGTACATTTGATGAAGGCTGAAATCATGGCAAATGGGGGTAACGGTTTTTTGTTTTTTAATCATAAGCGAAGATTCCAGGATTGTGAAGTTTGTGCTAAATTAGAGCAATGATTTTAAACAACAATTTGATGAATTTTCATTGATTTGTTGTAAATAATCATTTCTCTAATTTAGCATAAGCTTCACAATCCTGGAATCCTTGCTTGTGATTAAAAATCAAATGATCGTTATCTCCATTTGCCATGATTTCAGTTATGTGAATTTGCACAAGCGATATTTTAAATTAAAGATTTGGGACGGAGAACTTGGTTACAATTTTAAGACATCTATTTAAGATCATATTTATGGTGAAGTATGTATTAAAGAAACATGTTCGATGGATTAATATACTACAAAATTTAATAGGTCTTTTTGTATTTTTTCGTTAGTATTAATCAACCAAAAGTAAAAATTCGGGGCGGAGTGGGCATAGCCACATCCGTTATCTCATCCCTTAGTGGTCTAATAGACATATGGGGACCCGAATAAAGTACTTTTGAATTTTTAAATTATATTTGAATTCATTTTTAAGCATGTTAAAGTACAACCATTTAAGCTTAGTTGTCATTCAAGAAAATATTCATAAAATCTCAATGAAAAAATATATTGGGCACAACAATTTTGATAATTGGACAAAAAATATATTGCACACAACAATTGACATGGACAAAAATATAGATCAATTTATTTTTGATATATAGTTAAAAACATCGTAATGGAATACCATCTTCAACTATCCGTTCATGGTCACATATGGATAGTTTCCATTTTTTGGTTTTCAATTGTTTTTTTGATGGAACTTGTATCAATTTTATTCGAGATGCACATACTAAATGACTATATTGACAACATATAACATCAGGCTCATAATCCTGAAAGTATACATAATTTTTAGTCATATGCGTCTGCTGAAAAAAGTAGCCTTTTAAAATGATGGATCCTCTTTCGTATGTAAATCCGTTGTCGTTGTAGTCCTCCAATAATTTTATTTTTCCTTCGGTGCATCGCATCAAATAATATTTGACATTTTCGTTGTTGTCTATAGGTGCAATCACAGCGAAAACATCTCCTGTGCAAGTTATGATTGGTGTTAGCGTATTTAAATGAATTGAATTGACCACTTATGGCGAAGGATTAGAATGAACAATTGATTAAAAAGTCAAAAACAAGTTTATTACCTTCTCTTACGAGATCTGAAATTCTATCGCCATCAGACGATATTGCTATTTCTTCTGATTCTAATTCTTCAACACTTGCCAGTGGCATTTTTCCTTTTGGATTAATCTCTGTGTGTCTCCAAGCTTTTACGTAGTTGTTTGTTATGTTTTCACAAACTTCTGTAGATTCGACATTTTCAATGCAAATATGACAAAAGCATGATTGCTTTCTACTGTCAAATGCAAACACATTGTGAAATGATTTTGTTTGAATAGAGTGAAGATCTCTAGTTCCATGTATGGTGCTAGCGTCATATGGTATTGATCTATTTATATCTTGGACCCCAACAAGCCAAAAAAACCTACACAATAAATAGTGTACATGTGTACTTAAATGTTAGTATATACATTTTTTTTAATTTTAAGAAATAATATAAATTAAAAAAATAGTGGACATACCTGCGCACGTCTTTTGATTGTTGATTATAATCATGGCTTAGATTTAATTGACACCATTGGACAACCTCTGCAGCTGAATGAAACCGTGCTGAAGAATAGTTCATTTGCCATCTTCGAAGTGCTCTTTTCACGCATGCTCCTGCACCATCATGCTCACCTTTTCCATGCCCAGTTTCAAAGAAATTCCAGCGATGTTTGATGTTCAGCGCTTTATGAAGTCGACATAACCAAAAAAATGATCGTGAAGATTTAAATTGACCCGCACATCCATCAGACCATATCCAATGCTCTTTGAATTTGACTTCGCGTTTTTTCAGTGAGTCATAGAAAATATTTTCTATACAATGTTGGACAAAATGTGTGTCGTGTGTACGATCATCGCTGATATAGAAGTGATATTCTTTAATCACATCTCGATTGTCACATGTGCTTTCAATGCCATCGATATCCTGTTGAGAATGTCTATATACAACATGGACAAATATCGAAACTTGGTCAGAGTGATAGTATTCACTCTGTATTTCGTTTTGTGCAGCAAATGTATAGTTTTCAGCAAAATCAACCACCGACAAAATTGTTCCGGGTGGAAAAATTTCACGAGACTGTTTGAATTGAAGATCTTGCCATCGTGCTCTATGTGAATGTTGGGTGTATTTATAAATTTCGTTTTCAAATTTTTTGAGAAAATCTGTGACGCATATCTTGTCTTCTAGCAAATCAATTCTTTTGGAACGTGAATCACTAGAACTTGTAGTATAGTTGATGTATTCGTATCTCTTCCAATCAACATTTACATTTGACAACGATTGATCATTATCGATAGGGTATTTATTGTGGAATAACACCAAATTTCCACAATGATGACAATGTTTTCCATTGACACATTTCTTTGAATAAAATACTTCATCATGATTTCTCTCACATAAAATTTGAGATATGAATTCACGTATCGTCGGCGGAGGTGGTGAATTTGTCCAAAACATTTTACCAAATTCAAGAAACGTGTCATAATATAACTGAAATTGCACATGATAACGGCAACAACATGTATCACGTATAGTTATAGGTCGAACATACCATGGTTTTTGTTGCACAAATGTAGTGATTGATATATTAATTCCACGATGATCTTCCTTGAATTTATTGAACAATTGTACTTGTGTCATGTCCATTATATGTTTTGGTTGGCTTTCATATACATTTCGTGATATTCTTTTGCGTATCACATCTCTTGCATTTGGTGAAACTCGAGCATGTTCCAACCAATATTCTCGTACAATATCTTTAACCCCTGCTCCTAATCTATCTTTGTAAGGTTGTCTACAAATAATTGCCCAACAAGCAAGTTCATTATTTTCATCTATTTGCATTCTGAATTTGCTATGTTTGTATAATGTTTTTCTTGATGTTCCAACTGCTTTTGCTAGTTCTGTTGTCAAACGCTTTTGTTTAGTACTAGCTGAAAGAATTGCTGTATGAATTGCTTTACGTGCAGCACTGATATCTTTCTTCCTGGATTTTCCAAATTTTTTTATTGCATCGCCTATATTTTCCATCACATTTTGTTTCAATTTCGACTCTTTTGTTACTTTGTGAATACCCAATAACGATGTAGCACCTTCTAATTTCTTGGACACTAATAAACATCTCAAAATTTGTGCTTGTCCTGCTATTGAGTAATCTTTGAGAACTTCATCATAAAATTTTGTAGCACGATATCGTGCAACATGTACTGGTAGTTTTTCTCCATATTTGTCGCAATCAATGTCTTCTAACATTTCATCATCAATAGTAAAAGTACCTATACATCAAATTAAATTAAATTTAACATATATCAAAAAATAAAATTCATTATAAAAAAATGAATTTGGAAAATATATGATATATACATACCAGGTTCAATTTCTGGATTTTGAACTTGATCTTCAATATTGATTTCATCGACATTAGCATGTAAATCACTATTTACATATTCTACAATGTTCTTTTCAACTTCAATTTGTTCTTCTTGTACTCTATTTTCAATTTCCATTTCTTCAACATTGTCATGTAAATCTGTATTTATATCTTCAATAGTTCTCTCTTCCGTTTCAGCAACCCTTTGTTTTTTGGCAATATATCTGAGTTTTTGTTTCTCTCTATTATCATCATCATCACGTTTACGATCAGCTTTTCTTTTACGATTTCTCTTATTGCCCATGGTTGTTTAATCTATAGACGATAAATTAAAGAATCATGTTACTTTATAGTAAAAACAAATAAATTAAGATTTAAAAACATTTACGGAATTTATAAAAACATGAACTGAAAACAACTATTTGAAAAAAACCTCTTTCAATTAAATAAAAAGTGCAAAGCTACTTTGAAAAAAAAACATCCTTGCAAAGAACCTCCTTGCAAACATGTCTAAGAAAAGAAATATTTTGAAAAAACTCCTTGCAAATATCCCTTAAAAAAAACACTTTCAATGTGTTTTGGAAAAAAGAAGAAGAAACATACTTTGTAAAAATCTTTTTTTCAAAAAAATGTTTTCTTTGCAAATATACAACAAGAAAATAAATATTTGGAAAAAACTTCTTGCATTTATATGCCTTAGAAAAAAAATTTCTTCAATGTGCCTTTGGAAAAAAGAAGAAACATACCTTGTAAAAACCTCATTTTGCAAAAAATGTCTTCTTTGTAAAAATGCAATAAAAAAGAGATATGTTGGAAAAACTCCTTCAATGTGCCTTTTGTAAAAAAGAAGAAGACATAGTTTGTAAAAACCTCCTTTTGCAAAAAATGTCTTCTTTGTAAAAATGCAATAAGAAAAAAGATAGTTTGGAAAAACTCCTTGCAAATATGCCTTGGAAAAAAAAACTCCTTCAATGTGCCTTTTGTAAAGAAGAAGAAGAAACATAGCTTGTAAAAACCTCATTTTGCAAAAAATGTCTTCTTTGTAAAAATGCAACAAGAAAAGAGATAGTTTGGAAAAACTTCTTGTAAATATGCCTTAGAAAAAAAAACTCCTTCAATGTTCCTTTTGTAGAGAAGAAGAAGAAACATACCTTGTAAAAACCTCCTTTTGCAAAAATTATATCCTCCTTCCGAAATTAGTTTGACAAAAAAATGCGAAGTTCAAACATGCGAAAATAATGAATTAACTTTATGTTTATTTATATGAGTATAAATTTTTATTTTTATTTTTTTTCCGGCCGACGAAAATTTTTTTCCGTTTAGTTATTCGGCCGAATAACCTTCGCTATAAGTTACGGCGCCGTTACGGAAAACAGTTATTCGGCCGAATAATTATTCGGCCGAATAATTAATTCGGCCGAATAATTAATTCGGCCGAATAATCTCTGAAACATGACCGATTCAGATCTCTGCAAAATTTTCAGGTTTCTCCATTTTCGGAAGGAGAAAACCACCTCTTACACAACAAAACGAATGTCGGACTTCATACCAGTAGATTCATTATTGAATCTACTTTACGAGGGTATAAATTTTGTTGTATATAGATAAGAACTGATATTTTTTAAGTTTTATATTTGTAACATGTGTCGAGTTATGATTCAGCTCTTTAAAAAAACAGCGAAAAGAAAAATCCATAACTTTGTAAATACAACACCAAAAAAATCGAAGAAAATGTGGGTCGATTCATTGACGTGTCTACTTCAAAAGGGTGGTCTTAGATTTTTTGATTTTATAGCGGGTTGAGAGAAAAGTGGTGCAACAAAAAGGTTGTTGAAAATCGACTGAGTTTCCCCATGGATCGACTTTAAAAAAATATAATAATTAGTATAGAGGTCCATTGGATGCAAACTTATAGTCACGCGTTAGTACATTGTGTGTAGATTGTCGTAGCATTTTCAGTTTTTGCAAAACACAAGTCTAACAACGATTTTAGTGGTGCAACAAATCATAACTCTTTTGTAGTCTTTTCATTTTATAAGAACACACTGTCAAACATTTGCGAGATCGACATATCAAATCTTAATAAAAAAAATTGAAAAAATTATGAGTAGAAAGCTAACATAATTCTACAAAAGTTTTCTTTTTACGGCAAAGTGAAATTTTAAATAAAAATATCACTTTTGTTCGCCCGAAGTTGGAAGACATGAAAAAAACAGAATTATTTTCTCACGAGACCCCCCAAAATAGACACCCATCTTCATTTTTTCACCCCTAAACAGAATTTTGTATGTGATCCATTGAATTATTTAATCCAAGAAGAACAATATGAGGTCATAAGTGGGGTCATCTATTATGGAGGAGAGATTCATATTATTCCTGAGACAGTCTTACAGGATCATTTTGGAGGCAGAACACATGTTCTTCATCACCCCTGTTTTCATTTGCTTGAGGACAAGCAATTTTGGGAGGGGAGTATTATAATGTCCCCACTTAAAGGCTCCATGATCATCCCCCTAACCCATTCATCCCCCATGGGTTTAGGTAGAAATTAAATAAATTAGTTAGGATTAATATTGGTCCATGGTTATTTAGTTTATTAAATTAAACTATAGAGAAGTGATGAAGCTCATAGCTTGTAAATACTTAATTATTATTTAATATTGTGATGAGTTGGAGATGCTTAGGTGGCCTAGGAGGGCACATAGGATATTTAGTGGAACCTATGAGCTTTATTCCACAAAGGAAATTGGAAGAAAAGCAGATAAAAAACAAGAAATCAACTAAACAGCTGGAAGGAAGCATAAAAGCAGGAAAACATAGAAACGTAGAAATCAATAGAAAAGAAGGAAAGCACAGAAAAGAAAAAATCAACATAAAAGCAGGAAAGCACATAAAAGAATCAAGTAGCAGAAAATCAAGAAAGCACTGGAAAAGAAGGAAATTAGAGAAAATCAAGGAAAAGTGGGAGTTTTGAAAAGCATGAAAAGAAAACTAAAGAAGAAAGGCAAGAAAGCAAGAAAAAGGTGAGATAAAGATGTAAGTCCAAAATGAGCTAGTGAGGGCGCATTGGATGAGGTTGGTGGTCCACATTCATTACATATTGAATCCAAATTTACTTATAAAACAAGGAGGAGAACACCCATGGAAATATTTTTCCAGTTTGAATATTGCATTGAGAGCTCTGAGCTTCTCAATACTTGGGAGATCTGCCCCTTGTCACTAGTTGGGGGATGTGCCCCTTATGTTCATGATTCTAGTTGAGGATTCAAATATACCACGAGGAGGATGGAATTCAGCCTTTCTCACTGAGGAAAATTGTAGGTACAAATCTCTTCCATACAAGCGAGCTCATGTTCTATCAGTGTTGAAGACATCCAGTGAATTTAGTGAGCTTTCTGCAATGTTTAGTGATTGTCTATGGTATTGAGTGAAGATAGTGATTTCATGTATATTTTCTACTGTAATCACAACCATGTGATCTATATGGACTCTTATACAAGTTAATTATATCAAGTTGTTTCATGTCCTTCAAATTTTTCTTTCTTTTCAATGTATTTGTATCCCTATGCTCGTTGTGTTATCAAATCTAACTAGTTTTCTAAATTGATGCAATAGATTGTCTTCCTTGTGTCCAAATTGCATTATGTGAGTTGTTGTATGTTTTTAAGACTCATATGAACCCACACCAATCAATTTATTATAAATTCATGACCCTTTTGATCCATTTGGAAATGCTTGGAATTTAACTAGTAGAGTTGTCCTAGAACTAGTAACTTATTTTCTAGCTTCCAAACTGAACCTAGTTGAACCTAATTGTTGATATCTGTGTTGTATTAGTTTGTTGGGGTATTTTTCAGGCCAGAAAATTCCATATATGCACCAGAATCCATTGGGTTCCATATAAGTCCCGGGGGTATTTCCTTGACGTCTTTGGTTTAGACAAAGGAGTCTACCTAAGTGTGATGCACCCATATAATGTGAAGCTGCCAAAGTTGGGAGTCTATTTAGGATTGTTGTAGTATATCATTAATTTATATCAAACCATAGAATCCATTCCTGAATAATTAGAAAGGTCTAAGATGTGTTTGGGATTTAATTTTTTTATTTCTAGCCAAAACTAGTCAGTTTGTGTTTCTAGCCTATCCTCCGTGTGTTTGATTTTTCATGAGTTTGAGTTAGTGTGCCTAAAGTTGGTTTGGATACATTACTACAGCTTCAAAGTTACAAAATGGAAATTAGTGACCATAAAGGTGTTATCATAGGTTTTACACGTGAAACTAGTAATATTTCATGGATTTTACACGTGTAAGTAGCAAGCCTCTCCCAAAAGTATTAAAAAAAACAAAAAACAAAACTACTATTTTTTGAACAAATTTTCTGCTACAAATTGAGTACAATAAGGAGACTAATATATTATAAACCAACCAAAAATAAAAACACACCAAAGAAACTTCCAAACTTTCCAATAAAGTACTAGAACTTCTCAATTTTGAAGAAAAGCCCAAAATTGAATACACATATTTCATACCTATAATAATTTTTTAACCACTTGTAGGACAAGATCATTGCTATTAATGAAACATATGAGAATAAGTGCATGCTCACATGTCTAAAAAAATACAAATCTTGGTCAACCATGGATTTCATTGAGAATAGTTGTAAATAAGAAACAAAGGAGGCTTAAAAAAGCCAATAAAAGAACTAATATATGCATCATTTTCATTCATCACTTTCATTGCAGATCAAATTAAGAACTTTCAAATGTTGAGTCTTAGAATCAAGAAAGGTATCAAATATATGGAAATAGTCATATATATAAATCTTGTTTGTATACCTCATTCACCAAATCCTCGGTCCTTAGTTGCAAATACTGATCATCTCGAATTGCAAACAGAGACATACATCAATATAGAAGCCAGCGGTTAGTTAAACAAGCTCTACGCAAGGCTACATCACAGCCCAAAGAACCAAAGGTTGTCTCCACTCAAGTAGGAAGGAAATGAGGGCAAAGGATTCTTTTCATAAGGATGATGATTTCTCCACATTAATAGTGCTTTATCCCTTTTTTGGTGTATTTTCATCAACCCTAGACCTCTTATTTATATGAATGGAGGTGATATTCTCAAGGTTTAGTGGAATGCATTGCATGCAAATTTAAAGAATTATTGACATTTGCACAAAGCTTGTACATTATGCATAATATTTCCTTTTTCATGGTATTATGAGGTGATCAAGGATTTAGTATTGAAGGATCATGACTTTTTCATGACATTTTCTAAGGAAAATCACATACTTGCATCTATAACTAGGAAAAACCATGAGTAAGCTATAAAAGGTTAAATTTGACCCTAGAGAATCATAATGAACTTATGAACACATTGTTAAATGACTTGGCTCAAACAATACGGATTTGTGATGATAAAAAAGACTATATTGTCTCATGGTTTGTACATATTAATGAATTGATAGCACATTATGGGGATATTAAGAACACCACATTCTTTAGATAATTGTAAATATCAGGCAAGAGGTCCAATTACATATCACCTTAAGCACTTTCAAAATTTGAGTCTTAGAATGAAGATCATTATTGAATATATGGAAACAATATCTATATCTATATCTATATATCTATATATCTATATATATATATATATATATATATATATATATATACCTCCTTCTCCAAATCCTCATTCCTCTCATCCTTAGTTGCAAATACTGATCATCCTGAATTGCAATTGCAGTCTTACTTTTGTAGAGAAGCCAATGATTGGCTAAACAAATGCTACACAAGGCTAGATCACAACCTAAAGAACCAAATTCTGGCTCTACACAAGTAGGAAGAAAATGAGGGATAAGGATACTTTTCCAAAGAATGATGATTTCTCCAGATTAGTAGTGATTTATCCTTTTTTTGATGTGATACAAATGGCTTTGTGATCATAAAAAATACTCTATTTTATCTTGGTCTGTACTTATGAATGGATTGATAGCACATTATGGGGATATCATGAACAACACATTCTTTACCCAAGTGATAAATCTCGGGTAAAGAAGTACATTTATAGATCACATTAAGCACTTCCAAAAGTTGAGCCTTAGAATGAAGAGAATTATTGAATACATGGAAACAATCATATATATAAATCTCATTTTTATACCTCCGTCACCAAATCCTCAATCCTCTCATCCTTAGTTGCAAATATTGATCATCCTAAATTGCAATCACAATATTACTTTGGTAGATAAGCCAAGGGCTAGCTAAAAAAACTCTACACAAAGCTAGATCATAGCCTAAAGATCCAAAGGTTGGCTCTACTCAAGTAGGAAGAAAATGAGGGATAATGATACTTTTCCAAAGGATGATGATTTTTCCAAATTAATAGTGCTTTATCCTTTTTTTTGGTGTCTTTACATCAACCATGGACCTATTATTTATATGAATGGAGGTGACATTCTCAAGGATAAGTAGAAATGATATCATGTAATTTTACAGAATGCAGGATGCCTACCCAAAGCTTATGCATTATGCACAATATTTTCTTTTCTAGGGTATTATGAGGTGATCAAGGATTTAGTACTAAAGTATCATGAGTTGGTCATGATTGTTCTAGGGAAACTCACGTACTTGCAACTGTCACTAGGAAAAACCATGGGCAAGCTGCAAAAGGTTAAATTTAACTCTAGAGGAGACAAACGAACTTAGGAAAAAATGGTTAAATGACATGGATCAAACAAATTTATTAAGGGTGGCCAAATATAAGTATAAAATACGCCCCATAATGTATGAGGTGAAAAAGGGGAGATAATGGTTGAAATTCATTATGAAGTAGAGAGAGAACTAATAAGTGGGCCAAGGAGGATTATATCATATGAAGGATCCAAACGTACCTGCAAGCAAAGACTAAAGTATCAAATGTAAAAGGCCTTCATAATATAGGCATTACCATGATCAAGGATAAACAAACATTCTTGCTCAAGCATATAGATTGAATATCCATCAAGTATATCAATTGGAAAATCATGGCCACAAAATCATAGTGGATCCATGTTAAAAATAAGAACATAGCTAGAAACATATACACAATGGATATATGTCTCAAAGAATAGTATAAAATCAATGAACTATCAAAAGTGCAATCTCGATCCTCCAAGATACCTATGAGGAAGTGGTATTTTATGGTAAACAAAAGGTGGTAACACCACCAAGGGATGGAAACATATCCCTAGGTCTTCAATCCAAATCTAGTGCAAGTAGGAATTTAACACATTTGAATAAATCTCCTAAAGTTGAATACAGGAGAAATTATTTGATCACCAAGCAATAATGGATACAATTGAAAGAAGCAAGGTCATCCATTAATGATTATGATGGGCACCAAGATACGATCTACATTCTAACAAAATGTGCATAGATGTGCTAACATCGAACATTTATGGAATCAAATAATCAAGGATGACTGATGTATACCCATTGTCTAATTGATGTATACAAGCACTAAGTTATTGAAAGGTATCTAAATATACTTCCAAGAATAATGAGTTGAATTCAATAGAAAGAAATTCACCAGAAAGAGGGCATTGAGGCATCCCCCATCAACCAACATGAGGCATGAATAGTAATGAGTTTAGTGTTGGATACTTGAAAGGTTGTACTATTGAGTACAAATAGACATAGGGAAGGCCAACATGGATGGTCAATACATCTGAGGAATATATGACATAGATTAAATTTGTCCCTTAAACATTATCTTGACAAAATAATGACCTAGGCAACAACTAACGACAAAAAGAGATCAATGATATAAATTATTCCAAGAGGAATTAATGTATAGTCCATAATGATCATAAGAATAATCAATTGGAGAGTGAAACTCAAAATCACGGTATAATATCTAAGGCAGTACAACAACCCTATTATAAGGAATTGACACAAAACATGTGTTATGTTCATGGGAGAGAAATATTAATAGTGGACTACCACTTAATTGAATGGCCAAAAAATATCTAAATTATTTTCCCCCATTTTCCTTTGTGTGTTTTATTATTTTTTTGGTTTTAGAAATACTAAAAAATAATAAAATAATGATAGAGTATAGTAGAGGAGACCAGTGTGGTGGGGCATGCAACTATGTTCCAAGCGCATGGAACAAACTTATACAAAATAAAGAAAACATGTATTGGAAAAGTTCTCTACACTCAAAAGAATGAGTCCACTAGGGATAAAGTTCGAAATTCATAAGAAACTAACATAAACAATGAGAAAAAAAATAGATTGTAATGGCAGTAAGCATAAGGAAGCAAATTGTAGTGGAGTTTTAATCACAAGTGTGCAAGCATAAAATAAGCAACATAAATGAAAAAAAATGAATAGAAAGGTGGGATCCCATGTGGGGATTGTTAGAAGTGATGAGAAATATGAATGAGTTTTATAATGCCATATCAAACTACAAGGGTCCATGTTCATTCCATGAAATAATGGGATGGGTGCTAGAAAACAAAAGGGTGTTGCATTGAGCCATCCCATCACATGAAATCTCTTACATCAGAGTAATGAAAAGTACAAATAGAAGGGGATTATGCACGAACATCAAATAGGGATGACCCCACAGAAAATTTGAATGAAAAAATGTTTAAATGCATAAAAAATAGAGGGGAATCCTAAACTTATATGCAAGCTTCAAAATATACTTGATTGGGTCAAACAATGCGCAAAGCATGATCCCTAAAAAACCAGGAATCCAAGTCAAAATATGGCACACAAGAAGAAATGATACCAATATGATATCTTGAAAATCCATTATCCAAAAAAAAGATTTTCTTAGAGTTATAGGGACAAGAATATTTGCAACCTTAACATTTTCAACAATATATATCCCTATGCTAGAGTCTATATGTTGAAACTCAACAATGCCAAAATTTGAGGATGCATAAAGAAATCACCATCCAAATTCAAACCAATGCTTAAATCACTTATAGTATATGGAAACATGCTCAATGTCACAAGGGTTTAAGAATATACAAACAAAGAAAACAAACTAAAAAACATTGAATTTTGAGGATTTGTGTCCAAAGAAATCAAACTCATAAGATAAACCTTAGGCTCTATCACTAGGGAAATCAAAATAATAAACTTGAAACTGGATTATAGAGTTCAAAGACTCATAAACATCAATTTCCAAAGGTCCACTTAAGAAAAAATAGACTCAAAAGGAAAAACAAAACTAGATTCAAATGCATATGGATCCAACAGAAGGAGATCATCTTTGGAATTGTGATCGTATCTGAAGGAATATCACAATTGATCATTCATATGAGGGAGGAGCATCATTCTAGGGACAATGTATGCCCGGACATTGACTTGAGAAAATGGGACAAAACAAAATCTAATGCCCCCATTGGATAAAACACCTAGTCAACTGTCAAAACCAAGTCCTGAGAAAGTGAGCATGAATACAAAGTTGTTCAACTTTGGTTGTCATTGATGTCTGTTAAGTCATGAACTTGTTTCCTTCAATTTTATATTTCGATTGTGATCTTTATTCTAAGTTTTCTCATTTACTTCCTTTAGGAAATTTTTGATTTTAAAATGAAATTTTTAATTTTTGTTTGCCTTTAGATTTCTTATTATTTTTCTTTTAGGATTTGAAGGGATCAATAGGATTTATATTAATTAAGGATGTCACAAATATACTCAAAGAGTGTGGTTTATCATTTAAATTGGAAAAATAGTTGAATTAGGGCCAAAATTTGAATGCAGACTATTCTTGTAGCGCAATCATGAAAAGTTAATACAGTGGCGCTACAAGAATATCGCGCCAGCCGAAATCATCATTTTTTAAAACTGAATTTTTGCATGGTTTCATTGCTAAGTGACTAATTGCATGATTGAAGGGTGTTGATACGTGTTGATTCAGAAATCATCATGAAAGCAGGTGTGGCTTTATCGTGGAAGAGATCGTGGCGATCATCAGCTGGAACAGTGCATATCATGACAGGAGGAGGTGTAAGACGAATTTGATGTGAAAGGAGTTATTTCACAGATGCATCACGAAACTGGAAAATAGGTGGAGAAAGGACATGTGCCTGAAAGCCGAAAAGTTGCAGTTAGAGAGAAATTAGGGCTTGCTCGTTCTGCCAGCAGGTAGTGAATTGAAGACCTGAAGACACTTGTACAGCGGAATTGAACAATCAGGTACCTAAAAAATTGATTTAAACATCTACAACAAAACGGGAATAGGGTATTCCGCATTAAACCGATAGTGGCTGCTAAATTGGGGTTTTTTTTCAGAAAAGCTTGTTTTCTTAAAATTCATTAGGGAAAACATGAATGTATGTTCTAAACAAAGCTCCTGTCAAAGATAGATTAGTTTAAGAGTTCTTTGAGACGCTGTGACAAGTGGAAATTTGAAAATTAGCGATACATTAAAACCACTACTTCTTCAAAATCTGAAAGCAGCTTGTTAGGTCATCAATAGAACTCCAAAAGTATACAGACTTCAGTTATTGAAAGCAGATGGGTAAAAGTGGCAAAAAAAATAGAACTGAACCCACTGAGCTAAAATGGATTGACAAATTTCCAGATTGTGCAAAGCTTTTTCAAAATGCTGGTTGGTTGGATTTCTTCAAGAAAATCGATGGCTATAACACTGAGGTTTCTTATAAATTTTCCCAAAGCTATAATGAGGACATGATAGTATTTGATACTTTAAAGTTTAAATTGACTGTGGAGTTAGTTGCTGAAGCTACAGGAGTCAAGAATGAAGGTGAAATGTGGTTCAAAAAATTTCCTTTCACTTTTG
Organism: Larix kaempferi; assembly: GCA_027924585.1. NCBI lineage: Eukaryota > Viridiplantae > Streptophyta > Pinopsida > Pinales > Pinaceae > Larix > Larix kaempferi. The sequence continues at coordinate 3,908,984 of BSBM01000867.1, forward strand.
ATGATCAAAGGTACCTTTTACCTGGTATTATTCCAGACTGGCGCAAAGGGGTATTAATCCAGGAGGTTAGGGATGAATGGGTGTAGCCCATTAAAATTCTACAAAGCTACATCACTTGTGAAGGCAGATATGCTTATGTTTTCAAAACCATTTTAGATTTCTACAGCATTTGATTGGTGAATCCAAAATGAACCTTCCTTTCTTCTTATTCAAAAGTCTGCAAAAGATGTCAAGCAGAATTAAGGGGCATCATGATCATACTACACAATCCATCTTCCATCATGTTCTGATCAAGCTTATTATCAGTACAATTCTACAACGAGAAGGGAAGACATGGGAGCATTTCTTGTTTTGGTCTGGTTTTCAGACCAAGCAAAAAGAGCAGCAAACTAAAAAACGTGTAGACAAAGGTCAATCTCTAATCAGAAAATTAGGCCAGGAGAGCAAGTCTGAAGACAAGAAAGAGATTAAAATTGAAGAAGCACCAGAACCTTTGAAGGGTAGCAATGAACCTCAAAAGGTTGTAGCTGACAGCAAAGGTAAATATTCATTGTTTTCACAAAAAGAAGATCAGCCTGAGAAACACATGGCGCCAACAGAAACTCTCAGTGAAGAGAAAATTGTTGTCACAGAAAAGGTTGCTATAGAGAAAGAAGACATTCAGGTTCAATGAAGGAGCCCCATCACTGTCTTATCTGAGGATGAGGGATATTTATTAGAAGAGGATGAATTCACTCTCAAAACTGAAGCTGGGATGGAATACACAGAAAAGTACAGTCAAGAAGATAAAACAAAGAAGTCAAAGAAAAAGAAAACCAAAATCAAAGCTATAGAGTTATCCACAATTAAACATCAAGGAAAAACTTTGAAGATGGTGAAAGAACTTGCTTCAGAATGGAGACCAAAAACTAGATCTAAAAACAAGTTAAGGTTGAATATGAAAAAGCTGCTGAACCCTAGAATGAAGACAGAAGAGATAAGTGTACTTGATGATGAATCTTCAGATGAAGAGCTCAAGATTAATAAAGAAACAGTTATAAACAGTCCAATTTATCATCATACAAAAGGGAAAAAGTCATTGAGGTCAGCAGAAGACTCCAGTCTCACTCAAACCAAACTATCTGCTGTGTTTTTGGAATTAAGAGATGAAATAATAGAAGAACAACAGAAGAAGGAAACTGAAGTTTCTTATTCTGAGAATCAACACTTGATATATGAAACTACACCTATTGAAACAACGAGTCAGGAAAATATTATTGTTCATGGTGTGTCTCCAGAGCTGTTACAGGAAGATGAAGATATTTTCAGAAGGTTGAATGTCCCTTGGTTGCCCAGTGAGATGCAAAACACCACAACAGGGAAGGCTTTCCACTCAGACATAGAAAACCTGCAAAGAACCATCAAACAATACAAGCATCAAATGGAATGCATGCAGGAAACGAATGATGCTCTAGTCCTAGCAAATAGAAGGCTAAGAGAAGATTTACAGGAAGTGAATGAGAATTATCAAGAGTTAATAACAGTGTCTAAAGAAGCCTCGAAGAGAAAGAGAAGTGCAGATGTGCATTATGTAGAGTTGAAGCAGACTGTCAAAGACTTGCAGCAGAAGAATGAAAATCTTGCAAGGAAAATAGCAGATACAGAAGCTGAAGAAAAGAGAGCCAGGAAGAAGGCCCAAATCTCGGATGGAATAGCTTTACTAGTTGAAGCTGCCAAAGACCTTTGAGTTGGTAGTTAGTCAGTTATTTGTGGATCTTTTAATAAGATACTTTAGTTAGTTAGTTTTTAGTTATGCTTTTAGAGAAAGACTTTATTTCACTTTATCTCATCGATGAGTGGGTTGAAAGCAGTTAGGGTTTAAACCCTAACTAATTTTGTAAAAAAATAGTATTTAGAGAATGGAGAAAGACAGAAACAAGGTTCGATTTTTTGGGAGAACTTCAGGAGGTCTGCAAGACTTGTTGATGAGCTAAGTACATAACTCTTATATGTATTTGTTGACAAAATTATGAAATATATGATCCTTTTCACCCTTCAGTTTGTATGTTGGCTTCATTGTTTAACTTGTTTAGTTGCTTAACTGATAAATTCATTGATGGTTTATGTTTGTATGCTGGTAATGCTTATCTTTTATGAATAAACTTCAATATTATGCTCTGTTGGATTTTGGTGAATATATTATGCATCTTTGTCTTCTTTTCCTTATGATTCAGTTCCTATTTTGCTCATGAATGTATGCCCTGTTTGCTCCCAAACTTTATAACTAGAAAACCTATCAAAAAACCTTAAAACCTACTTTTACTTTATTGTATTTTTGAGATTGTGTTGGCTTGTTTCTTTGTGGCCTGGAAACAATTTCTGGCACAAACAATGTCAATTGATGTCAAGGAGGAATCAATATCTTTGTGCCAATTTGAATAAGTATATGAAATCTAGTTTGAATAATTACATAAGGTATGTGCGCAAGTCACAATCCATCTAGTCGTGACACTTCAAAGGTAATGAGAAATATATGCTTGGACAAGTCTCGAGAGTGCGCAAGAGGCTCACGAGCAAGAAGCAGTTGGACATGTATGCAATCCCCAGAAGTGCGAAAGATCCACCAATTGGAAGAAGTATACAATATGTTGAAGTGCACAAGAGTCCCGAAATAAAGTGGCAGTCGGATAAGTCAAGTGTGCAGGACCCACAAGCGATGGTACTTCAAGGGAACAAGACCCCACACAAAGTGGTTCCAAAGTGAACAAGACCTACTATGAAAAGGACCAAGTGTGTGCAAGAAACACATGGCATGATATCTCAGAGGGCACCTAACATGACAAGTAGCATAAGCATACTTCAGCTTGACCGTGAAGCAAGGAAGAAGGGATGTATTCGTCCAACTTGTGGACACACGGTATGCGCAGGACAAGTATAAATAATAATCTAAGTTGGAGAGTTGAAGTAAGCTTGAAGATGAAAAAGTGGTAGTACTTTGATTTGGAAAGCTTCTAATTTTGGGGGATCAATGACTCGTGGAACCAGAACAACATAATCTAGTAGAAGAGCCGAATGTGAAAAATGCAGCACAACAGATGATGCACAAAAAGATAAAGTGGTTTATCTAAGATGGATGCACAACGATAGAAGAGTATCAAAACAGAAGATGCGCAGTATGATGAGGTTGATTTGAGACAAGTGCATAATAACAAAAAGGAAGTATCACATATGGTACACATAAGGTCACAGATAATTATCTAAGACAAATGTGCCAAGACAGAAGTGTAGCATAATAGAGGACGCACAAAATGATATGATTTATTTGATACATATGCGTGAGGTCGGAACAATATCACAACAAATGATGCACAATATCAGTTGAGTTTGCATATGTGCATAAACATAATGATATGTTGAAACAATGCATAGATTGCATAATGTTATGAAGTATGATATCAAGTGTGTCATGTTGATGTAGTGAAGTAAAGTGTGTGATACAGCTCAACGACTGCAATATATCATAAGGTGCACACAACTGAAAGTATTGTAGTGAATCTGAAGAGTGCACAGATCAGTAGAACAACAAAGAAGTATATTCTATAGTCATATCAGGGTGGAAGGATAGGGAAAGGAACAGGGGGTTGGTGATTCCTTCCAGTCAGAGCTGGTAAATGAGGGATTCGGTGCTTCCTTCAAGTCGGTTCCTGTAAAACCAGGGGGTTGTTTCTTCCTTCCAGTTGGTGCTGGAGAACTTTGGAATTTGGTGCTTCAATAAATGCATTCTTTTAATATAAGAGAGCATTCCATGGTTTTATCCCATTTGTGTTTCCACGTGAAAAAATTGTGTTATGTGTTTTGTGCATATGTGGATGAACTTTTTTGTTTATGGTGAATGCATAATCTAAGTACTAGTTCAATTTGATAAGAAGTAAAAAAAATTCATAACTACACTGTTAGGAACCCATGTCTTTACTTTGTTAGTATATTGTTGTTGGACGCATATGCTTTGTAAGTCGTCCCGTAGTATTTGTTGATCCATAGTTTATATTATCCCATAGTATTGACCCATAGTATTGGACGCATATGCTTTGTAATTCGTCCCATAGTATTATATGTCCCATGGTTTTGACTCATAGTATTGGCGCCTAGACTTAGCCCATGGTTTGTATTGACACATAGTATTGACCCATGGTATTGGCACCTAGACTTAGTATATAAGTGTGTGTTGAGGCCTATGAAGGCACCGTGAAGTTAATTGTATTGAGCTTGCTCAAAGGAGGTTGCCCCCTCGAAGTGGCCCGTGATCAATATAAAAGTGATTTTGAGTTCTATTATTTCTGATATCTCGTGTATTTGCATGGGTTGACACGGGTTGACACTCATGTATTTTGTTTCCACGTGAAAAAATTTTGTTATGTGTTTTGTGCATATGTGGATGAATTTTTTTGTTTATGGTGAATGCATAATCTAAGTACTAGTTCAATTTGATAAGAAGTAAAAAAAATTCATAACTACACTAATTTTGATTCACACCCGCTCTCAGTATTAATAAGATTCCAAAAATTGGTATCAGAGCGAGTGTCTTCAATAATAGCTTAATATCTAGAAGATAGATCCTTATGTAGATATGGACAAGCATGAAGGACTCTCCAAAAACATAGCACCTAGATTTAATGGCTCCAACTACACCTTCTGGAGGATGAGAATGGAAGTATATCTGCAATCCCTCGATGTTGATGTCTGGAAGTCTATTGAGAATGTCTATAATGTCATGCAACTACACTAGTTGATCCATTTGAGAGAAGGCAATATGAATGCAATGCAAGAGAAAGTAATGCGTTGTTATGTGGGTTAGCATACACTGAATTCACTAAAGTCATGCATTGTGCTTTAGCTAAGGATGTATTGGACAAGCTAAAAATTATATATGAAGGAGATGAGAAAGTAAAGAAGGAAAAACTGCAGACTTACTCTGGAATATATGAGTATTTGAAAATGAAAGATGAAGAAATGTTTCCTCATATTTCCTTCGAAACGATGAGTTAGTCAATGCCATCAAAAGTCTTGGAGTTAAACTAACTGAAGAATCGATTGTGCAGAAAATAATGAGAACTTTGTCTCCAAGATTTGACTCAAAGGTGTCTATGTTAGAAGATAGATCTGATCTTGAAAAGTTAACAAAGGATGAACTTCATGGGATCCTTACTGCATATGAGATGAGAACTGAAAGGGAAAATCCCACCAGAAAAGAAGTAGCCTTTAAAGCCACCAGGAAAGCAAAACATGAGCATGAAAAAATATCTTTTGATGAATTAGATGAAGAAGAAGCAAACTTTGTGAGAAATTTGAAAAGAGGGGGTGGCAAGTATAAGGGTAAGTTACCCTTCAAATTTTTTAAATGTGGAAGAGTAGGTCATTTTGCTTCAAAGTGTCCATATAAATAAATATAGAGATAACGACAGTGAAGAAGAGGACAATTATAATGAACGAAGGTTGGCACACACAAAAGACAGATCTAAGAATAGGAAGAAAGTCCCAAAACAAAGGAAGAGTTTGAACTCCAAGGAAGACAACAGTTCATCCAAAGAAAGTGAATGTGATGACATACCAAAATAAGTGCTTTTCATGGCCTTTCTAGAAGATGAAAGCAGTGAATAAAATAAAAAGTGTTGTCCCTCTATCAAGAAAGACACATCGAATGCACATAGTCAATCAGGAACACTAGATAAGTACTTCATTAGTGGAGCCTTTAATTCACCTCCAAAACCTGTCGTAGAAGTTAAATCAGAGAGTCAATCTAAAGAAGAAGAAGAAGCAGAGGTTGACTGGGAAGGTGAACTGGTTAGTTCCTTGGATGAATTAAAGAATTCAAGAAGGAAGAACAAACTCTTGCAGGACCAACTGTCAAAGTATGAATAACAATTCAAGCACGCCAAGTTGATTCAAGAGTCTCTTGAAAAACAGGTTAGGGAAAAGGAAATGAATTTTGAGAAATAGCTAAATTGTGCAATAGATAAAATTAGGAAGCTTGAAGAAGAGGAATCAGTATTGAAGACATCACTAGAAGAGTCAAAGCATAAAAATGAACTGCTGACAAGTCAACTCGAACAAAAGAATAGAGAGATCTCCTATTTAGTAGAAAAAGTGGTTGAGATAAAAGGGAAAGTTCACATCATTAACACTCCAAACTACGCACATTCAGGAAATGAAAAGACTTGTCTTGAAGAAGATATGAAGAACAAATTCAAAGACAAAACATCAATCCTGGATAAGATTTTGAACGACCAGATATCACCAACAGAAAAATCAGGACTTGTCTATGACATAACAACTGAAAAGGTCTGCAATGAAAAGTATAGTCCAAATAAAATGAAGCCATTAAGGTATGATAGCTCCTTCAAATATTATAATTCTTTCCATTACACCACTAGAAGAATGATCAATACATTGAAGTGCACAAGGTGCAATTACAATGGTCATATTGTGAAATATTGTCAAACTATGAGATGTTATGCATGCGATGGTTTTGGACATAAGGCTCAATATTGTCCAAGAACAATAAATCATCTAGATATAAATACTCTACATAACACCAACCGCAACAAAAGGACCAAAAGGGAAGATAATCAGGCGTAGTATCAAAATGGATGTGTGCACATGAAGAAATGGGTAAATAAAGCTACTCAAACAAATTACCTAGGCTCGTTGAAAGCAGCAAGTGATTGCTTCCCATCTTGCTGATCTCAAAAAGGATAAGAAACATCCTTGAATTCAACATGTTATTCATTAGGAATTCAAGGAATGTATTAATAAGTATTTCACTTAGAGGAAATTTGAAGTTGTAGTCACACTAATGTTATGTTGCAAATGAAATGCACTTATATTCAATTATTTGCAAAGATGTGTTGAATTGTCGCACAAAGAGCTCATACATGTAACAGTAGAAAGAAGGGTACAAATAAGTATTGCTGGTGAAAAAACATAAGGTCTGCGCAAATACATAAACAAAGTTTGTATTATATTAAAAATTTTCCTTTACAAAATTACATGATACCTATGTTGCAGAAAACAGAGCCGAAGCACAAAGAGGTAGCATGCTAAGGCCTAACAACAATTGAAGTACACATACGATGATGGGAGCCGTATTGAACAAAAATTGAGAATTACAAAATTGATTCAGAGCTGAAGCTCGAGATCAAACTCCGTGTCATGACTAGTTGGTTGCTGAGACAAATGAAGTTCAAGATCCATCGAAGCTTGCTCAATGGATTTAGAGGATTGCAGCAGTGGAAAAAACTACAGAGTTGAAGACGATACGTTGGAAGTGGACTGTTTCGTCCTAATAAAGTTCAACAAGTCAGTAATTTATTGTTGTTGCTTCTCCAAGAAGTTGACTCTCTTGTTCAGACTAGATAACCCCTCTGTATTGCTCTAATTGTATTGTGATTGCATGTACCAATGCATCAAATCAGATTCTTTCATTTGGGATTACCAAATTCCCATGTCCACTTTTAGTCTTGTGAACTCAACCTGTTGCAACTGAACTGCCGAGCGAAGACTGTTGAATGAGTTGTTGAATCTCTAAAAGAAAGAGGACATGATTGATGAAGATGAGAAAGTAAAAGGATGTGACACTCAGAACAAGCTTGATAAGGAATGAAGTAGGATGATGAACCAGGAAATACATAGCTCATTTATAGAATTGGAAGGTGTTTCCCTGTATGCACGAAAAAAATTGAAGAGACATTGAATTTAATTGCATTCATGTCCACGCGATTCGAAGTTGACTAGGAAGAAGTCAAAATTTATTGCATGAATTAATGAAATTGGAAAAAGAGGAAAAAAAGCGAAATCCAATTCATTGTTCCATGTGATCGAAATGATGTTGCCTAAAAAGCTCAAGTACGAAAATGACACGTCGATTTTTTCGCACCAATTATTAGTCACATCACCTTGTTGCCATGCTGGCTAACAGATGTAAATATGTGCAATATTAAGAAAGAAATTTGGATGTCATGGAAAGATATGCGAAGTCAGAAAATGTGATGAAGACTGGTCACCATGCACTGAATGCGACAAAAGGAAAAGTTGGATGCTGGAATAAGTCAACATGGAAGACAATGCAAAACATAAGCAAATGGAAATATGTAGTTCACGATAAGAACGATAGGAATATGGCATGGAAGAATGCGCAAGGAATGAAGAAGTTTGAATGATTAATATGACGAGAATAGAAGATAAAGATAAAAAGAAGTTAGCAACTGTACAGGGGGAGCATATCCGATACAAATATAGACACAGTACTGAATTTATGGATTGCAAGGTGACTGAGCTCTGCGCAACAACTCTAGCAAAAGGAAAAAGAATGAAGCATGAAGATAGGGGGAGTAATTGAAGTAAGAAACTACATGTATGTCAATGCAAAAATGAAGAAAGGAGAACTTGATAGTCCGCATTGAAGGAACCTATTTTCCATTGATGTCAAAGGGGGAGAAATATCATGAAGCATGCGATCATAGATGAAAAATAGCAGAGAAGTACTAATCGGAGGTCACACAAAGAAAAGAAGGAGGAAAGATCACGAAACATGCATCATAAACAAGGATCCGCGCATAAATGAAAAATAGAAGAGAAGTACTGGGAATTGTACAAATGAGCAAAGGCTCAAATTGGAAAGAAAACAGGGGGAGTACTGTGAACATAACAGAGGAAGAGCACAACTTCATGAGCTGTTGACATCAATTCCAAAGGGGGATATTGTTGAAATTTGGTTTTCATTGATGTCAACTAATGTCAAAGAGGACTCAGTATCCTTGTTCCAGTTTGAAGAAGTACATCCAGATTACAGAAGTACATCCAATTTGAAGAAGTACATAATAAGTACATCCAGTTTGAAGAAGTACATACGAAGTACATCCAGTTTGAAGAAGCACATAAGGTATTTGTACAAGTCACAATCCATCTAGTCATGACACTTCAAAGGTAATGCCAAAGAGATGGTTGGAAAATTCTCGGGAGTGCACAAGAGGCTTGGGATAAATAAGCGGTTGGACATGTATTCAAGCCCCATAATTGTGCAAGACCCACCAATCAGAAGAAGTATACAATATGTTGAAGTGCACAAGAGTCCCAGAAGAAAGTGGAAGTCAGACACGTCAAGTGTGCAAGACCCACAAGCAATGGTATTTTAAGGGTGCATGACCTATTTTGCAAAGGACCAAGTGTGCACAAGAACAACATGGCATGATATCTCAGATGGAGCAGAACATGACAAGTGGCAGAAGCATAAGTCAGCTTGATCGTGAAGCAAGGAAGAAGGGATGTATTCATCCAACTTGTGGACACACGGTATGCGTAGGACAAGTATAAATAAGAATCCAAGTTGGAGAGTTGAATTAAGCTTGAAGATGCAAAAGTGATATTACTTTGATTTGGAAAGCTTCTAATTTTGGGGGATCAATGGCTCGTGGAACCAAAACAACATAATCTAGTAGAAGAGCCAGATGCACAAAATGAAACATAGAAGATGATGCATAGAAAGATGAAATGGTTTATCTGAGACAGATGCGCAACGACAGAAGAGTAGCACAATATAATATGTGCAGTATGATGAGTTTTATCTGAGACAAGTGCATAAGAACATAAGGGTAGTATAGCATATGGTACACAGAAGGTCATAGATTATCTAAGACAGATGCACCAAGATAGAAGTGTAGCATAGTAGAGGACGCACAAAATGATATGAGTTATCTAATACAAATGTGCAAGCTCAGAACAACGGAACATCATAGGATGCATAATATCAGTTGAGTTTGCAAATGCATAGAAAAATAATGGTATGCTGAACCGGCACGCATATTGCAAAATGTTATGAAGTATGAGATCAAGTGTGGATTGTTGATGTAGTGAAGTAAAGTATGTGATATAGTTCAACGATTGCAATATCTGAAAAGGTGTGCACAACAAAAAGTATTGCAGTCAATTTGAAGAGTGCGTGGATCAGTAGAAAAAATAAGAAGTATCTTCTACAGTCATATCAGGGCAACAGGACGGGGCAAGGAACATGGGTTCGGTGCCTCCTTCTAGTCAGAGTTGGTAAATCAGGGAGTCGGTGCTTCCTTCAGGTCGGTGCCTATAAAACCAGGGGGTTGGTTCCTCCTTCTAATTGGTGTTGGAGAACTTTGGAATTTGGTGCTTCCATGGATGTAATATTTTAATAGAATAGAGCATTCCGTGGTTTTCTCCCATTTGAGTTTCCATGTAAAAACTTTGAGTTTTGTGTTTTGTGCATATGTGGATGAATGCTTTTGTTTATGGTGAATGCATAATCTAAGTACCAATTCAATTTGATAAGAAATAAAAATGGTTCATAACTACACTAATAATGATTCACCCCCCTGTGAGTATTAATAATATTCAAATAGAAGTTTCCTTATTAGTACTAATTGCATGTGTGGGATGTAAGGCCACATAATTAACCTGCAACAAGGTAGCTGTATCGAAACACTAGAAACATACAAAAGGGTAACATCGTTGAAATATGGATGAGGATAAGGATCAATAAATGTAAGCTATCACATGAAAAAAATAAGAAACCACAACATTCATATCATATATGTTATCATGCCCAAGGATCATATCGAAGTCCAATGGGACTTCTATAACCATGACATGAAATAAGATATTCTTCCCACTTAATGAAATATATAATTAAGGAAGAATCCCCAAGGGTTCACTTGGTCTTATATCAAAGGGTAGCAACTAACACAAGGATGGGAGAACCCATACCTTTCCAAGCATAGGAGTATAAAATACTAACAGAGGTTGATTCATCTATTACACATTGGTGAGTAATATATGGTCCATGGATTAACTTCAACCCTTATATGGAAGGGTGTAAAACAAGGAAGTAAAGGCTCAAACAGGCAATTCCAATCAAAGGAAATGATCCTAGAGATTGGAGGGAGCACATTGGAAGTGAACAGAATGCTCCCATGCCTAGAAATTTATGAACTGGCTATAAAAAAAAATATGTTAGTGATCACATTTATCTTTATGGAAGAGAAGGATCAAGAAAATATTGCATTGGATTGACCACTTCATAAACCAATGATTAATATGGTCTCCCTTACAAATATTACAAGGAAAATTCAGCTTATGCCTTATTTTTATAGGTTTCTAACATATATCAATACCCCCATCATTACTCAAATTGGTTGGTTATTTTTCTTAGTGTGACTTGCATTGGAAGGTGACTTTCCTCCAACATTACTTGCATTGACTAGTGGATTTCTCCCTTGTATTTTATTCTTCTTCATGTTCTTTCTATTCTTATTCCTATTAGGCCTATATGTACTATATAGGCTAGGGGGAATAATTTCACCATATGTAGTTGAAGGAGTAACTGATGTGACATGTGAAAAAATAAAGGGATCAAAATTGATTTTATCCTCTCTACATAAGGTGCTGATTTGGGAATCATCAAGAGAAGTTATGACATTCATAGTGGAAAAAAACCAAACCAATAGTCCTGTGGTATATATGTGAAGATTCAAAGCAGGCATCAAAGTGGTACCAACATTTCCAAACCAAGGAAAATCACATGGATATTATTCATGTGAAGGGCCATCTTGGTTGGAATCCTCACAAACATGAGCCCTAAATTCTAATTCCAACAATAGAAACTTCTTAATTTATTTATATATCCAATACCAAAGTTTCATGTAATGATTACAAATGTAGGTACGATAATTTTTTAAGTTAAGTGCCATGGTATTAAGATGAGTATTGGAGAGTATTTATTTAATAGTGCAATGGTTGTAATCCAAATGGGCAGTGTTGATTTTTTTATTAGGGGTCAATTGGTTAATTTTTATGAACTTTACATGATATTATCCTTAGTAGGAAAGGAAAGTGAACTCAAAGGTATCCAAGGGAAACCCTCTAAAGTGATAAGCTCTAGTAGGATGAAAAAATTGCTAAAAAAAGGAACACCATGGTGTAGTTTCATAATTTTTATCACTAGATGTTCAAACACATCTACACCCTTTGTCCCCGAGGATCTTCAAAGAGTTGTTGACAATCATTCCAAGATATTTGAAGAGATTCATTAAGTTCTTCCACCTAATTGAGATCATGAGATATGTTATTCACATGCAATTGGAAAGTGTGTCACCTAACATTCAACCTTTTAGGTACCCATATGCACAAACGAGTGAGATTGAGCGTATGTAATACTCAATGACTCTCATTAAATTACACAATTAATAATCCTAGCAAATAATTCTCATGTTATCAGTTGGCTACATGGAAGAACATAACATAACACATATAGAATTATTCCACATAGAAATAATCACAATTCTCTTTCCTCATTTTCACATCATCATTGATACCCACAAAGTTTATTCCAACGATGTGGCATGGTTGTATAGTAATCTATATAGAAATAGTTGAATTATGCATTCTACACCAAGAATTAGTCATTGTAACAACCTTATAATGTGCACATAATTATTTATGACAACCCATAACATATTCTTAAGATAATATATATAATTCTAGTTGGCATTCATCAATTTAAACACATTTTTGGCACGGGATAAGTCCGCAGGAAGTGTGGAGCCGACAGGTGCGAAAGGGACAACCCACGAAAGAAGGAGCATTCATGGAGTTCGAGAAAGCACAAGAATAGTTGAATTAGTTAGAATTGGTCATGTGGACCGTTTTGTAACTGCATAGTAGCATATATATAGAAATAGATTTGTAAGCCTAAGTGCATCGATCAATTGATAGAAGCAAGTGCTAGGGAGTTGATCCATCTTTTGATTTGTTTTGTATCCGCGACATGGGGTATTGGTTGTTTTTGCAAAGTTCATTTCACAGGATTTAATGAATGCATGAAGATGTTCTCTATCTCTGTGCGATGATGAATGTGAATGTTTGCAACATGTTTAATACTCTGTGGGTTGAATAATTACTGTTGATGCGAATAAGTAGGTTAAATATGTTGTTGCAAATGTTTATTATCTGTTGAATTTGCGAATGGTCTAATGTGCGAATGATGAGTTAATAGTTTATTGCGGAAGACATAATCTATGGTTTCTACAAAGGTAATGTGTGTTGGATGCATGTCCTCAACTCCACTGCGGAAACTTGGTTCCTGCAGCCCCCTTGTGCATCTCGGGTGACACTTCATTCACTCTGCGAGTGTTGCTGGAAGGGTTAACACCCTTTTGGGACGGTGCGTAAGGGAGTTTGGGTTGGTGTTTGTTGGCGACAGTGTGCAGTGAACCCCTGTTGATAGTCGTTGTGTCAACAAATGGTTCCGTTGCCGGGACCTTGAAGAGGAAAAGAAGAGGATATGTTGTGGCATCCGACGAAACCAGAGATCCAAGAGTGGTTCGACAGAAATATGGAAGAATTCGCAGAAGGAGAAAAGAAAAACCCTAAATGGACAGTAAGCAGTTGGTTGCAAAAATACATTTATTCAGATATCCACGAAATATTTTTCTCTGAATTCTCAGTATTGTTGCACGAGTGGTTAGCGCAGCTATTAACATTCCAGAAGCACCATTTTCAAAAGACTGAGCCTGAGCATTGGATGCCAAAACTGAATTGACAGCTGAAACGTGTCGACAACAAAGTATCAAGGGCTGTCGACTTCTGGGTGGATAGTATCCTAGAGGGATATATTACTGAGTTCGCAGTAGACACGATCAAGTCATACAACGACATGGAGAGAAATTTCTTCATGGGACCAAGGGGAAGGTTCTTGTTGTTTCTAAAACTGTGGATTAAGATGCTCATGTGCGAAAAGGGAATTTTGAGGATGACTTCCGACGAGTAGAAAGATTAGTGTGCGGAGGTTGTAGGTGTCATGTGAATGTGGATCCGATAGAAAGATGCGGGGTAGATGGACATGAGCGACGACGAGTTTGTATGGGAAGCTGATGAAGAGTGTGGTACCTTGAGGAGTGGATTTATATTCCAACGTCCTGAGAAGAAGAGGAGGACAAAGAGAGAGTCTCCTGAGAGGATCATAATAGAAGACTGTGAAACAGTACCACAAGGGAGAAAGCGACCCTATTGTGACGAGAATGGTGACCAGGATACCCCAGAAGCAGAAGAGACACGGATCGTAAGTTACAACATACCTGCAACCCCATGCACTGCCCAAACTTTTACAGGAGGCCGAAACCCAAGCTATTCACAGAGTTTCCCTATGTGTAGCAGTAAGAGTAGCGCTTCAGTAAACAATAATAGTAGGAACCTTAGGATGGAAGATGAGGAAAATATGCATACCTTTCAGGGGAATGGGACCAAGGATCCCGAACATTATTGGTTCATATGTGAAGCAGTCTGGACTGTGAAGCAGGTCCAGGACGAAGCCATAAAAATGGGATAGATAGTGACACCCTTAGGGTCCGGGAAATAGACTAGTTCATGAAGTTTACAAGGGTTCTGATGGGAACACCAGCCAAGATGTTGGCACAGATCATAACAATGATGATTGATGAATTTAAAAAACCAAAATTGGAGTCACAGTATGTTACTGAGCTCAAGGAGATTAAGCAATTCCCGAATGAGCCGGTATGGAAATTTGATCAACGGTACAAGACGTTGATAGCAAAAGTGAATTTTGGGATTAACGATATGCAACACAAGGAGTGGTTCATCACAGGACTGGTACCACACATCCACAGACCACTAATGCAACAGAAGGTTGCAACCCAAGCGGAAGCATTGTAGATTGCGATGAAGTTGGAGGCTTCACCAATCGGTGAAACAGGGTTGGGTATGGATCGGATACAAGCACAGCTGGCGAACTTGACGATCCAACTGCAAGACATGAAGAAAAGGAAGGAAGATTGCGAAGAGATCCGGTGTACTAGGTGTAGGACAGAGGGACACCACAAGGATCAATGCCTAGACTTCCGAGACTATTTGCAATCCGGTGCACCAAATCACCTCAGTCAGGGGGGGTTGCCTTGGTGTCGTGTCTGCCAAAAGAGAGGACATCGACCATAAGAGTGTGTCTAACTGCAGAAAATGGTGTGAAACCAGAGAACTTGTATTGCAAGTTTTGTAAATCGGTTGGCCACGACGACAACAACTGCAGAGCTTATGGCCTACTCCAGGAGAGATCTGCAATGGCATATTTCATGACAGGAGAAGAACAAGAACCGGGTCAGCCACCGCAGTAGTATAACCAACCGTCGACCCAATATAATCACCAACCCAACAATATGATCAGGGAAAGTATAGGAAAACGCAGTACCTGACACCGCAGTATTCGGCACCGCAGTATCTTCCACCGTAGTACCCACCATATGGACCACCACAACATCCGCAGTATGGGAATCCGCAGTACCAACCATACGACCCATCGCATGGAGGGTCTAGAGGAGGATTCCACGGAGGACAAGGTGCCAGCACAAGACGAGGGAGAGGACCAATTATATGCTACAATTGTGGGCAGCAAGGGCATTATCAGAGGCATTTCCTGAATCCAGCACCACAACAATGCACGTATTGCAGTGCGATGGATCATGGTGTTGAATACTGTCCGTAGCTCATCGCAAAATGGCAAACCAAGAATCAGCCACCACCTCCACATAACCAAAACAAAAATCCACCAGCTGTGCAGATGATATCGAGGGAGGCTCGAAAACAACATGCGACTGTTGGAGTGGTGACACAAGGAGGAGCGACAACATGATCCGATGGGACACGAAATACTATCCGACCAACAGTGCAGAAACATGTCACTTTTGATGCAGAGGCCGAAAGGGATATCTTCTTGGAAGGGCAGGAGGTGATGAGACAAAGGAGGAAATTACCTCTTCAGGAAGAATTAATCTATGACATGCCACTGACGTTCGATAGGACGAAGTCGCAGGGAAAGGATAATACCCTAAAATCCTTCTAAAGAGTTTCCTGGAGTTAGAAAAAGATCAGGATGCGGTGGAGGAGATATCCAATCTATTGACTCGACAGAAGGATGTACACCAGGAGCAAAGAGTTAATCGCATACACAAGAGGAAGACAGGGAGAAAGATGCGAATGTCAGCACAAATTGAACCTTTTGATGTCGACTCAATTATCTTGGACCTAGGGTCGGATGTTAACATTATGACCAAGCAGACATGGGAAACCATGGGGAAACCGGAGTTGGCTTGGTCACCAGTACAGTTGTGATTAGCCAACCAGAGTAATGTTACTCCAATTGGTCGAGTGTACCAACTTCCCATTGAGATTGAGGGCCTCAAGTCTTATGCTAATTTCGATGTAATTGAGATTGTGGACAACACCAGTCCCTACCTAGCACTGCTAGGGATCGATTGGGAAATCGAAAATCTAGCGATTATTAACTTTAAGAAGCGGACAATGTCATTTGAGAATCGTGAGATGAGGGTTATCACACCTTTGGATCCTACGGAAGGGCAGCGATACGTTGAACCGGACAGAGATGAATTTACAGAGGGATGGGATAGTATATACAATATATATGAGGATTACATAAATCCTATCGTAGACGGTGAATTGGGTTGGCACAGTGTCAGTTCAGCGTCGTCGAACTTGGATGAGGCGCTCGAGAATTGGCAGAATCAGATGCATGAAGTGTCATTTAGGAGATGCGCAAGGATCAAACAGTAATTGCGATGGGTAGCCACCGAAGAGTGTGCGCTACCAACATACGAAGGATTGCCTAATCTGAGCACCTTTCTTGTAGAATTTGAAGATAAAGTGCCGGAGCCACAACATTTATTGGCCTTGGAGGAAGCCTTGAAGGCTACTCCTACGTGCTGGTGGGAAGCGCACAAGTCTAATATCAAAACCTGGCCATTATGTTGCCACCTAATGACAGTTAGGTTCGGCGATGTGGAAGGAAGTTCGACGACAGAGGTGACCCGAACGTACATGTGGCGGAGTGCGAAAGCAAATGGGGATTACGAGCAAAAGAGGAGTGGATCCATGCATTCATTCACACTTTGGATGAAGTACCGCAGAGTTGGTATGTCGCAGCAGAACTGCGACGTGGAACGAATTCTTGGGAACAACTAACACTTGGCTTCAGCCAAACGTTTTGTTTCTCAGATGAGAACCCCTTCATCCATAGTGCGCTACAAGTGATCTGCAAGAAGATATTTGAAGTAATACCAATAGAGAAATCATTATAACTTCGGTGCATTGAGACACAAGAAATGATGATGGGGTGCTATAATAACATCACAGGAGAGTCGGACGATGAAGATGGTCCAGGGGATACGCATGTGCCTGAATCAGAAGGTAGTCGCAGTGTCGAGGCACTATAAATTCCTTTCGACAAATTCCAACAACCGCTGAAGATCAAGAAAGTAAAAATTGGGACAGAGGAGAACCCAGAGTTTGCAAGCATTGGGGATTATTGGGATGAGTCCACCATTGCGAAGATGACGGATCTGCTGCATGAGTTTCAGGATCTGTTCCCAACGAAATTCTCAGAGATGAAAGGAATTTCCAGGGACCTAGGTGAAATGAAGATTCCCCTGAAACCCGATGCGAAGCTCGTCAAACAGCGGCCCTACCGATTGAATCCAAGGCAAAAGGACCGAGTGCAGGCTGAGATTGAAAGGATGCTAGAAGCAAGCATCATAGAACTCGTAGAAGAATCCGAGTGGATCAGCCAGATGGTGGTCCAGGACAAGAAAACTGGCGAAGTCCGCATCTGTGTCGACTTGCGGAAACTGAACGACGCATTCTTACACGACCTATTTTTGACACCTTTCATGGATGAGGTGCTCGAAGGAATCGGCGGCCAGGATATCTACTCATTCACAGATGGGTTCTCCGGCTATCTCCAAATCAATATTGCGAAGGAAGACTGGCATAAGACTACATTCGTCACAGAATGGGGCTGTTTTCAGTACACAATAATTCCGTTTGGATTGAAGAACGCCCCAACAATTTTTTCACGATTAGTGGTGTCAGCGTTCAAAGACTACATTCACAAATTTATTGCCATCTATATGGACGATTGGACGGTATATGGGTTGGTTAAAGATCATGTTGCAAACCTGAGGCTAATGTTGGAATGATGCCGACAGTACCAGATCTCCTTGAACTTAAAAAAGTGTATCTTTTGTGCTCCGCTCAGGATTTTACTGGGGCACATTGTTTGTAGGGAAGGTATGCTGGTAGACCCGAAAAAGATTGCCATTATTGTTGACCTCCCACCACCGACGAAAGTTAAACAATTGTGCGCCATGCTGGGCCACACAGGCTACTACCGGAAGTTTATCAAAGGGTATGCCGCAGTCACATCACCCATGGAGAAGTTATTGAAGGAAGATGCCGAGTTCGAATGGAACGACGAATGCCAGAAGAGTCTGGACATATTTAAAGCAAATATGATTGCCGCACCTATCTTAAAATTTCCAGATTGGACGAAGGAGTTCCACGTCCACGTCGATACGTCATCAGTCGCATTAGGAGTTATCTTGGCCCAACCAGGAGAAGGCGACATCGACCACCTGATAGCCTTCGCAAGTAGGAATATGTCTACTGCGGAGAAGAATTATACCACCACGGAGCAAGAAGGGTTGGCGATGGTGTACGCCCTACAGAAGTTTTGACACTACCTACTTGGGGACCAATTTAAGATGTTCACTGGTCACTAAACATTAAAATACCTAGTGAACAAGCCTGTGTTGGGGGGGAATATCTGTCGCTGGTTGTTGCTATTCCAGGAATTTGATTTCGAGATAATCGTAAAGCCGGGACGATTGAATGCAGGACCAGACCACTTGTCACGAATTGAGTTAGGGGAATAGCCAAGGAGCATCGACGAAGGATTGGTCAATGCTCAGTTATTCAAGGTTTGCATGGTCGACTACCATTATGAACAAGTCATTCAGTTTTTGGCAACTAGGGAGGCACCAACAAGCTTCACGCCCAACCAAAAGAGGCAACTAGTCGTAAGGGCTACAGGTTTTCAGTTGATTGCAGGACAGTTGTATAAGATGGGGCTAGACGAGATACTGTGACGATATGTCCTTCTGCATGGACAAGAGTGAATTCTTGCGGAAGCTCATGACGAGATCGTTGGGGGTCACTACGGAGGATGCGCCACTGCAAGGAATATTTTGTGTGCAGGAGTATGGTGGCCGACGATGCATGGGGATGCTGCGGACTATGCTAAACGCTACGATGTATGTCAACGAACAGGGAAGCCATCAAGGAGGGATGAAATGCCACTAGTACCTCAGTTGACGCTACACGCTTTCGACAAATGGGAAGCTAACTTGGTGGGACCCATCAACCCACCTGGAAAAAGAACAGGGTTGCGCTACATAATTACAGCAACAAACTACTTGATGCAATGGGAAGAAGAAACGCCAGTGAAGGATTGCTCTACTGCGACGGCAACCAGATTCCTCTTCGACAATGTAATCACCAGGTTTGGGTGCCGCAAAATACTAATGAGTGACCAAGGGACCCATTTCGTTAATCATAAAATAGTAGCAATGACAAAGGAATTTCAGATACAACACAGAAAGAGAACCCCTTACCATCAGCAAGCAAATGGAATAGTGGAAGCGTTTAACAAAATATTGGAGCATGCGCTCACAAAGGTATGCAACATGAATCAGGATGATTGGGATTCGAAGATCCCTGCGATACTATGGGCGTATCACACTGGCTAGAAACCATTCAAACTCATCTACGGGCAGGAAGCCGTAATGCCGATGGAGTACATTGTCCCCAGTTTGCGGATTGCAGTTGTCACCGGCATGAGCGACGATGTCTCCCTAGAGGAACGATTGGACCAATTAGTCCAGCTCGATGAGGACAGATTCATTGCAGGCTTTCACCAGAAGGTGGAAAAGGACCGACATAAGGCTTGTCACAATCGCCATATTAAACAAAATCACTTTTAGGATACAGTTCTTCTCTATGAAAGTAAGTTCGCCAAGCATCCAGGTAAGTTACAGATGCATTGGTTAAGTCCCTATGTTATCGATTGTGTTATTGGCGGAGGTGCGGTGCAGCTGAAGAGCCTAGATGGAAATATGTTTCCTAAACTAGTAAACGAGAACCGGTTGAAACCCTATTGTCACGATCAGACGCATAGCGATTGAGAGCAGAAGGAAAAAAAAAACAATAATGACAAAGAATGATAAGCGTGTGGAAAGCATGTGCGAAGCATGGCCAGCTCGCTCGCTCGTCTATGCTTCGCACACAGGAGTCCAACCCGAGTGTGATTACTGCGGATCGACATCATCAGAAGACGATGGTAGTATGCGACGACAGATTCGGTTGGCTATGGATAATATTTTCAACATGAAGAGAAAGTGATGAGAATCAAGCATAAATACCGACGGAAGGATTGCAGTATGCTAGTTGAAGTAGCAAGAATCCAAAGAAGAGCATTAGTAGGTTGTATGATGCGAGTCTTTAAGTTAGATGTGGAATGGTAGGAATTTCAATAGGAAAGCCCAAGGAAGATGTGGAAAAGGGTAGTGAGATAGTTGCAATGGTGCACTTCATTTCGAGCGAAAGCACCCCAGGTGAGTTAAGAGCCAAAACGACGATGGTGCACGAACAACCAGGGAAGGAGGCAACCAGGACACTCAAAAGGAACAGATACGAGGTCTCACCCGAGATTTCTAAGAGTGCGGTAGTAGTTAGAAGGGTTTGGGTTTCCCTGACCACCAGAACACTAGGGGCGGAGACTCGCTGGCTCCAGCAGTGGACTGTCAAATGTGCAAAACAAATGTGCTAGAGCAGCTGGCCTACTTCACAATTTGGCAACGACAATGAACTTGTCCCAGGTCGCGGCAAGCCTGAAGTGCTAGAGCAAGCACAGATAAGGTAGATGATCAAGGTTTCAAGAGACTAGAGGATAAGTTTGACGTAGATGACCAAGGTTGCAAGAGACTGGAGGATGAGCTTGAGGGAGATGAGCAAGGTTGCAAGAGACTGGAGGATGATTTCGAGAAGTACATGATAGCGAGCTTCAGACGCCAAGAACAACTTCAGAAATTAACCACAGTGATAGACGAGATCAACACCAGTGGTGTCCAGCTGAGGTGGCTCGAGGGCGAGCCACATGTTTTTGTTGGGGGCCTGTTGGCATGGGATAAGTCCACACAAAGTGCGGAAGCCGTCAGGTGCGAAAGGGACAATCCACGAAAGAAAGAGCATTCGCAGAGTTCGAGAAAGCGCAAGAATAGTTGAATTAGTTAGAATTTGTCATGTGGACCTTTTTGTAACCGCATAGTAGCATATAAATAGAAGTACATTTGTAAGCCTAAGGGCATCGATCAATTAATAGAAGCAAGTGCTAGGGAGTTGATCCATATTTTGATCTGTTTTGTATCCGCGACATGGGGTATTGACTGTTTCTGCGAAGTTCATTCTGCAAGTTTTAATGAATGCATGAAGATGTTTGATTATGGTTCCATTTATGTCTCTGTCTCTGTGCGATGATGAATGTGAATGTTTGCAACATGTTTAATACTCTGTGGGTTGAATAATTACTGTTGATGTGAATAAGTAGGTTAAATATGTTGTTGCAAATGTTTATTATCTGTTGAATCTGCGAATGGTCTAATGTGTGAATGATGAGTTAATAGTTTACTGCGGAAGACATAATCTCTGGTTTCTACAAAGATAATGTTTGTTGGATGCATGTCCTCAAATCCACTGCAAAAACTTGGTTCCTACATCCCCCGTATGCATCTTAGGTGAGACTTCATTCCTTCTGCGAGTGTTGTTGGAAGGGTTAACACCCTTCTGGGTCGGTGCGTAAGGGAGTTTGGGTTGGTGTTTTTTGGCGATAGTTTGCAGTGAACCCCTGTTGACAGTCACTGTGTCAACACACATTGTCTTCTCATGCATCAGTAATCGCATATAGTAAATCTTAGCATATAAAGAAGAATGGTAGAATAAATTATGTATTAATGGTTTCACTAAGGGAAATGGATCCATATAATCATTTTCCCCCTTATCCATAGGCAATAGCTTATGTACGTTCCATATCCAAGCCAAGCAACGAAGAAAGAAGGGTAATTTTTCCAAATAGAGGTCCCAAACACAATCCAAATGTAGTGTCCAACTAAAATGGGATTTATTTATTTATTTCGAGGATAGGTCTCTAGTCATCTCAACCATATTGTAGAAACATATCTCTTCCAACACAATCTTATAAAACACCCCCTTTCTCTACTAAACAATTCCTTAGGAAGTCCAGTCTTGCCAACTATTTCTCTCCAAGGAGATGTAACAACCCCATTTTAATGGTATATTTTAAACTTATGGTAGATTCCTTGAGAAAAAACCAAAAAAGAACTAATATATTAATCATATATTCATCAAGTAAATACCTCTTGGATAACTAGCATAAATTAAAAACTATAATCCAAGGAGAAGAATCTCTACTTACATGATCGATGACCAGCTTAACCAATTTGTGTGCATACATTGTCCTCAATTAGTCACTAACTCATCTATCCAAAACAACAATTGAGAGGACAAGTATCCACCCAACCAACCCTCAACAAAAGTTGAGGCTCCCGATCCCTCAATAATTAACCCTATGCCAGACTAGGTATGGCCTTACTTTTTTCTCTGTCAACCTTTGTACAATCATCTCCTCCTCCTCCAATAGATACCCTCACCAACAACCTGAAAATCAACATAAACAATCAAACAACTGGAAAATCCCACCAACAAGACTAATGCCCCCACCTCTTGGTCTTGCCCCATTTTATTACTATTTTTTTATGTTTTACTCAATTTATTAATTTTGCATGGATGGCACACTTGTCACCCATATATCTAAATTAAATTCCAAATGCACATTTACCTTTTTTTTAAATATATTACTTTACATTTTTACTACTACCATATGTTATTATACATATACTAATGACTAAGGTTGGGATGTTATAGGATAGTTCCAACTCCAATATGTTTTTTCTTTGAATGGTATGATGGGTTCTTAATTGCCAAGAATATTGCACTTTGACTATCACAATTCAACTTAACAACTTTTTGTTTAAATCCAACCTCTAAATAGAATCTATGCAACTAGACCACCCCTTTGATTACATGAGTAGCTGCCATGTATTTATCCTTAGTAATCGATAGTGCTTCAACCAACTATCTTCTGCTCATCTAACTGACTTACACATCGAATAATTTGAAAACATATCCATTGGTTAACCTTTCACGGTCGCATTCCCCAACGCAGTCAGAATCAACAAAACCATGTATAGTTTTTATTTTATTAGTTTCAAGTTTTCCTTGGTAGCAGATTGCATAATCCGTTGTGCCATGCAAATACCTGAAAATTATTTTAATAGTGGTTCAGTGCTATTTTCCAAGTGTCGACATCTACCTGCTCAATACTTCCACTACATGGGAAGTATCAGGTTGATTACATACCATTTCATACATCATACTACTTGCATCACTAGCAGAGGACACATGTACTCTATTCACTTTGTGTGTCTTCGAACACTATTCAGTAGATAATTTAACTCCTACAAGAATAAGTACCTAAATCGGTTTGCATTACTATATGTCAAAGCATTTCAAAACTGTCTCAACATATTTACTCTGATTTAACTAGAGCCTTGTACCTTCTCAATCTCTTTTGATTTCTATTCCAAGAATGAAATAATCTACACCAAGATCCTCCATGTCAAACTTGGAAAACCACTGCAGTTTTACCTCCTTGATTAGATCCATGGTGTTTCTGACCAACATATATTGAAATACAAAATTGCATATTTAAAATGATCTCTTAGGATTTATTTATGTACACACAATGATCATCCTAACTTCTCATAAAACTCAACTATTGGTTATACAAATAAAACTTTTGGTACCACATCCTATAAGGTCATTGCTTTAGACCATAGAGGGACCTCTTGAGCTTGTTGACCAACTCCTTATCCCGTTTTTTTGATGCTCAACATCGACATGATTCCAAAGTGTCGAAACATGACATCAGATGCGAACCTATTACAATTTATTGCAATATCATTATGTATGTATCATCGTGCCCGAGGCAATGTGCTTAATGCGTATGTACTTTATTTTTCCATTTTTGTTTCCATATGACCCCTTTGGCAAGTCTCCCAAGTTACATTCTCATCGTTACCATGCCATGGTCGTCGGTCGAGTCAGGTTATGGGGATTTGTCGTCTTTTCATATCGGCATCATCATGTCAAGTAGTCAACACCATTGTGTTTATCTCATCATATTGGTCCTGCCTATATTTCGCTTTGCCAAAACTATCACCGTTTGACCCTTTCGACACTCACTCAAAGTTTCGGAAAGTTAAAGTCTTTTGCGTCTCATTAGTTGAAATCCACCTATTTTTCATCTCCCAATTAATTCACCGATCTTGTTTATTGATGCCAACTCATCACACCTACGTCCGGAAATTTTCAATTATCCCCTAAACATTCCCCTTGCAAAAAAATCCAATGACCTTCTTTTTAATAATAAAAGAAACCTCACCTTTTTCATTAATTTTCTCCACCCATCCCCTTTTTCATGTTTATTTCTCAAATCCAATGGCCCTCGTGCTCTATTACTTTTAAATTCCCCATCTTTGTAAATCTCACTCACCTTTTCCCTATTTCCCCCTTACCCCTTTTATTTCCCTCATTTATTCCTTTATCTCTAACACCTTTTATATTTATATATATTTTAAAAATGAAAAATTCCATCATCCCCTACCCTCTTGCATTTCCTTTCCTTTTATTATTCCCCTTTATCCTCTTTTCATAAAATTGCCTTTGTTTTTCCCCTCCCCTTTATACTTTTCCCTATCCTACCATGAAAACTTAAAAGAATGCTAAGGAGTCTTTCATAATGCAATTAAGGATTTTGAATATTTTTTTTATTCAAATACCAAAAAAGAAGCCGTCTTTTCAAAAGAAAAAGTGAATTGATAAAAGATTAAATGAGGGACTGTTTCATGCTTGGATTCATAAACTGTTACCATCACAAAACAAGAGGGGTTGTAGAGCAGCAAGTCCTTTCCTTTAATGTTAGTTTGAAAGTGAAAGTTGTAAGTTTAGAAGGGCAAGAAGTGTTAATGAAAAAGTAGGTAACTAAAAGATATTGTGTTTTGAAGTAAGTATCCTTCTTGGAAATAGAGAGAGGAAGAGGTGAACATGGCAGTTTGCAGGTCTTGGCCATTCAGTTACAGGTTTTGAAAAGTGAGACACCTCTCATAGAGAGAGGGCAAGTCATCTGAGGGCATCAACTGTGCGAGAAGGTGGTAGATATGGAGAGTATTACGTGAGGACACTAGCCATTCGGTTACATGTGTTGAAAAGTGAGACAACTCTCACAGAGATAGGACAGGTCGTCTAAGGGTATCGTCGACCATGCGAGAAGGTGGTAGATATGGAGAGTATTACGTGAGGACACTGGAATGAGTAGTTTAAAAAAAATTGGCACTGTGCATAAAATTTCAACTTAGGAATGGTCATGAACCTGACAACCAGGATCTCCGTAGGGAAGGGGATGCTCTGGAAATCTCAGTTTTAAAACTATGTAGACACTGTGCATAAACTGACAACTTAGGAATGGTCATGAACCTGACAACCATGATTTCTGTAGGGAAGGGGATGCTACGGAAATCTCAGTTCTGAAACTATGCATACAGGTATCACTTGATAGAAGGGGGCTAAGGACTATTCAGGGCTATTGGATTATCCACGTGGAATAATGGTTTAGATATAGGGGACAAAGGCTTGGACTATGTGGGGGAGGATCTCAATGGTGAAAGACAAGATCTGTAGGATGAGGGCTGAGTGAGAGTGATATTAGCTACACCAGATGAAGAATATAGGGCACTATGGCAGAAGAAGGTGGAAAAAGCAACTAAAATCCCGGAAGATGGTGGGGGTCCATCTAGGTCAAAAGACCCAAGTGGGAATACCGTGCTCTCGGGGACCCAACCTCCTAGGTATATGAAAGGAGTATCCAAGGTAAACCCTAGGAATTTGGGCATCGTATCCAGCAATGATAATCCATCTTATCGTTCTCAGCAACAGATTGATCATAGAAGACAGGGTTTGGTTAAAAAAAGCAGAAAGTGGCACTTGAGAAAGGAGATGGAATGCATGACTATAGGTAAAAACATCGGTCTAGAAGAGAATGTGGCCCTCACTCTGAAAGGTCTGGTGGGGAAATTTAGTTACAAGGCTATGAATCCCTATGACATCAACCAATGGGTTGCTGCAACTTGGTCGCCATTAATAGGGTACAAACCCGAGGTCCTCATCTTAAAAAATGGTTGGTACAGTTTCTTCTTCAGGGAAGAAGAACATGTAGCTCTTATTATGGAAAAAACATGGATCAGAGGACATGGTAGCCTTATGATGAAAAGGTGGTATTCGGGTTTCGATCCAAATTCGAAGAACATTATATTTAGGCATCTATGGG
Source organism: Larix kaempferi (assembly GCA_027924585.1). Classification (NCBI taxonomy): domain Eukaryota; kingdom Viridiplantae; phylum Streptophyta; class Pinopsida; order Pinales; family Pinaceae; genus Larix; species Larix kaempferi. Next base: position 3,935,421 of record BSBM01000867.1, read on the forward strand.
TTCACCTTCCTGTATTTCCTCTAGCACTTTGGAATGTGGAGGATTTTTTAGCTGTAGCGAACTACATTGGCAGGTTCTTGCATATAAAGGAGGATACAGTCAAAGGCTCAGACAAAAGACTTGGGCATGTGCTGGTTGAGATAGACATGTCTAAAGGGATTTTGGAGAAACTTGATATCAATTGGAGGGGGAAAAAATATACATAATCACTGGATTATTGGGGTCTTCCTTTCCGCTGCTCACGATGTCATGCGGTTTCCCATTTATGGAAGTAGTGTAGTGTGTTTGGCTCGGAGTCAGAGGAGGTGGGATCAATGGATGAGGTATATGCCTGGACATCTGATGGGGGATCGGATACGAAAGATTCTTCGACCAGACAGAACTCTCGCTTGCATCCTGGGCAACCCATACTAAACGACTGGATTCTGGATCCATTGTCTTCGCTAGGACTGTATTTTATTTTGGGACTATGAGGAAGTGGCGGCTATCTTGGAGGACAAAAACTTGTTGCTCGGGGGGGATCTGAATCTTACACTATCACCTGAATCTTACGCTATCACCAACGGATATTGGGGATCCAATGCCCGACAGGATCCTTTAGGGAAATTCTTCAAGGATCTTTTCAATACGACTGGGTTAGTCGATATCGAACCCCTTCCTCTTGGTCCAACATGGAGTAATGGGAGACAAGGAGTGGATAAAATATCAAAAATATTGGACATGTTTATGTTGGGGGAGACTCTGATGGATTCAGCGCACAAAGACAGATCTTGGATCGACAAGGCATTTATATTGGATCACAGTCCAATATTTTTGGAAGTCGACTTCGAAGGTAAAAGAAGGTATTTTCCATATAAGTTTAATCATATGTGGATCAAGGATGTGGCCTTTAAGGACATGGTCCATCAAATATGGAGGGATTATGAGAATAAAGACTTTGACTCCCCTTCATATTATTTGGTCCAAAAACTCAAGAATCTGAAAACAAGGGTTATCAAATGGGAAAGGACCAGAACTAAAGAACAGAGGCAAGAACTCATCGAGGTCAAGATGGACATTAACATCGAGGTCAAGATGGACATTAACATCATTCATAGGAGATATATTGATGGGTTTTTTTTCCAAGTCATTGGGTTAAATATTTACAGGTGCTGGAGCAAAGGAAATTATGTATTTTACGAAAAGAGGAAGAAGCATGGCAGTTAAAAAGTCGTTCCTTGTGGATCAAGTTGGTGGATGGCAACAATAAATATTTTCATAAATTTGATGATGGGAGGAGGGTACTTAATTCTATTTGGTCTATAAAATCAGTGGAAGGTGTATGGATAAACAAGCAATCAGACCTTTAGAGGGAAGCAATAATCCATTTTCAGGATTACTATCGGGACCCTGAGGTTCAAGTGATAAGGGAACAAATACAGGTGATCAAGGAAATGCTGCATTTTTTCTTTGTTCGGGAGGGAGAGGAGTTATATATTCAAGTAACACTATTGGATATTCATAAAGTCTTGAAGGGTTTTGAAAAGGAAAAACTCCCCAGTCCAGATGGATGGACCATGGATCTTTACTTGGAATTTTTTGACATAATGGGGGATGATTTATTAGCCATGGTGGATGACACCGAACTTTCAGGTAGGATTCCAAAGGTCCTAAACTCAACATATATAGCTTTGATCCCTAAATCATCCAACCTGGAATCTTTCAATGAGTATAGACCAATCTCACTATGCAATCCGACGTACAAAATCGTGGCTAAGATCATAGCAAACCGTATCAAGTCGGTGCTATCTAAATGTATTTCAAAAGAGCAATTTGGATTTCTGTCTAACATGCAGATACTAGATGTTGTTGGGGTTGCGCAAGAAACAATGCATAGTATCAAATCCTATAAGCTTAAGGCACTTATCCTTCAACTAGACCTTTCTAGGGCATATGACAAAGTTAACTGGGTATTTTTACAGCTGGCTTTGATTCAAATCGGAATCCCTTGGAAGGCAATGAAGTGAATTATGGCATGTGTTACCTCCGTCAAGTATGCAGTTCTAATAAATGGAAGCCCTATGAAGTTTTTCTCATGCTCACGTGGTCTTTGGCAAGGATTCCCTTTATCCCCACTTCTTTTCCTGATAGTCATGGATGGTTTAAGTAGACTGCTATTAAAAGCTAAAGAAATGGGTGAGATATGAGGCATACAGGTTACAAAGAACATAGTAGTTACACATCAAATTTTTGTTGATGATGTGCTGCTATTTGGGGATGCTAAGAAATCTAAATGGACATGTATAAAAATTATTCTCGATTTTTTCTGCATATCTACTGGTATGGAAGTCAATGGGAGTAAATTGAGATTTATGGAACACATGGTGGACCATGTTACAAAGAAGGCCATCTTGGATCTTATGCCATATGAAACAAAGGACCTTGTTTTAGGCACACGCTAGCTAGGTTATTTTATTAAGCCTAACGCATACACCATCAAGGACTAGTTCTGGATCTTCGAAAGATTTGATAGGCACATTCATCAGTGGTGCTGGAGATGGCTATCCTTGGGTGGTAGGATCACACTTGTTAAATCAGTAATGCAAAATCTGGGTGTTTACTGGATGTCTTTATGTAAAATTCCTAAATCAATCCTCATAGGTATCAGAAAAAGAATTCATAAGTTCATTTGGGTGGGAAAAGATGTTCATAAATTTCATCTAGTGGAATGGAGGAAGGTGGCTAGACCATATACGAATGGTGGGTGGTCTGTAAAGAACATCTACTCTTTTGTTAAGGCTCTTCTTGCTAAATCCTCTGGTGGGATATTATAGTGGAAAATCTATGGGGGAACATCATTAAAGACAAATACTTAGGTGGCCTCTTTGTCACTCAATGGTTACGACTCCCAACATCATTAGTAAGGAATGTATCCAACTCTTGGGCGGGCATGAATTCGACAATATCTATCATGACGGATTGGATGGTGTGGATCCCAGGAAATGGAAGATCCATCAAGATTGGAGAAGACTCGATAGTGGGAGGTCCTTATCGTTTCAGACTATCATATGAACTAATATTCCTGTTGCATAACAGAGGTGTTTATACTCTTCAACATGCAATTTTGACGGTCTCCTCACCACTCCCCAGTCAAAACTGGATGAACGCGGATCAGTTGGGTCTTCAGGGTGGAATGGCTAACAAGTGGCATGATTATATACATGGTCTGTATCATGGGAATGTGCGATTAACTGAGAGCATGGACAGACCAGTTTGGTCATGGCACTCGTACACAGGTTGTCTGACAGCCAAAATGGATTATGAGGTAATGTTCCATACTCTACCTTGTAGTCAAGAATGGTGGCACAATGGATGTTGGAGGTGGAAAATTCCAAATAAACTCGAGGTATTTATCTGGATGACCCTTGAAGATCAGATTCTTACCTGACAAAACTTGCAGAAGCGTGGTTATCATGGACCAAACATCTGTAATCTCTGTAAAAAGGATTAGGATTATGTATCCCATTTATTTATGGAGTGTATCTATATACTACAGGTCAGGGATTATGTTGGGATTACCTTTCCTAACATCAGGGCTGGGCAAGGATCCTCACCACAGGATTATCTAAAAATTATGTTTGCATCATTTGGAAGGCTCGGCGAGCTAGCTATCTACACTTTCTGGGAAATGTGGAAGTCCATAAATCTCCTTATATTTGAAAACAAGTTTACCCTACCCTACAGATGTGCGGTGAAAGCTTGGGCAAGGTTCTATGAATCTTCAAATAATACAAGTGATAGGCCTTTGAATCCATTATCTCGGTCTGCACCTCTATCCTTTAGGGGTGTATTTGCAAAATTTGATGGTGCTTCTTAGTCACCAGGGTCTAAATGTGGCACGTAAGCTGTCATATTTTTGGATAATCGAAGGAAATATTTTTTGTGGATGAACTGTGGTAATGGGTCTAATACTAGGGCAGAGTTGGTGGCTCTTTAGAGGGTGATATACTTTTCCAAGCTGCTCAAGATTGATTTGGATCATGTTTGTGGGGACTCCAGGATCGTCATTAATTGGGTCAGTCATTTGGGGGACATTCAAGCAATGGTGCTCTCTTCATGGATGTCACAGATTTGATGTTTACTTAGGGAGATGCAGGGGATCTGCTTTCACCACATTGCTCATGCTGACAACTATGTGGATGATTCTATGTCCAGGCGGGGTCTCTCTGCGAGGGAGGGTAGGATTTTCTTCGATCTCATGGAATATCATAATCTGAGGGACTCTGGCTCCCTCCACGTTTCTCCGGGTTAGCCTCTTGGTGGAGGTTATTCCATTTTTCCATTTTGTTTCAGGTTTGTAACTCTGTTTCGGGGGGGTATATGTTTTATTGTATCCTTATCTCCTTTTACTTATGCATATGGTCACCTTTGGTTCGGGGACATATGGATGGCTAGGTCGACCTATGATCAGAGAATTACCGTTGTAGGGGTTTTCAGTCTTTTTGGGTCTAAGTGTAAAATGTTCTACCTTTGGGTTATCTTCAAGATGTTGAAGAGGATGTAATCTGCCATATTATATACTAATAGTATAGAGTTTTTCTCTGTGAAAAAAAAGGGGGATTGTTTCATGTTGCGCAACAAACCCCAACCTGTTACATAGAGGATAACCTGAAGCGATGGTAGGTGGGAAGAGATGAAGTGACAGAGGTATGGAACGTACAATACGTGGAAAGGCAAGTAGCTATAAAAAACGTTACACTCACAAACACGACAGAGGAAAAAAGTGGGTGGACTAGAGACAAATCCATGCGAATATAACAATGGCGTGTGATAACTGGCACTCAAATCGCCCCCTTCCAGCGACGAAAAAAATTTCGGCGAGGAATAGTTCCACCCGTTCTCGTTATTTTTTTGGAATTTCGACAATCTGGGTCGTCTTAAAATGGGCCAAAACCTCTAGGGACACTATTCCATGGCATAGTTCCGCAGTAAATGGGGTGGAACTACGATTCTGCCGATTTTTATAACCGGGACTAGGGAACAAATTGCCGAAAAAGCGGGGCGATTTGAGTGCATGTTATCCCATGCCTATAACAATTGGTATCCTACATACTCATAGCATCGGTGGCACCAAAGGATGTTACACAATGGGTGGTAGGCCAGAACCCTAGCCACAACAAAAATGCCAGCAGAGAATGGGAAAATAAAACGCATGACAACCGGATTTGCATAACAAAAGACAAACAAAAAAAATGTACATGTCTGTCGAGATAGCCACAATAACCTCCATGCATCAAATATACGCTTTCTGGAAGTTCATCATTCAATGATCATACATAATGTCCGGGATTTCTTTCAACTTCTTAACGATATTGACCACATAATGCATTGCTTGAAAATCAAGCAATCCCTTTTGTGGGTAGAAACCTATGATTCATATTTTTCCACACTATATGTTATCACAAGAAGTATTATAGTAACAAAACATGTTTCTCTTAATTCCTTCAGGATTGTTTTAACATATGTATATATGATACCTTCCTGAAAACCAGTTTGTAATCCCCTATGGCTTCAAGAACAAGACATTAAAGGCCTACCGCTCGTCTTCAATTAAAATGGTTGATCGAATTCCCGAAAGGCCTACCTCCCTCGTCTTTAATTAAAATGGTTGATCAAATTCTTGAACACTAAAAGCATTTAGGTGCAGGCTTAAAATCACAGAATAAATGGATAGATAGATGGGTTACACATGTTAACATAGAATATTTAGAAGCTGAGACTGTAAATCCTGGGCCAAAATCTCCATGATCACGCTCACAAACAAAAAAAGATTCACCTGCCTCAATCTTGCCATTCAGACACTCAGGTAGGAGTTATAAACAAAAATCTTGGTCAATAGCTAGTATTTAATATAGATCCAAGCTAAGCCCAAGGCCACTACCTGCAGCCACCTCCACCTCTGCATATAATTATTTTTATTTGAAAAAGAGAGAAGCTTAACCCTAATTTCCATCACACAAACCCTAAACACCCTATGGGGTATCTATTTCTTTGCATCAAATGTATCTAATCAATCATTCAGATCATTCAGATAGGAGGGATGGCACTTACATAATGTGGAAGACTAGACCTCTACTCATTTTTCATCAAATTTGACCCTCAAGCCTCATATTTTTATGATTTTATTGTGTTTTTTTTTAATATTTATATTTATTAAGTTGATTCCTTGCATGGTCACTAATTGTGCCATATCACTTCTAATTCTCAATGTTCATATAGCACAATATAAGGCAATAAGGATATATGTGTGTGTGTTATAAAATAAAAAATTAAAGTTTATTTTAATGTTTAAATTAAAAAATTAAAAGTTTAAAACATTAAATATGATTTTATTGTGTTTTTTTTAATTTTATTTATTAATTAATATATATATTAAAGTTAAAATTAAAAAGTTTATTTTAATGATTAAATTAAAAGCTTAAAATATTAAAAAGATTAAAAAAATAAAAGTTTACCACATTAAACATTAACATAATAATATTTAAAATATTAATAATTAAAATATTAATAGTTTAAACTATTACATGTTTTGCAACATTAAATTATTCCATTAAAAAATTAAAAGTTAAAATTGGTTTTAAAATATTAAATTCAACTTTTGGTAAGTTGGCATGAATTATGGCTCACGCTTTCTGTCAAGGAAGGTATTTCCCTCTTTGGCTACCTTATGCCTGCCTCAAAATGATCCTATTGTCCACAGGCATCATCAAAATAACCCAAAGTTCATAGTCTATATGAAGGGTTCATAATACATACATGATTTGAAACTTAAACCACGGGATCATATCAATAGATTATTAGCTTTGACATCTTGTATTCAATGATGTCTAATCCAATTTCAAATGTCTTATTCTCAATTAATTGAATACCAAATGTAATCCCATTAATGTTGATTGGTCGTGAAGAAACCTAAGAGGAGACTCAAGTCCTCACCGATCTAGGATCTGAAGTATCATGGACCTCTACCCGAATCTAATTGCCTCAATTAAATGGGGAAACCTAGATGTCAAAAGTGATCCTCCTGGAAACCTATGGCCGAAATGGGGGGACGCAGAGACTTAGATTTGTATCTTAGCACGTATAAAATGAAGAGAGCAAGGCATAAATAGTTAGGGTCTCAAATAAAAGTGGAGAGGGATCGAGCATAAAAGTATTGAACATAACTTTTACTGGAAATCATGGGAGAACTGAGGATTTGAGATAAATTTGAAAGGGCTAAATAAAAAAAATTTCTATCCACCGTTAATATTGGGAAGGCTATTTGTTTTGTTATTATTATTTGTTTAATAAATATTGGATGAATGTCTTAAATTTAAAAAAAAAAACTCTCCATGTTAAAATTTGCTCATTAAATATTTCTAACTCCTTAAATTTCGCCATGGACAACCCTAAAATTTTCTTTCATTGAAACAAATTTGTCTATGGATGGATATTCTCAAACTAATTCTCGAGGGATCTCCAAAAACTGGACAGCTAGAAAGCGGATCTCCTATGAATTCTTTATAAGGATCTCCAATGGGATCTTGAACTGATCCTGAACATGATTTGTTCCACTACCCATTGGATTTCAAACAGATTCTTCAATTGATTCTCGAAATGGATTTCCTTGAATGAATTTATATCCCCCCTGACTAACAAGCTCACTCTCAAGCTGGATCTACAAATAGTTCAACGATTTCTTTTATTGTGTGACCACCCACCCGATTGGAATGCGGGGTGGAAAAGGGGCATATCATTGGTCTCTGAGAGGGATGGATTAGGCCAAGGATAAACGCATATTTTGTTACAATTAGTTATGCATACAGAGTTTTTCCCAATAACACAATTAAAATTAAGATCCCCTTCATAGCTAATACTTTGTTTGAAGTTCTAAGTGAAGTATAATGGCACACCCATGTGAAATATCAGACCAATAGGCATTTTTTACATCATGTTGTTGGAGATAGGGATGAGTTACTATCCTAAATGAATTCATGAATCGACATTGTCCAGGCTAAATTTGTGTAAGATACCAATGGCATATATTGGTACAATGTCTCATTTCTTTGCCAATATTCATGAAATCTTAAAGGATTAACAATATGACCATTTAGTGAATGGCAGGAACAAGAAGTGCAGTGAGAAACAGTGGCTCTCCTAATGGGCATTGCTATTATGTGCATGTTCAAATTATTACCTTCATCATGACCACAATCCCTGTAACCCTCCACAGGATACAAATTTCCATAGCCAATATTGTCCTCTCAATACCTTTATTTCCTTGAATGTTTAATACAATAGATGAGATAAATTCATTGTATTGTCTCGGGAAGTAGATTTTTTCTTCATGAAATTGATATTGTTCATTGATGGCCCATATGAGAGAGTCCAACCCTGGGTTGCATTCATGAACTTTCAATTTTTCTTTAGCCAAAGCCATTTCCTTCTACAACTCCTGATTAGTTTTCCACAATATTTTGTTAAGCTTCCTCATCTTCTGATAGGGCCTCTAAAAATGGGCAATCATGTACAAAGGTTGATTCTTGGTAAATAATGGATTTCTTCATTTCTTACAACCTTCCCTGGGTAATTTGGTTTCTAGAATATCATCCCCACCTCCAACATGCATTTCCAATTACTCATATGTATCAACTGAATTATTTCAAGAATCTTTTCAATGTTTTCCATTCTTCTAGAATGAGTTATGTTCCTCTTTGGAGCAAGGAAAATTTTAAGAAACCCTCCTAAATTTATATGTATAATAAATGGGCGAATGATATATAGGAAAATATGAAGGTTAATTTATCAATGTTATATTATGTATAAATATTTTTTTGGCAAATCTCTCATTAAATTATCTAATGTTGTAAAATCTTGGTGAATCTTTCACTAAATTATAAAACCTTGTAAAATCTTGGCGAATCTTTCACTAAATTATAAAACCTTGTGAAGCCTTGTTGAATCTTTCGGAAAGTTTCTCCTTGCAAGTCATGGCCCTCTACATGCCCAAATACGTGGCTATGAATGAAGTCCCAACCCCTAGGCATGATTCCCCAAACACCCACAAAAATGTTATTTCTGTATTGTTGATCACAAGCTTCACAATCCCCATGTTTCCTGGGAAAACTTTGGATATGAGGTGGTGGGATTTAAAACTCTCCTAGATGCAAATGGGTCACTATAAGACTTGATAGTAAATATTAATTGCCCTTCTCATGTGGACATTAAGAAACTTGCAAAATGAGATTCAACCCATAAAATTTGGACGAATATAACTCCAAAATCAATTTCCATGATCGATAGAAGGCGAAAGAGCCCCTAGCAACTGTCATTTCTAGAAATTGGGGGCGAATAGGAGCTTCCTAGTGATTTTTATGGGCAGACAGAGGTTTAAATCCATTTTTAGATGGGCAAAATTGCTTTACCTTGGATCCCCTTTTTAATTTTGATGGTCTAACCTCATATTCATTAAAAATAAATCAATAAAATGTGGGCTAATCATACTTGACGGGTGTGCCCATTAAAAATTTAAAACCCCTAAATTTTTCCCATGGGATAAGATTAGCCCCTAAAATTTCTTATGCTTTGGAGTGGTTGAAGGAAAACAAACCCCGCAAACCCTTATGCTCAAGTAATATGGACCTACAAACTCTTATAGATGTTTTGAAAACATCAACATGCAATTCTATTGCTTCCAAGCATTCGTCAACTTCCCTTTTTGTTGTAGGTGTGATGGCCTCTGCAGTTGTTGCTTCTTCCTACATGTCTTCGTTTCTATTTTGCCCAATGAAAGTAACTCAACTCCACCTGGTTGACAGTAAAGCATATTTAACTAATAAATTTACCAACCCATGATGGGTTAGGATTTTTTTTCTTCTGAATTTCGGCTACTTACACTAGTAGAAAAATGGGTGATAAATGACTGGGCGACCAAAAAAATAGGTCACCAAGTGAAATAAATGACTAAACCACCAAAAACATTGGTCACCACAGTGTTTTTAAGTGAAATATGACTGAATTTGAGCAATGACTAAAGAGTCTAAGTTAATAATAATATAAGATGTCCATTATTAAAATTTACGAAATTGTAATAATTTTATTACAATTTCGTAAATTTTAACGTTGTAGATGGATTTAGCGGCATTGATATTTACAAAATTGTAAATTTTGTTGTCAAAATTGCAATTGTCCATTGTTCGAACAATGGACAATTGCAATTCAAAAGGGGTCTTTGAATCCATCTGCAACGTTAAAATTTACAAAATTGTAAAATTCAGTTTATTGTCAAAATTGCAATTTATATCCATGGTTGCTTCAAATCGTTGTTTTTTATAAAATAAAGACTTAAAACTTAAACCCGGATCTATCAATAAAGAGAGATCAAATTTCTTGAGTTTAAATTTAAAAAAATAAATACACCTCAAGAAATTGGATCCCTCTCGGTGCTTGATAGATACGGGTTTAAGATGGATCTATGCTGGTGGACAAACCATTCATCAGGAATTGCAAAAAGGTTGGGAGATCTGGCCAAAGAAGGGGATATACCATGGTTCGATTCTGTAAGTCAAACGCAACGTGTTTGAACTTTGAATCAAGTTTCTTAGAGCTCCAACAAGCCTTAGCCTTGGAGGGTTGATTCTGTATTTCCGTTTGTTTGTTCCCATTACAATTTCTATCATGCTTCTATAGGGGAACTGTTGCTTACAGTCTACCCTTTTTTTTCCATGGGTCGTCCCCATGTATGGTTGCCTTAGCACATGTAGTAGAGATAGCCATTGAGCAAGTTTGAGGTGACACTCCCTGCTAGGTTTTTGTTTCTCTTATTTGACCAAAACAATATCTATAATTGAGGGAAAGGTTTGGCCTTTCCCTCAAGTTTTGGTTGACTCACAATCGTTGATCTTAAACAAAGCGATGTTTACCATTGGATTGTTTCTTGGCTGTAGACGTCGATCTGCTCATAGATTTGTCGTTGCAAAGGATGAATTCACTTGTTCTTTGATCGATTCACCTTACTTTTTACCAAACTTCAATGGCTCTGCAACCTTAATTTGTTAACCACCCCCAGTCTCAATCAAAACCCTAGAATAACTCACATAATACCAATAACGTCCTCATTCATCAGACTAGAGAACTTTAGTCAATCTCATGCCCTATGCTCATTCACCAATGAGAAGGTATGTTATTCAAATAAAGAATTAATTAGAGCCCAAGAATATAAATGCAAGGAGGTATAGAAGCTCTGTTTGGTTGAATGCTTAAGCGGATAGTTACAAGAGTGAAGAGTAATATTTTTTGTTGTCCATAAATTTGGGATATTTATTGGCTTAATGTGAATGAACCAATGGGCAAGGAAGCATTTGTATTTGACTATACGCCCTCATTTATTGGACAAAATTTGTTCCTTGCAAGTCAAAAAATTACCTATCAAGATTCTAACCTATGTATTCATGAAAACTATGAAAAAATAAATGTGAGAGACAACAATTTAGGCATTAGAAAACACAGAGAAAGTGTGAGTGCCTAAGTGAGATCGTTGGTTTGTCAACAAGAGAAAATATGGACTCTATTTGGTTTCATTGATGAGATCGGCGAGTTACTTTTCCTCTAGCCGAGCGATCTGCATTATTAGAACATTAAAGGAAGCGACGGACACTAATCAGGATCTGAACAAATGTTTCAACACCGTTGATTGCATCTCTATTGTGTATGTCTCTCATTTATCTTTCTATATTGTAGATTCATCTTAAGACTGGAATTATTGAGGATCAAGAGATCAAATTCCTTTGAAAAAAAAACTTACATCTCCTAATCATCTCCAAATTTTTTAATCTAGCATTCTCGATTTAAAATAGATATATGTTGAAACTTTTATGTAAAATTTAACACATATTTTACCAACCAAATAGTTTTATTTAATTTGTTTTCACATCTAAAATTCGTTTAGCTCAATCTTCGATGGATTTCTAGAGGTGGCTACGTTGTTCGATATTTCAACTAGTCTTGTAGTGACTTAAAATTATAATGCAAATGGTGAACGATCTGGGTAATGTCTTCCTACCATTGGGTTGGAAACGGTGAATGAAGACTGAATTAAACACTCTGCTCTCCATCGTTGAGTTGGGCACAAAGAAATGTGAAATTGTGAGGCTCCATGCTACTCCCATGCATGCGAAAAAAAATCCACAGTTGGTTGCTTGTCCTTGTTGACAACACAGGTTTCAAGTATGGTGTGATGAGGAGGACCTATGCATGAATTTGCTTGGCTTCCAACCAAACCAGGGAAGCATAGTAAATGAAGAATGTGTATGGAGTACTCTCTCTTCATGTGAATATTCTTATGTTTGTACACATAATCATTCCTTGTATTTTTCTAATGATCAATTCAAGGATATAGTAAGATCTGCATGGCTTGAATGGATAAAAAAAATGATCTGTTAGAACTTCTTGATCAAATGAGATCGACATTTCTCTCTATGCATGTGGCTACTCCTCCTATAGACTATTTTGATACCAATGACTCACCAAATTGTAGTGCATGTACAATACTTAGTGCACATAGGACTAAGTTTTTCAACAATTTTCAAAATTTAATAGTATTTCCATGTCTAATATTTATGCCAGGACTAATACATGATGAGCACATAAAATATATTCCTGGGACTTGAAGTCCTCATCAATATCACCTGCTTTTCCTTTGTGTCATTGAACAACTTTAGAATCAACATGCTTTCAGCTGGGATCCGTAGATAAGAAACAATAGGAAGGAGTCACACATAAAGCATGACATTTGGTAGTTTAGACAACTTTCAAATTCTGAGCTCAAATTCGTTCCCAGGAAAGAAGGTAGCTGTGTGGTGAATTGGATATGCAAATACGAAATCCTCCCAGGTGCTTAGCAACCCCGACTTATACTGCTAATAGATACATCTATGCATCTACCTATCTGTCCAATCTATGTTATATGTAATGGACTATCTCCAATAAAAGAGGAAATATTGATGATATCTGTACCTTGCATTCATCATTTTAATCTTGTCTAATTCTGTCTATGTAATATGTGAATCTGAGGGATTCTTAGCATAAAATTTTCATACATGATATTGCATTTATGCTAAGTGTAATATATACAATATATGCCAATAGTCATTATTGAAGCTATGCCAAATGATATTATACAACTGACTTCTGTGGAAATTGAAATTTAAGAAGAAAAAAATTGTTCATGTCACGAAAATTTGATCTCTTTGAAACAACATAATCTATAAGTAAGCCTTTGGATGTATTACAATGTATAATCTATAAGTAAGCCTTTGGATGTATTACAATGTATTTTCAATGCCTTGTTATCTAAGTAAGAGTTGAACTTCATTAAGAAAAAACCAATACAGTGCCCACGCCAAAGAGTTTGGAGTAAATCCTCCCACTTATGGATGCTTGCTAGGCTGATATTTTTGGAGGTAGAAGGATTGAGAGAACCACCTTCAGACCAGGATATGAAACTGTAAGTGCACTTAGATGTGAAATCGTGCATTCTTGACCGACTGATAGAAATTCAGCATTTCCATCTGAAATATTGTTCTGTAAAATTTCATATAGCTTATCTACTTTACTATATTTGAAATTCTTCACTAAAAACATATAACTATTAGTAATATGATTCACAAGTATCAGAGGTTTTGATAGGTGTTAAAAATAATGTCGATTTCCAAAAGTCCTATATTAAAAAAATAGTGGTGTAAGTAAAGAATGATCTCCAAAAATCCTATATTGACCAAAATTAGTGATATAATTTATTGAGGATTTTTATTACTAGGAAAATGTCCAGATTTGAGCCCTTGAACCCACTTGCAAGTGGAGACGTTACGAAATATGCACTGTGCTAATATACTAACACTAGAAATGGAAAAATAAACCAGTGTTTAGGATATGACTGTAAGTGATGCATGGTGGTGGTAGACTCACCTTGCATGGCCCAGTCAATTTTTTTTGGAACTTCATCTCAATCCCATGCCCATGGAGTTCACTCAAAAATCCATTAGATGCTTCTTCATTAAAACTCCATTAGATGTTTCTTCCTGCTGGACAAGATGTCAAATACTCTAACGCATTGAAACGCATTGAAAGAATATATTTTCCCTTCTTAAAAAAGTTTATATACAAAGTTAGAAACATAGTTGGCCTTCATGTTCACTTTGAGTAGTGGGCATATGAGTGTATGAAAAATTATTTATTAAATTTTAATTATGGCTGGATGAATTCCTCCTTTCTCTATATATGGTAGATAGATTAGGGAAATGCAAAAGAATAGATTGGATGCATTTGGTATTTTATGTGTTCTATTGGTATGATGAGAGGACAATCATATTTTTTCTTGGCATGCGTTGATTTGTAAAGTGAAACGGTGATGTAATGCACATATGTAAATCTATACATTAAAAAAAATTATGCATTTATATTGTGTTTATATTTATTAAAATGTTTGTGTTGAATGTGATGTAGGCTGTAAGTAGGATGGCATCTCATTTTCAGGTTGTGCCTTTGGTGGCATTACCTTTTTATTCAAATTCAAATGTCTGGTTAGAGAAGAATTTGTTGGCTATTGCTATAGGCCAGTTGGTCACCATTCTGGTATATTTGAAGTTCTCTAGTGTTTTCTTAATTGTTAATATAAATGTAGACAATTTGAAATTTGTGAGTATAACGTTATATATTGCAGTTTATGGGATGTTTGGCTACCATTGAATTTTGTTCCTTAATAAATTGTTAGAATGAATAATGATTGGTCATGGGTATTAAATAATATCCAAAACTAATCATGACAATTAAAGTAGTTGAGTTGTTCATGGCCATCATTGTGAGCTCAGTGACCCTTCTAGTTTGGTTTTTTTTTGTGAGTGCATATGCATATTGCTTTCTCCACGATATTGGTAGATATAATTTTAATTTAATTTGAATGTCCACATTGTAAATAAAAGTATTATGTGAGGGTGAGTTTCCCATTCTATTAGTTCCTACATGTGGCTTCGGTGGTTTAGGTCATTTCAGAAATGATTGTTTTGTGGTGTATAATTAATTTGATGTTGGATCACCGAAAGGTTTAGAGAGCAATTTAGGCTTCATACCTTATTTTATTATGTACAAACACTGGAATGATGCCTCGATTGCATTGTTTCTAGATTGATCTATTAAGGGATTGTACCTCTTTGGGAATAATACTCCTCGTCCCCTACTCTTGACACTCGTCAAAACTTTGTTTATTTGGATTGTAAGAGAGGCCAAGGTATGTGTTTTTCTTTCTAATTTGTGATTGTTCACGATTCTTGAGGTGGATCAGCCTATCATAAGTTTGTGACTTTTTATTTTGAAATCTATTACACTTGATGCTTGATGTGTCGAGGTCTAGTGGTGGCTACCTCCATTATTATTTCCAGCATCACAATATTTGAGAAGAGTTTTATATATTTTCATGATTCTTGATGCTCGGGAACTCAAGTTTGCTTGTGATTGGGGTACAATAAATTCAAGAATTTTTTAATAAGAAAAAAATCATTGATTAAAATCCTCTATGGATCACAACCACTTAGTGTGATTAGTAGTTTAAGAGTTTTAGTGGAAGAATTCACCATCAAACAAGGGGTTGCTCTAATTATAGCATGCAATGCTTTCAAAGTCAAATTGACCGAGTTTCTAAAGTATGGCAAAATGAAATATCAAAACGACTCCTAGAGACCACACTTATATATCATATCATCATATAGATACCCTTTGTGATAGTGTGTTAAGGTTTGTAAAATTTTGTGATATGTTTTATGTTATAGTTGGAATCGTAGTGTGTTAATGTTTGTAAGAGTTTGTGATATATTTTTAGTGTGAAATTTGATCTTATTTAAGGGTGTCAGATTAATGGAAGAGCACCTACTTTACATGAAGGAGGTTTCCAGTTCGATTCCTCCATGCCATGTCTACATAATTCAATGACTAATTAAATGACCAGTTAACAGCAATCAATGACTAAATAAATGACAAGTTAACAACAATCAAGGACTAAATAAATAACCCGTTAATAACAATCGATGACTAAATAAATGACCAATTAACAACAATCAATGACTAAATGTACCACCAAACAACAATAATTAATGACCAAATAGTGACAATTAATGACCAAATAACGACAATTAATGACCAAACAAATGACTAAATATATGACCAACTCATGAAGCAATTCAAGAAATTTACGACTAAGTGATAAATGGTCAATTTGGTCACGTGATAAGTGATTGCTAATTTATGACCAGCAGTCACCGCCTCAATTTTAGTCATTTATATCTGATTTTTTAGTCATTTTTTAGTCACTTATCACTCATTTTGAACTAGTGTTATAACTTGTGTACTCACAAGCTCAATTGATTAGAGAAGAAAATAGGAAAAATTCACATACCTCTTGTGTTGTAAATGTTTCAAAAGCTAAAATGAAAACCAAAAAGTAGTGGATACCTCCCTTCGTAGGTGAGAGAATTATAAATGCATAGAGAAACTTTTAGCCAAGGTTCTGCTAATGAATTCCTAAGAATTCTTCTTTCATCACCTGCGAACTTCTCTCTTCCTTTTACAAATTCTTCCCAAATGGAAATGGCAGAATCTTTACTCTCAAACTATCATTCCCCTTTTGTTGCTAATCATGTAACTCAAGCCACACACTCCACTAGTACAAAATGAGAGATAAGTGACCAAAAAAACGACCAAAATCCACATATAAATGACCACTTTTGAGTTGGTGACCACTGGTAGCAAATTAGTGGCGATATATCACGCGACCAAAAATGTGGTCATATTTAGCTTGGTCATTTATGGCTTATCTTGTGGTCATATATTTGATCATTAATTTGGTAATATATTTGGTCATTAATTGTCACAATTAATGACCAAATTTATGATCACATTTTTTGTCAACCGCTAATTTGCTACCAGCCATCGTCAACTCAAAAATGGTCATTTATATGCATATTTTGGCCATTTTTTTTGTCACTTATCTCTCATGTTGTACTGGTGGTCATTTATATGCAAATTTTGGTCATTTTTTTAGTCATTTATCTCTTTTTAGTGGTTTCATAATATAAATAGGGCACGGAGGAATCGAACCACCAACCTCTTGCCTATAAAGTAAGTGCTCTACCATTGAGCTAGCACCCTTAAATAGAATTCCTTATGGATTTATATGAGAATAAAATTTCCAAACAATTAACACCATCTTATTAAATTCTGGAAAAGGGTCACATAAGTAGGTAAGAAGCGACCAAAAATCTACATATAAATGACCAAAGACACAACCTCGTGGGAATAACACATGGTAATGATTAGTACAAGCCATAAGAAACTTCCAATGGTCAAAGACAAAACCTTCAACTCTACCACAATCCTGGAAAGCAAAAAAAATCTCTCTTAAATGAGTTGGTTTTCGATTCACTTTTGCAGATATTGGATTTTCAAACACACTACCTTAAACCTAAAAGCATTAAAATATATAACTAAATAGAAACTTAAAAGGCATCCTTGTACACATACTAACTTAACAACAAGTTAAGAAATATTCTTGATATTTTTTATTGCCTAAAACAAATATATTATAAAAAAATATCATAATAAATTCAATACAAGGGTAGATAGTCAAACAAACAATGTGGTAAATCCGTGGACATCGATCAACTCCACATCTGATTGTTGCTCTTGGTTGTCCACAATTGCTGCACTTCAGCATTTACTCTTGGAAAGTGCTGCTCGAACATTTATAAGACAACCCACGCTCGAGAAATAGATCTACATGGTTGTTTTTAACAAGCCAAATTACATATAGCATGTATTTGATTTGGAACTGAAATCTATGCCCCTCGTTTTCAAAATTTTGGATGTCAAGCTAATAAATTTGCTAACAATGAGCTATGTAGAAGGAAAATAAAATGTATTTATTTAACCCATGAATCATTGCATCAATAGGAAAGGTGGTAAGTGAGGAAGGCAAGTGAAAAACATGAAGATATAAATAACTTTCCTAAAACCCAAGCATTGGAGGGGTGAAAAAACAAGATTGCAAACAGATACAATTGAAATTTGATTAAAAAAAGTAATATACTTAGGCATAATGAAGTCTTTATTAAAGACAATGATTATGCCTTTTAAGAATGCAATACACAGTTTATTGGGTGCTTCTCTGCAATAGTGGGGTACATGGGTGCTTCTATGCAGTACACAATAAGTCCAATAGATTGGTCTATATACACCTAATCTAAAAGATAAATACCCCTAATCTAAAATATAAATAATATATAACCTTAATTTAAAAGATAAATAATAACTCAGTAATAAACTACCAAAAGACTATTGAATGTACAAGTGGAAGGGAGAAGAACCACCCACAAACTGATCCAATAAACAGTATCAAATACTAACATATGAGATACAATAAATAATAATATCACAACACAACATACATTTAAATGTAGCAGCAAAGGATGTTGAAGTACCTCAGGACTCCACACAACAAATTCTCGATGAATCCATACTCCAGCAATACCAGACCAGTCAGTAAGGGGGGCCCAAAAGGAGACCAAGCCAACCTGTATCATGTCCAAACCCATCAGAATGTTGATACATTGACTCCTAGGTAGCAGCCTGCAAGTAGATGAACATTCCATTCTCACTGTCTTTTCCATCTTGCAAAAGTCTCTTTAGAGGTGAGCCATCATTTCCCACAACACATGGGCTGCACTTGTGCCCTTCAATTATAGTTTGTTTCTCGAATTTGAAACTTACATCATCATTTTCGTTTTGTGATGTTGCATCACTATTAAGTTTTACACTTTCCCTTGAATCCAATCCTCCTTTTTAAATTGTCTCCTGGGCAGGTTCATATTGAACAACTTCAATATGCTTACTATTGGAATCTGTTGTACCATTTGCAGCTTCAGGCTTAGTATCTTCATGGTGTTTGGTACCGGTCTCTACTATCCTTGACAACTTCACTAAGAGAATTTTCATGATGCGCGGCATTGATTTTTGAAGGTTCTAATATTATTTTGTCTATATTCATCTCTTCTACGTGGTCATGTGAAATCCTCTCCCTTAAATTAATATCACATACATATGCTATGCCCTCCCTTGACCCAAATACTGCACCACAAGTGTCTTATCAGTCCTGGGATAGAGATGCAAAAGAACTCCCCTGGGAAGGGCAATATTAAGACTATCAAATCATCCTGGGTATAAGAGTGGTAAAATCACTACTTATTTCATGCATTGAACAACATTTTGTAGGCCAGCTACATATTCCCAACCCTCTGCAAAAGTCACACTAGTCACGCTGCCAGATGATGACTCTCCAATAAAGATAGGTGTAACTCTTAATAGATCTCGATGAAGCAGCTCACACTCATGCCTAAAACATTATTAGTCCTCTCCACAATTATGTAACCATTTCTCTTCTACCTCTAAATCCTTCCAAAGGGAAGTTGCATTTGCTTTCCTCTTTTCTATTACCATCCTCTGGAACCACATCTTTTATATTTCTTGATGAAATCATCTACCTAGTGGGAAAAACAAATGGTAATGATCAGTACAAGCCATAAGAAACTTCCAATGGTCAAAGACACAACCTTCAAATCTACCACAAACTTGGCAAGCAAAACAAAGTTCTCTGAAATGAGTTGGTCGTCAGTTCACT
Source organism: Larix kaempferi (assembly GCA_027924585.1). Lineage (NCBI taxonomy): Eukaryota > Viridiplantae > Streptophyta > Pinopsida > Pinales > Pinaceae > Larix > Larix kaempferi. Next base: position 3,955,159 of record BSBM01000867.1, read on the forward strand.
TTTGCAGATATTATATTTTCAAACATACTACATTTAAGTTATAACCTAAAAACATTAAAAGATATAACTAAATAAAAATTAAAAGACATCCTTGTACACAGAGTAAATTAACAACAAGTTAAGAAACATTCTTGAGATTTATGATTGTCTAAAACAAATATATTATTAAAAAAAATGATAATAAATTGAATACAAGGATAGATAGTCAAACAAACAATGTGGTTAATCCGTGGACATCAATCAACTCAACACGTGATTGTTGCTCTTGGTCGCCCACAATTGCTGCAATTTAGCATTTACCCTTTGGAAAATGCTTCTCAAACATTTCTAAGACAGGCCACGCTTGAGAAATAGACCTGCATGGCCATTATTTACAAGTCAAATTACATATAGCATGGACTTGATTTGGAACTGAATCTATGCCCCTTGTTTTCAAAATTTTGGATGTAAAGATGATAAATTTGTTAACAGTGAGCTATGTAGAAGGAAAATAAAATGCATTTAGTTAACCCAAGTATCATTGCATCAATAGGAAAGGTAGTAAGTCAGGAATGCAAGTGAAAAACATGAAGAGATAAATAACTTTCCTAAAACCCAAGCATTGGAGGGGTGAAAAAATAGGACTGCAAACAAAAAAAATTGAAATTTGAATAACAAAAGTAATATCCTTAGGAATAATGAAGTCTTTATTAAAGACAATGATTATGCCTTTTAAGAATGCACTACACATTTTATTGGGTGCTTCTCTGCAATAGTGGGGTACATGGGTGCTTCTCTGCAGTACACAGTAAGTCCAATAGACTGGTCTATATACAGCTAATCTAAAATATAAATATCCCTAATCTAAAATATAAATAATATATAACCTTAATTTAAAATATAAATAATGACTCGGTAATAAACTGCCAAAAGACTATAGAATGTACAAGTGAAAGGGAGAAGAAACCCCCACACAAATTGAGCCAATAAGTAGTATCAAATACTAACATATGAGATGCAATAAATAACAATCTCACAACACAACATACATTTAAATGTAGCAGAAAATGATGTTAAAGTACCTAGGGACTCCACACAGCACATTCTCGATGAATCCATACTCCAGCAATACCAAAATGGCCAGTAAGGGGGCCCAAAAGGCGACCAATCCAACCTGTAAAATGTACAAATCCATCAGCCTCTTGATACATTGAATCCTTGGTAGCAGCCTGCAAGCAGATGAACATTTCATTCTCACTGTCTATTCCATATTGAAAAAATATCTTTGGAGGTTAGCCATCATTTCCCACACCACATAGGCTGGACTTGCGCCCTTCAATTATAGTCGTTTTCTTGAATTTTAAACTTACATCATCATTTTCCTTTTGTGTTGATGCATCACTATTAGGTTTTAGTAGTTTTTACACTTTCCCTTGAATCCAATCTGCCTTTTTTAACTGTCTCCTGGGCAGGTTCAGATTGAGCAACTTCAATATGCTTACTATTGGAATCTATTGTACCATTTGTAGTTTCAGGCTTAGTATCTTCATGGTTTTTGGCAACAGTCTCTACTATATCCCTCACAGCTTCACTATGAGCATTTTCATGATGCACAACATTGATTCCTGAAGGTTCTAATATTCTTTTGTCTATATTCATCTCTTCTACGTGCTCATCTGAAATCCTCTCCCTTAAATTAATATCACATACATCTGCTATGCCCTCCCTTGACCCAATATCATATGCAACCACAATGGTTGACTCAATAACATGCTTGGAACTGCCAGTGAAATTCTGAGATTTTTAGTGGGTGGTAGAATTGTCAAAGTCTTGAGGTTTTACATGTTTGTTCATTTCACTAAAAGAATCCTTAGGGCCTTGATATTTTTCTTGGCTGCCGATATCCCTGCTAGAAACTCCAGATTTTGGAGGATTTTCTTGGAATCCTAAGCCCCTGAGATAAACTTCAAGGACATAAATATTATTCATGTAACCCAGATCTTCCTTTTGAATAGATTTTCCATCAGTGATGCAGTTTTGAGTTGTCAGGTCTTTCGAATCCTGGCCCAAAGAATGAATTTCATTCTGCAACTTTTGATTTTCATTTTCACACAACATTACTTCTATATGAAAGTTTGGGTCTTGTAACATCAATGTCATTTCTAATTTGCAAAACATCAGGTACTATATTGTTTTTCATTTGTAGAATATTTGAGGTTGCCTTGCTATCAGGATTCTCTCCATCTATTGAATCTGATGCATATATAGATGAAAAAAACACTCTTGTAGATATCTATGCGATTTTTCTTTTCTGGCAAGATGGAAAAAGGGTGTGCTAGTGGGCACTAGACACTGGGGGAGGGTCCATAATTCATTTAAACTAAATGAAGGGGACAATGGTGTGTCAGGAAGCAACAGTGTGTCAGGGAGGTGCCCAACGTTGTTGTTTTTAGCAGAGAAATTGGTCTGAGTTGTCTCACTGTCAACTAAGAGCGAAGCTACGAAGAAATTTTCATTTCATTTGGTTTCTTATTACACAACAATAAAAGGTAATTTGATTTTTTTTCAGTCATATTTGCAGTCACCATTTTGTGTCAACATTCTATTCACTTCTCCGTTTAACTGCGAAAAAGGCACTCTTGTAGATATCTATACGATTTTTCTTTTTCTGGATCAATGGTGCCTGATTTCCCTCATCATAACTTCTCTCAGACATTGTTGTGTGCACTGGAGAAGCACATTGTTTCTCATACCTGTGTAAATCCTTGGACACCAAATTTGGATGCAATTAATTTGAGTCTTTGCAACCCAAATCTAGCTGAAACATTTATAAATCCTTGCATGCCATATCATGTTGTGACCAATTTAGATAAGTTATTTGTATGGCTGCAATTGAATCCCCGTTATGAGCTTCTGCCTTAACCATCATTTAAGGTCACGGTTTCCTTCTTGATTTTCTGGCCCAAGGCACCAACATAAATATATTAGTTTCTAGATCATCGTCTCTTTGGGAAGAATCGAGTCCTTGCAACCATCTGGTGCCCGCTATATTTGTCTCTTGTGTCGTTTCATCACACTGTGAGTTTCCCTCGGATGTTCATCCTTCTCCTGCTACTCCTCATTTTCTTTTACCTCCTGCTTCTGCAATTTAGTGCAATCGTGTTCTAAATTTCTAATCCTACATCTAAGTCTTGTGTCCTAACTTTCAACATTCTTTTTGTAGACTCCATTGCAAGAAGAAGGGCAATCAATGCAATTATTTGTGTTCGATTCTACTTTATTAGCTCTCGATCTCTTTGCTTTTCTGGTTCCCACCCCTCCACATATTTTGATCCCTCCCCCTTCTTCTTTTCTAGATGCAAGGGACAGTATTTCTTCACTTCCATATGCTCGTGATGTTGTATAATCTCCTGAATCCACAAGCTCTAGTGTTGCTCGGTGTAGGATCTCTATTGCGATCTTATTTTCCCTTTTTGTTATAATGTTCTTCTCGGCTCCGGCTAACCAAACCCTTGTCCTCAACCTTCTTGTGTTTCTTGCAGGCAGCATCCCTATCACAGTCCCACTCACATTCACATGCTCGAGGGTGCGATCTTTGCCTCTTGTGAGTGCCTGCCAATGAATCAGATACCCGAGGAAAATACATGACAGAGGAAACAAAGCACTTAGCCCCCAAATTTTGTTTAGGGTTTTGCCTCCGGAGTTTCGTTTAGGGTTTTAGATGATCGAGTCTCTCCAATGTAAAAAATAGGGCAGAAATCCCAATCCCAACATCGATATCAATCATAATCGGCACTGTCATGAAACCTTTCGCATGAATCTATAAATATTAATGACACTCCGTGAAAAGGGTGTTTCTGCATAAACGCATTGATCATATTAAAAATTGTATTCAAATATTCCAAATGATAATGAAAAAACGGTGCTTACCTCCTGCAATATGTGCTATGAATCTGGGCTACACTGATCTATATGCGAATAGCGGTGAAAACGGTTGAAACCCACAGAATTTAATAGCATCCGCAAAAGAAACAATGGATATATTGAAAATATCATGACCTAATCAGTTAAAAGTGAAGGTGTGGAGAAGTAGGGGTTGAAGTGAGTTAAAAGCCTAAATCCCCTGGTAGCTTTAGGATGCTTACTAAGTAGGCGGTCTAAAGTGTTTCGGGTTTAGGGCATCCCCGCTTATTCTACATTACTTTAAAGAGGACTTTTATATGAATGGCATGACAATGTACTTATTATGAAAAATGAATTCCACCCGATTTATGTATATTTGCCACCAATATTCCACTTTTCAATGTTGATATCAATCACATGTTTATTTGCCAACCACATATTTTCTTTTGTGTTCTCATGGGCTTGAGAGTGTGTGTGTGTGTGTGTGTGTGTGTGTGTGTGTATATATATATAACTAGCAATTGCCCCAAAAGGTGCAATAGATCGCCGAAGGAAAAATTGAATAGATACATAAAATGAATTGAACAACAATATCTCATCCTAGAATAGATGCATAAGTTATAAACGTCTTGGTCATAGGTACAAAATATTTTTCTCACTGTGTTCCAGGACCGACTTGTTTCCTATTATGGAGCACATGTGAGAAGAAACAATTAAAGAACATGTTCCCCCTAGTGAGGATTCTCACACTTTTCTACCAACTCCAATGCTGCAACCAACTGATTCATCTATTCATCATTTGCTAGAAATACGGGTTCAATATTTGGTTGCTAACAAGAAATTCATGAGTGTCATAAATATCTTGGGGAGTTACAACATATACATACAATACTCTGTAAATAAAAGAATGGTGTAGGGGACACCCTATGCATTTATGTTTAAGGGGAAAAAACTAACAAGGAGATTTGAGATGTTGCATGGAGCAATTGATTCTCTCAAGGGTGAGAATGCCTCGGTTTCTTAGAATATCAATGAGACCATCAAAAATAGCTAAAGAACTTTCAACTCTCAAAATCTCAATAAGGCACCAAAATATCTGAAGAAGGCTCACAAAAATATATGCAGAGTGATAACAAAGTCTCGCGCTTAGAGTGAATAGCTTGAAGAATGACTCAGTTGTAGAAAGAGGCTGCAACTCCTTTGAATGTTGCAACTCCTTTGTGAATGTGGTGAAAGGCTTCCATTGAATTTTATATCGTTGCAACTAATTTTAAAATTGAACGCCAAAAGGTGCAAAAGAATGCATTTTTTTTGCATGCATGCCTGTAGGTTCAATTTTTATACTTTGTGTTTATATGTGATACATTTGAATCCTATGCAGTTGCATAACAATTATGATATTTTTGTTGGTTTGAGATCAATTTGCATGTAGGTTATTGTGATGACACACGTGCACATTTTGTTGAAAATCAAATCATATTTTTCACATAAACAATAGGAAAGGCTAAGAAAAAGAAGATGAGGCAAGGAAAATAAGCACAATTGCAAGTTGAAAAGATGAATTTTGAATCAGTGGCCTTACTATGTAGTGTGGACCAATAAATCTTAATTATTATCTACCAAGTGAAAATAAATCTATACATTACCAGCATTTGATGACGCTTAACTTTTGGTCTTTTAATTTATGCATAAATCCAAGTTTGAAACTCAAATGTAAATCCATGCTTATCAGGAACCCATGTTTTTACCATGGCTTGAGAGGTATAATATAGTTCTAAAGTCAAGCTGCATCACTAAAAACTAACGTAGGTTTGAATCTTCAAAGAAGTGCAAACAAAGCATAATTGGAAAGCTTTTGAACTCCAAGCATTCCTCAGAAGGACCAGTGTCAATTAGATTTCAAGATGCAGTCTCTTCCACCTACAAATCTCTAGTAGTTCACAAATAGAGAATGGACAGTCTAGAAGCGGAAAGAAATGTAGAGAGAAGTGCTTTTTTGGAGCAAATTTGCAATGGACAAGGACCTCCAATCTGATTTTAGGGTGCTCAGAAAATTTCCACAAGCATCAGGCACAATATAGTATAGGATCATCATAATCCATCAGGGCTAGGCACTGGTGCTCAGAAAATCAGTACAAATGTCAAACACAATATAGCAGAGGAGCATCATAATCGATCAGGTCCAGGTACCAATGCTTGTCCCTTGGCCTATGAATTTCGCAGAGGAGAAACACATAAGTCATATGGTGGGGAGTCTTTTTGGAGTCCTTTAGATCTTGGAGAGTATAAAGTTTACAAGGTAGAATATATAACTTCTACAGTAGATCGGTGAGCAAATGCAACAACACAGACATAAGAAAGAAGATTCTGGTGCACCAAAGGGGTCTCTACTAATGAACAAGAAGAAGAGGAAGAATGTAACTCAAATTTATCTCAATCAAAGGAGAATGAGAATGAAGTATAAAATCCCACAGAGTTAATGGAGGTGAGGTATCCCCTCCACCCTCTTCAAGCACTTCTCCAAATAGTCCAAATTATAAAAAGAGACCCAATAGAAAATCAAACAATTTAAGATGTGAATCTATTAAGGAATATACCTATTTTATGCCCACAAAAACTAGAGGCTTCATTGTTTTCATATAGTTGACATCTTGTGGTTCAATCATTGCAAAGGATAACAATTATGTTATGGCTTCTCACTCAAGTCTCAGGCTTCTTGTGATGAAACTTGATCATCCCAATTAACGATTGTTCCCTCTAGGGTAGTTGTGGCCAAGGGGGTTACTATTGAGGATGAGCTAAGATGCATGCCTAATAATCTGCTCTTTGCACATGTTCTATTCAAAGATAAAGAATATTTTAGTGGTAACATTGTTGAGACTAAAACTGAAAAAGAAGCTGAAGGAAGAGATCCCACTTTAAATATGTGTGCTTCCTATAGTGCAAATAGGTATCATGTGTTACACCATTCCTTGATGCTCAATGCCATCGGATTTTATTATGATTCAAATGAAAACAAACCCACATGTATTTATCTAATCTTTGTTTTAGATATTTATAACAAACATGGCACGTCGATGTACTAAGATATGTGTCTAAGATTTTAATATTTATAGGTCCATTCAATAATAGAGTCGGCATAATGGGCAACTAACATGGAGTGGTTTGCTAAATCCCATGATTCAATAGTATACATCCATTAACAGTGAACCAATTTTCTAAATCCCATGATTCAACAACGTACAACCATTAACGATGAGGTTCAGGCAAAGAAAAACCTTTTTCTTACAGTGAGGGTATGCAAGGATGAGTGCAGTTGTCACATTCAAATATAGGTGAGAAACAACGTATTGCACTCCAAATTCCCCACCGTGTCTTGAATTCTAAGAACAATGTATATTGGTAGCGGTACTCAATAACTGATTGGCAAGCCAAGACCTGTAATGCAAGGGAGGGATGAACAAACTAAAATTACCAATGTATGCATCTTTCACCACCAACGAACAATCCATAAACAATTAGAGCATGGATTGATGTAAGTGGTACACTTCTTGGTTGCAAGTGAAAAGCATGGTCAAGAGTCTCGAATAAGTGGAACACCTTTAGGCATCTCCCCAAATACCTTGAAATGATTGTGAATAAATCTTTGGAGAATCATTATTGTTCACAATAAATACATGAAAAATTGATTCAATATAGAATAATCAAATAATTTGTTTACTTAGATGTAATATGATGTAAATATTTGACTAGAAAATGCACACATCAGCCTTGCTGAAAAAGAAAGAAAATGGCTCCAAGAATTCGAATCGAAGGAGTACGTTTGATTGAAAGACTGAAGGCGTGAGGATGTGAAATGGGCTCCAATACAAATCGAAGGAGTACTTTTGGCTTGCTGTTGGAGGGATCCTGAGTGCGCTGGTATCAGGCAGCGAAAAATAGAGCCAGATACTGTGTAGGCCAGCCGATCTCCTTCATTATCAACCAGACACTGGACTGATGAAGGGCGAGCTCCATGATTTGTAGCTGATCGATTTACAGGAAATGGGTGTGGAGAACGTGCAGATCTGAAGACCTGGGCATACAATCGCTGGCATTGCTGAGCATTGACTGATTTGGAACTGGATGGAATACTGACGGGGATAGCAGTGGGATTTGAAACCTTGCTGAGGCCGATTCGGTGCTGATTGGGTTTGGGATAGGGCTCTGGGGACTCTTTACTGTCTGTCCTATTGATCTGGGGCGAAATGGCAAGCAGCTATGAGGAGGAGGTGGACTACACCTCGGATGGAGAAGGTGCCAGGGGGATTTTCGACCTTGGAACATACACTGCAGTGGCTTCTGGGTCGAGGGCATCAACAGGATCACCCTTGACTGGCAGGGGGACAGGGTTCTTTCCTGGGCCTGAGGATGAATGGCCAGACTTGGCGGACCAGTTAGGACGGACACTACAACCACGATTGGGGAATTTCACAAACTTCCCAACCTGCTCGGATACCTTATGTGTGGAGGGGATTGACACTATGACTAGAAGTGGCAGACGGAGGAAGGATCTGGGTGGTGGTGTGATATCAGATGGGAATTTGGCTCGGTCTGTGGAATCTGGTGATTCTGTTGATAGGGGACAGGGTAGGGGAGGATTGGGTTCCTCTTCCAGTGGACACATAGCGGGAGTTACTGGGGGTGGAGATGCATCCATACTAGCTCCTCGTGCAGGGATTTCTACGAAGGCAGAACACAAAAACACTGCTAAGAAGGTCAAGGAACGGAAGCGGAAGGATAAGCTAGTGCTGGGCGTGGATGTATCGATTGAGGAGGCTGAAGATTTCTCAAAAATTGCTGTGGTTGGCCATGTCCGTGGTAAAAGACTTGGACAAGGATCTCTCCAGCGATGGGCAGCCGAGCAGTGGAAAGATATCGTGGCTACTGCACCTATTGTTCGGGTTTTAACGAAAGGATGGTTCTCCTTCATCCTTTCTAATATTGGGGAGGTTGATGCTGTCTTACGCCGACATTGGTCAATGTTGGGTGTACCTATTATTCTGAAACGTTGGTCTCCTTTCTTCGATTCCAAATAGGAGAAAATTGACAAAGAACCGTTATGGGTGAAGCTTCCGGGGTTTCCCATGCACCTATGGAATGAAACACGGTTTGCAGCGATTGGGAACTACCTTGGAGACTATGTATGCTCCGATTATTCCCATATTGAAACTGGCATTTACACAGTGGCAAAGATTCTGGTTAACATCGATCTTCGATTGGGTTTAACAGCTGAGATCAATGTACAAACGAAGGATGGGGCATTCGTTCAAATACTGGACTATGTGGGTGTGCCATTTAGGTGCCACCGCTGTCACACTGTTGGACACTTAGTTTCCTGTTGCCCACTTTCATTTAGGGGCAGACCGAAGGTTATGGCAGCAACTGCTGATTGCACAGAAAAGGTGGTGCACACATCGGCGATGGGAGATGAAACTATCGAGCCTCCATCTAGCAATTGGGCAGAATCTCCGGTGGTACCCGATGTATTGAGTGGGCAGCAGGGATCTAAGGAACATTCAGCAAACAAGGGGTTGGATGTTCCTGGGAACATGGATACCGCTGAAGCAGGGGCAAATATGGGTACCACGACACCATTGACGCGGGCAGCATCCAGGAAGCTCCAGGAGCAGTTAACTATCCGCCGGGGCTCATCTTCGAACAAATTGGGTTTGTTTCCTTTAACCTCTGCTGTTCCTTTAATTAATGACCCTATTGTTTTGGGGGAGGATTGTCTTGGGACATCTTCTCCGGGTCGATCTGCTCATTGTACTGTTCTGGATAGTGTATACACACCAACCATTGTTTCTACTAAACACTCTCCCAGCACGGGACGTAGTATCCGATATGCTCTCTGTAACAGGATGATCACTGCTGATGGCTCGGGGGGTAAGGGACTTGCTGAAATGGCTGGTAGTGTTGGGGGGAAAGGGCGGGGCCGAAAATCTCATTTGTCAATAGCTCAAGAGCGGGCAAAAGTTGATCTAGTCATGGGTACACAATCCTCTATCGAATGGGCACTTAGAGCAGCGAAAACCCAGGAAGGGGGTTTCATATGAAATTATTGTCTTTCAACTATCGTGGGTTGGCGAGTCCCATCAAAAAATCGTCACTTCGGAGGTTGGTGGATTTAAATCAACCGGATGTCCTACTGTTACAAGAAACTTTGGGTGGCAGTGAGGAGGTTGTTAGGGCACTGGAACTATTGCTACCTGGTTGGAAGTTTGTTGGTGTGGATGCTCGTGGACGCTCTAGAGGGCTGGCCACAGGGTGGAAGATGAATAGCTGCAGAATTGATTGCTCTTGGAGCATTCCCTCTGGTATTGGATTGGAAGTTTGGGATGCATTGTTGGGGAGGAGGATCACTGTTCTCAATATCTATGGGCCCTATCTAAACAGGGTTGGATTCTGGGACTCTTTGTTTAGTATGGACATCTTTGCTGGAAGGGATGTGATATTGGGTGGGGATCTCAACCTTTCATTGGGGACTTCTGAAGTTTGGGGGTCTCGGGCTGCTTCGGATCCACTTGCAAATTATTTCATACAAGCCTTTGCAAGGCAGGACCTCCTTGACATACAACCTACCAGGATAACCCCTACATGGAGGAATAAGAGAACAGGGGATCAACGGGTGGCTAAGAGGCTGGATAGGTTTCTGGTAACTGATGTGTTGGCTATGGGTGTTGATGTGGTCAAGCAATGGGTTGGGACAGGGGGGGTTTCAGACCACTGCCCAATCCTGCTGGAATTACGAGGAGGTAGAGAAAAACCCCCCAGCCCATTCAAATTCAATCCTAGCTGGTTGAAGGATGAGGATTTTCTCAATTTAGTACAGGATCAGTGGGTTCATCGAACACCGGAGTCTCTGCGGCATGCGGGGGAACACTTTCAACACAATCTCAAGCGAATTAAAGAGGTCACCATTCTCTGGGCCTCTGAAAAACGAGGGAAGGATGAACAAAAGCTGAGGGAGGCTGAGATGAATATCGATCGACTACTACACTGCAGGGGCTTGGGTTATCTGGATGAAGTGCAGAAAGGTGAGCTGTTGAAGTGGGAATGCTACAGAAATGTGATTCTGTCTGATAGAGAAGAGATGTGGAGAATGAAGAGCAGGGCGCTCTGGCTACAGTGTGGGGACGAGAACACAAAATTTTTTCAAGCCTATGCAAAGGGGAGAAAAGATACAAACTCTATCTGGGAACTATCCTCTTCTGAAGGGGAACTGATCTCCAGCTTTGATGGTTTGGCTGATATGGGAGTTAGACACTTTGGAGATTTATTCACAGCACAACCTGGGGCCTCTATTGCTGAGGTAATTCGAATGACTCAGCTCTTCCCTCGTTTTGTGGGAGAAGAGGAGAACATTATGTTGATGGCAGAGGTGTTGCCGGATGAGCTTTCGCAGGTTATGCACTCCTTCCAGAAAGATAAGAGCCCGGGGCCCGATGGGTGGCCTATTGAATTTTTCTTGGGTTTCTTTGATTTGTTCGGGGAAGAACTTTTGGATGTGGTGGAAGAATCTAGAAAGGTTGGATTTATACATGGACCATTCAATTCGACCTTTTTAGCTCTCATACCCAAAACGGACAAGCCTGAAAGCTTTGATGCATTCAGACCTATTTCTCTCTGCAACTGCATCTATAAGATTATTTCAAAGGTTATGGCGAGGAGACTCAAGATTATCCTGTCTCAGCATATCTCTAGTGAACAGTTTGGGTTCTTGGAAGGCCGGCAAATTCACGAGGCCATTGGAGTTGCACAGGAAGGAATACACACTATGAAGGTGCAGAAGCAGAAGGGTGCTGTGATCAAAATTGATCTCTCCAAAGCATTTGATCGGGTTAGCTGGCTCTATATCCGATTACTTCTAACACACCTGGGCTTCTGCTATGAATTTATACGATGGATTATGGCCTGCATCTCCACAGTGAGCTTTGTTGTTCTGATAAATGGTTTAGCGAGTCCATTCTTTCACGCTGGCAGGAGCCTACGACAAGGATGCCCACTGTCACCCGCTTTTATTTCTCCTTGTAGCTGAAGGACTCAGTCGATTTATTTTAAAAGCAAAAGCTAAAGGTTCTTTTCGTGGTATTTCCATCTCACAGGTGTTGTATATTACACATCTCCTTTTCGTTGATGACATCCTGATTTTTTGTGATGGATCGAGACAGGATATCGACAAGGTAGCTGAAGGTCTCATTTTGCTACAAGAGGCAACGGGTATGTTAGTTAACAATGATAAATCAACGATCACGTGCTCTCATCTAAACGAAATGGAGATTCACAGATTGGCTATGCGACTACCCTACAGGAATTTTGATTTTGATGCTGGTTTAAAGTACCTTGGCTTTCACTTAAAACCGAATGCATATTTGAAAGCAGACTGGCACTGGCTCATTGCTAAACTAGAACTGAGACTTCGTGGATGGAGTCACAAATGGCTTTCGAGGGCAGGGAGGCTGGTTTTGGTTAAATCAGTGTTGGAAGCGATTCCTGTGTATTGGATGTCACTCGCTTGGATTCCCAAAGGAGTCTTGGAGCTGATCCGGAGGTTGTGTTTTGCCTTTCTATGGAAGGGTAAGGGTGATAACCGTGCTTTGGTGTGGGTCAGATGGGATAAGATCGCAGTCCCAAAAGCACTGGGAGGATGGGGCCTAAAGAATATTTTCCTTTTTGCTAAAGCCTTGGGGGCAAAGGTGGCATGGCGAATCATACAAACTCAGAGTCTCTGGACTAGAGTGGTGTACCATAAATATATTGCTCCATTAACTCTTCTCGAATGGATTCGGCAGGGCAATAAGACGCGGGCAAATTGCTCTTTGGTATGGAAAGCGGTGGTGCAACATTTTCATCTGATTGGGTCTGGCTTAGTTTGGAGAATAGGCAATGGGAGACACACTCGAATTGGACTGGATCCCTGGGTAGGCTGTAGCGGTGGACATGTCCTACCGGAGGCTTTAAGGAATTTTCTGGCAGCCAGAGGTTGTCACTTTTTGGCTGATATTGAACAACCGAGATCATCCACTCTATGGCAACAGGGGTGGATCTCTGCACAGCAACTTGAGATTCCAGATGACTTGCTTGGTGCTTGGGAGAATTATATTCGGATTTTAAGATACACTAATATTCGCCTCACAAATCGGATTGATGAATTAATCTGGGAACACCATCCATCTGGTAAATACACTCCTAAACATGGATATATTCAACTTAATGTGAATATACATAACAGGGATTTGGTGTGGTGGTGGAAACATCTATGGACACTAAAGTGCCCGGGGAAAGCTAAACTACTCTCTTGGGCTATTTTGGAAAATAAGGCACCGACATGGGACATTCTGCAGAAGAGATTCACACAAGGGCCGGGGTTCTGTCCTCTTTGTAGGGAAGCAGAAGAGTCAAATTCACATATATTTGTTCACTGTAGTTTTACACAAGCTGTATGGGCTGCCACTTGCAAACATCTGGCGCTCAATGTGAGTTGGTGGGGAGTGGACTTTCCCGACGCCTTTCAACAGTGGTGGACATCTCTCAAGCATCCAACGTTTCAGGCTGTTTCCTGTATTCTCGCCTGGGGCATTTGGATCACTCGCAACAAGATCATATTTCAGGATTGTCGGGTCCCTCTGGAGCAGGTTGTGGCACAAGCGGTGGCTGTTTTACTACACATCAAGTCATCCATTAAAGCGATTAGCATCAGACCTGTGATCATGGAATTCATAGATAAATCCATGCCGTGGGCTTATTTTGATGGCTCATCTATTAACCAACAATCAGTGTGTGGTGGAGGTGGTGTTCTACACAAATCAGAGTCCCATTATTTTCATATAATGGCTGGTTTGGGGAGTGGCTCAAATAACTACGCTGAACTTATGTCACTTAAGCTACTAATGCTTTTCGCACTGGAACAAGGTTGTCTAACACTCCAGATTTTTGGAGACTCTCTAATTGTTATTGACTGGGCCATGGAGCGCACACAATGTCATGTGATGATACTCTTACCAATTTTGGAGGAGGTATTACGGTTAAAACAGGCTTTTAACTGCATTACATTCACCCATGTCTACAGGGAGCGAAATGGGACGGCTGACCAGCTATCTAAAGAAGCACAAACTTTGCTTTTTGGCACATGGAGGATCACGATTCATTCAACAGAAGGCATCTACAGCTATACACACAGGCCTTTCTTTGGGGAAATTGTGGACCATCTGGAGAATTAGACAAACCTTTTAAGGGACAGAATTTATATAACTGCTGATTGGATACATTTTTGATATATGTTTTTGCTGTATTGACAGAAGAAAAATGCCTGCGGATGGGATAATTATATATGAGACAGTGATTGTGGACTGTATCAGCTGTGCGAGCTGTAGTGGATGAAGATACATTAGATTGGATGGTATCGAGTATGGACAGAATATTTCTGCTGTATGAGTGCGATCTGCGGCCTATTGGCTGTATTGCTGATGGACTGTAGCGAGATAATACTCATATTTCTGTTGAGTTTCACAGTTCTTTGAGAGCGATCTGTTGGCTATAATGCTGATTGGATACAAACAGTGTGGACTGTAGCGAGATGTAAAAACTCAGCTGATGAGTGACTACTTTCAAATTTGTGATAATGTAAGGGACAATAGACAGTCATTCGGTGGACTGATTGGCCTTATGGACAATATATGTTGACAATGTGGGGATCTCTAAGATTCTATTACATGTGCAGAATGTAATTTTGTTCATAAATGAAATAAAATTACAACTTTTTCCAAGGGAAAAAAAAAAAAAAAAATGATGTAAATATTAAAATTTTAAATCTATATTACTTTGTTATTTTAATATTAATATAGATACATCACATTTATTTATTTCATCACTGCCCTTTTAATTTTAAAAACATGAATGTTAAGGTTAAAACGAAGTGCACTACACAATGCTAAGAGAGCATTGCAATAAAAAAAAAATGTGAACAACATGCAATATAAATAGACAAATAGAATAACTAAAAATATGAGAACATGTACGTTCCCACTTGCTCCTCGGAAAGGTATCTCATCAATTATTATGGAAGTGTTTTGGGGCGAACTATTTGTTTGGAAGTAACAATATTTATGTTTTATATTCTTACATATTTCAGTATCATTATTATATATGAGTATATCCAAAATACTTAGGTTTATTATCTCATATTTATAAAAAATATAAATAAAAAATAATATATTGTTAAAATAAATTTAAAATATATTATGATTCAAAATGATTGATTATGATGGTGGCAATTTTTAATTTTTATGAAACCAGTTTTAAAGACAATTGTGGTGATGGTGGTTATTAATTTTTATGAGACCAATTATAGTATTTCAAAAGTTTTAAGAGAATTATTGTAACAAATATTCAGAAATTGTGATCTAATATTTTGGAATGGTGAAGTGTCATGCTGTAAAATTTGTTCTTATTTTAATAAGGTTGTTTTTTAGATTAGAATTGATCACCTTCCTATAATATCTTATTTTTATTATTTTCTAATTCTTTTTTGCAACATAATTTTTGTTTTTCAATTTAAATGTAAAAATAATTTTAATATTAATATTATTTTAAAATTGATTTATTCGTTACTCTCCAATCATTTTTAACATTAATAACATTTAATATATACAATTTTAATAATTAAAAAATGAATACGATTAAAACTTTTTTAAACTTGCATAAAAATTATGTAGTAGTTTTTTTCATAATCTAAAAGTTTTAATTTACATAAATGTAATTGTATACCTCACTAATGGTATCACCCAGAATTGTTTTCAAAGTTTTGGTTAATTTGCAGTCTTTTGTGTATATATGTTTTTTAACTATATTTGGACACATTTTTATTGATTGCTAATTCTGTCTCACGACAACCGTCTCAAATAGTTTAATAATAAATTTTGAATGAGTAAAAATCTCATATCATGTAACACTGATGGCGAAAAAAAATATAGAAAACATTCGTATTTCCTTCAATAACCCTTGTAATCATAGCTTGAATCAGATGGAAATTTGAGGTCCTGTAATAGTAACCCATGAAAATGAAAACACAGAAGCAACCTTAAAAATACGCTATTGGCTTAGACAGGCAGCTCTGTACTGGACGAGAGTGAACGCGGCAGCTTTTTAATTGGGCAGAAGCTGTCGGATTTCAATTGGATAGAGTGACGACGAATTGGGGACCCTACCCCAAAACCCGACCTCAGAAAGAACACCTTCAGCGTAATTAATTTCAAGCTCACTACAAGTGTTATATGATCGAAGATTTCAATTTTGGTGTTCTCCCCATCATTCCATAAATATGTCTGTGCAAATAACTATTTTGAGGTTGTTTGAATGCGTTGCTTCCATTTATGGTTTTTTTCTTCATGGGTTGGTATTGGGATTTATTTTCTCCACGGGGTAGGAATTGGGATTTTCAATATTTGCATTCCTATTTTGGGCTCCCTTGACCTTGCAAATCAAAATTGCAACCACCTTGACTTTTGTTTAGTTGAAGGAAAGATCTTAAATTATATTTTTTGAGCTAGTTTTAAAGGGCTTCATTTAGGGGAGTCTATTAATAGTTAAAATAATTTAGAAAAGATTTAGATTTAAGTTTAGTTGATCATTATTGTAAATTTTAGGTTAATTTTCAACACATAATACAAATTTATGATTCCTCTTAAGGTTAAGATATTATGACACTTAGTATGAAATTTATGACAAAGCCTAGTGTTGAGATATTACGAGACTAATTTATAAGAATCATCTTTATTCTGGGCACATCTACCTTTCCAGCCAAGCCATTTAACATTTTTTTAAGCATGGGGATCAGTAACGCGTCAAGGTTACCTTGGCAAGGCCCAAGTTCAAAGTTGATGGCTTCCATTATAGCCCAAGAGTATATCCAATAGCGTCCAAGCAAGATATACCAATAACTTGTGATCCCTTAGCAAGGGTCGAGATGTCTAGAGACACACCCAATATGGGGATCCCACTACAAGGGATGTTGTCTACCCTTCTATCCATATCACAATAGGTCAATGTCTCATTGAGGATTTGAGGTATGAGTGAAAAAATTACGTCCTCACTATTTGAGGTATTGATCCCTTGACTTAAATTTGAAGGACAAGGAGTGTATTTTGATCCACTTATGTGTGCATAAGTCATGAGATCATTTGGATGTAGCCACACATTAAACAAGCTGAACGGAGTGACACTAACTTCAAGACATGACAATTCCAAAAGGGAATTAATTCATCATCACGTACTACTAGCTATCCATTGGTATCCTTCTCTGAGACTATTGTGCATGTATTCTACATTTTGTTTATCTTCATCATCTGATAGTCCTTGCTCGAATGATTGTCATCCTTTTCTTTTTGTTTATATCATTTTTTTCATTTTAGAATAAACATGTGCTTGAGGACATGAATCCTACAAATGTCCTACTTGTTGACAAGCCTGACACTGGAAAGTTGTATTTTCATAATCCAAGTTGTGTACTATTAATGTTACAATTTACTAAATTTTAACACTGCAGATGGATTCAGAGACCCCGGGGGTCTCCGAATCCATCTGCAGTGTTAAAATTTAGTAAATTGTACAAATTCATTATCAAAATTATAATTTTCCATTGCTGGAATGACACAACTAAAAATGGCCACATAAATGACCAATTGTTATGTGGTCATTTTTAGTTTAGTTCTTATCTCCTGACCAAATTGGTCATTTATCTTGGTCATTTTTAGTTTAGTTCTTATCCCATGACCAAATTGGTCATTTTTAGTCAGTTCACTTAAAATTTCTCAATTTTGGTCATTTATCCCTTGAAAAAGCTGTGGTGACCAAATTTTTTGTTCGCCTGGTCACTTATCTCTCATTTTGTACTAGTGTTCTTTTGTTACCTGACTAGTAACACCCTTGAGTGTGGCAACATAATATTGTAATGATCTAGAAAATTCCAGTGTAATCTCTTTATCAAATCCCTGTAATCACTTGAAATATCTGAGCCATCTTACTTCTTAAAAAATTCATGCAACTTCTGGATTCTTGTAAACCAACGAGGTATCTTCTGGTTCACTTCTCACTGGAGGACATCCCATGGTTGAATTTGGGAAAAGATGGTGTATTTTGAGATTATAGACAACCTTCGCAAAATAGAAATATGGAATGTCAAGGAAGGGGTAAGTTCGAACAATTAATATAGGAGGTAATTATGGTTATGAGTGAAACTAATATTTCATGATTGTTATCGCGGTGAGGGAAATATTAGTTTGTGCATCAATATATTATCTTTATGTCAACACAAGTGCAAGTTGTCAAGACGACAATACCAAATCATGTGAGTCAATATGCTTCAATTTTGTAATGATGACAACCCAGGGTGCCCGAAAGATAGGGATTCAAACAACTTAGGAATCAGGCAGTTGTTAAATACAACTAATCAACTAAAATACCGTATCACTCCCACGTAAAATATTTTCTAGCCTCAAGCATAACACATAGTGTAATATAGGTATACTATAATCACATTTTGCACTTTAAAATGAGAAAATTAGAGGAATCAAATGCTCCCCCTAAAAAATCTGTGCAGGATCTAAAAAAATCAAAACACAAAAGTTGTAGCTTTCGTCGATACCTTTCCAATGGTATCAAGAGAATTAAATTCTGAGTTCAGGAGAGAAATTTATCAAAAAAATAGTGAAAGATTATTTGAACCCTCTATTCTATTTTCTTATTTAGGATACTTTTTTAAATATTATTTATTTTTATTTTTAAAAGTTTAATTATATAAATGTTTTTATTATTTCAAAATTGCTCCACTATATTCTTAATTAATGTGATATTTATGTTTTAAATGACTTCGAAGTAGTGATATAAAATAAAATAAAAATAGTGATTGCTTATGTTTAATATTATTGTAATTGTATTTTTTCATTATAATTTTAGTTTTTCTTTAAGTTTTAGATTTTATTAAAATATAAAAAGTAGTGGTACATTTATAAAAAAAAATTATAATTTAAATTTAAAATTTTTACCAGTATATCATTTATTGTGTGTGCATAAGAATCTAAACCTTTCATTATTATTTTCAACCCTCAACTCTTAATTCTACACTAACTCTCAACATATTTGTCAACTACCATTAATGAGATCCTATAGGTTGACCTTCACCAGATAACACCTCTAACTTAGTGTGACATGGCATACTTGTAGTGTGATGTGGATTTTTTTATTATTTTCCTTAGGAGGCCCATTTTAGACCTCAAATTTTCTCTAATGCATCTAACAACATTATTGAAGAAGGAAGCATTTTTGTGGACTCCAGAGGCAAATCAAGCATTTGAACAACTTAAAGAGGCAATGTGAAAAGCTCGTGTTTTGACCACACCAGACTTCACAAAAACATTCATTGTGGAATTTGATTCCTCAGGAAATGGAATCGCTGCTATTCTAATGCAAGAAGGATGGCCCCTTGCTTTCGAAAATCGATCAATCAAGGGAAAGAACTTACAAAAACCTATTTATGAGAAGGACATGATGGAAATACTACAAGCACTTAAGCAATGGCATCCTTACCTAATAGGTAGGCACTTCAAGGTCAAAACAGATCATGATAGTCTTAAATACTTCTTGGAACAGAGACTATATTCAAAAGAGAAATAAAAATGGGTAACCAAGATGTTGGGATATGAATTTGAAATCATCTATAAAAAATGGAACCAGAATGTGGTGGTTGATGCACTCTCTAGAAAAAATGAGGATGTTGAGGCATTACTTTATGCGATTTCGATTATACAACCTGATTGGGTAGTAGTAGCAAGGGAATAATGGAAGAACAACCTATTTGTGTGGACAATCATTCAAAAGCTATATATATATATATATATAAGAACCCCCAACTCAAACAAAAGATCATTTTGGAACTACACACCTCTCCTATAGGTGGGCACTCAGGATTCCTAAAAACGTACCACTGGGTCAAGAATGAATTCTTTTGGAAAGTCTTAAATCTGATGTTCAAAGGTTCATGGTAGAATGTTTGGTTTTCCAATAAAATAAGGTTGAAATATTTAAGACTTCGAATCTTTTACAACCATTAGAAATACCTTGTCAGCGCTGGGAGGAAGTCTCAATGGATTTTATCACAGGTCTACCCAAGTCATAAGGGAATAATTTTATTATGGTGGTTGTTGATAGACTCATAAAGTATGCACACTTTTGTGCACTCTCTCACCCCTTTAATGCAAGTACGGTTGGTGTAGACTTCATGGAATCAGTTCAGAAGTTTCCTGGAAACCCGAAGATTATTGTAAGTGATAGAGATCCAATTTTTATTGGAAAATTTTGGACTTGATTATTTTCTAGTTTGGGCACTCATTTGGCTCATAGTTATTCATATCATCCTCAATCTTATGGGAAAATTGAGATAGTGAACAAATTTTTGTAAGTCTATCTTCGATGCTTTGCATATGATAAACAAACACGGTGGGTGAAATGGTTATCTTTGGAAAAATGGTGGTACAATACTTCCTTCCATATGTCATCAAAAATGTCTCCATTTATGGCACTTTATGGGTACCATCCTCCATCTATCACATATCCCTTAGAAGGAAAATCTAAACTTCAAGTTGTGGAAGATCACCTAAAGCACCAGCAAGAATTTCTTCGGTTACTGGAGGATAACCTAGCTATGTCAAAAAATAGGGTGAAACAACAAGCAGATCAACATCGCAATGAAAGGATTTTTGAAGAATGGGATTGGGTGTTTTTGAGGCTACAACCTTACAAATGGATGTCCCTCAAGCAACTAAATAAAGACAATAAATTAGCACCCATGTACTATGGTCCTTATAAAGTGTTGCAGAAGATTGGTAGTGTGACTTACAAATTGGAGCTCCATTTATCTTCAAAGGGTACACCTAGTTTTCCATGTTTCTTTCTTAAAGAAGGTAATAGGAGACAAGATCCAAATTCAAATTACTATCTTTCCAGAGCTGGATGAATAAGGAAAATTCATATTGGAACCTAAACAAATCACTGAAACAAGGACCAAACAACTACGTAATCGGGCTATTACTAAGTACCTCATCAAGTGGAAGAACTTAACAGTTGAATATTCTACATGGGAAGATGAGTCCTTCATACAGAAGAATCCACAACTAATAAAGTAATTAGGACAACACTTGTCTAAAGGGGAGGGGCATGTTTAAGCCTTAAATGTTGGCGCATTACCCCCTATATTGTGGCTCATTACATATTATTTATGTTGGATTGGGTCTATTAGTGGTAATTGTCATTAGTATTATTATATTAGTTATGTCGGCTTGGGTACACTAGTTGTAATTGTACCTCTTTGTCTCCTATATATAGGAAGGAGACATTTTCCTTTGAATCATCTCAACTTGTCTTGTCTTGTGTACTTAGCACATTGTGTAAGGAGGTTCCCCCCTTGAAGAGGTTTTCTATTAATCTCTTTTCTTCATTAATTAAGGCGTGGATAACTCTTTCTAGTCTATTTATGCTCTTTTAATGCTCTTTTGGGGAATTTGTTGCATAACCAATCGCCTGTAATTTACAAGCACCAACTTGTAGGAGACACCAATCCCCTGTAATTTACAAGTTTATGAATTATGTATGTATTTAATCACTGCTTATCCTGTATCATTGTTTATGTTACAGATTAATCCAATGCACTATGCTTCATGAAATTGGTCTCCTATGTTGTCATATACACCAGATCCAATGCACCAATCTCTTATTATATCCTGTGCATATTACTTTTGTACCAGAACACTAGTCATGTGCATCCTGCACATCATACTTTTGTACCAGAACACCAATATTATGTATCCTATGCATTATAATTATGTATTAGAACACTAGTCTTTTATATCATGCATACTATACTTATGTATCAATGCACCAAAATTTTGCATAGAAACTCAATCTATTAACGCAAGAAACCTATGTATATTGTGCACCAACCTTTTGCATGAAAACTCAATCTAGGACATCAAACCTCTGTATACTATGCATCAGACTTCTATACTAGAACATCAGTCTTCTATATCTGTGCACTAGACTTATGTATCAACGCACCAAACTTACACAAACTCAGTATGATATGCTAACATATACATCGTCTTTATTAGTTTTAATGGCGTATACTTTCTTCACCATTCAAAGCTTCATAAATTTGTGATACATGGTGACATTGAACTGTCCCTGGATCTTCCCTTTCATCAGTTTCATATACCCAAATATTCTTTAGTAAATAGTGATTGATTCATTGTACTTTACATCTATTTCATTTTGTATTTTTCTCATTTCACACTTCCAGCGCCACAATCTCATCACACTTCAAAGCTCCATCAAAGTGATAGACACAAAGCATCAATGTCTCAAGTATCGTAAACAAATTTCATTTTTCATCCTTCTTACTGACAGATAATTCATTTCATTGTTTGTGTCACAGAGTACAACGTAGTATTTTCCAATACACAAATTTGTTACAAAGTACAATGCAATCTACTCTAATGCCCAAAATTTTGCTTCCTTAGAGCTTGATACAATTCAACTCTAGTACCTAGAAATTTGCTAACTGAGTTCAACACACTATACTTTGAGTATCAAAACTTGTGCATCAAACTCCTTGAGTCATATATCTATCTACATTAGAATTCATTCTTCATCCCCAGAAAAACCTTCCTTATGCCTCATAGCGTTGTACACCACACACACCCAAAATTTGTTGAACTAAATTATATTTATATGATTGATATTGGATTGTGTGGCCGTCATGTTTAGCATGGGGATTTTAAATTGGCTAGGACGACTTGTTCATGGATAAATTGGGGCTTTGCTTTGGTTGATCAAACTTGTTCATTGGTAACTCGGGGCATTGCTTTTGTTGGGCCGACCTGTTCATTGTTGTGACGAATCAGATCAGTAATAACTTGCATAGTAATCCACGTAGTATTTCAAGTCATTTCACGCAATGTTCTCGTAACAGAATGTTCAGTACACATTGATTCTTGTGCAAGAGATAATTCAATGCATTCAATCATGTGCTTTAAGGTTGATCATAGACCAAGGCTAAGCATCATGCAGAGGTTTCAATGAATGGCACAATGCTTTTTCGCGTATATGATTCAATGAATAGTGTAGTGCTTTGGAGAATACCCCATACTAAAAATCTCATTTCACTAGGTGATCAACATTTCTTCAGTTGTTTGACATCAATGACAACTTATCCAACAAACTCCCTCGTTGTCATTGATGGAAATCCTTCATACTTTTAATTGATTTGGCATTTATACTCCCCCTTTCTAAGTACTCATCCTATTTTCTCTTTCTATCCCTTTGACATTGATGATAAAGGAGTGCTCCCCCTGAGCTTGTGCATTTATTTAGGGATAGGACTTACCCCCAATTTTTGTTTAAGATACTCAAATGTATCTCTAGGTATGGGTTTGATAAATATATATGCAATATGTTCCTTAGT
Organism: Larix kaempferi; assembly: GCA_027924585.1. Taxonomy (NCBI): domain Eukaryota; kingdom Viridiplantae; phylum Streptophyta; class Pinopsida; order Pinales; family Pinaceae; genus Larix; species Larix kaempferi. The sequence goes on from BSBM01000867.1 coordinate 3,978,593, forward strand.
AGCAACATATTCCAATTTGACAGTTTATTTTATAACATGCTCCCTTAGGAAATGAGACTTGATATTTATGGCACTAGTGTTGTCAAACATTAAAGAGATTGGATGTTTGTATTATACCTTGATATCTTGCGGTGTTTGCTTCATCCCAATGACTTGTGTGCAACAACATGTTGATGTAATGTACTCAAATTTAGCTATGAACACAGAGATTGAAAATTGCTTCTTACTTAACCATGATACTAAACAATTGCACAAAAATAATTCTCATCCACTTGTACTTTTTCTATCATCAATACTTCCTTCCCAATATACATCAGTGTATGATTTTAAAGTGAATTCTTCACTTCTTGGATACCATAAGCCAAAATCTAATGTTCCTTTTAGATATATGAATATTATTTTAACTTCTTGTACATGTGTTTCTTTTGGCGCAGATTGTAATATTGCAACTAGTCCTATTGCATGCATAACATCTAGGCTTGATATTGTAACATATAGCAAACTGTCAATCATTGACCTGTACAATGTGTGATCTACTTTCAGAGATTCATCATATTTGCTTAATTTGCAGCCTGTTATTATGGGGGTGCTGACAGGTTTGCAATATTCCATTTTGAATTTATTCAACATATACTTGATTTATTTGGTCTAAGATATGAATATTCCTTTGTTGGTTTGTGAAATTTGCAGTCCTAGAAAGAATGGTAATTCAATGAGCATGGACATTTCAAATTATTTCTGCTTTTCTTCTGCACATTTTCTACTTAAACTAACAGTGTTACTTCCAAAAATGATATCATATACATAAACCAAAATAATAAACATATTTTCATCTTCAAGTTTGATGTAGAGATTATTGTCTGCAACTCCTCTTTTCAAACCTTGTTTTTGTAGATATTTTTCAAGTCTTGAATACCAAGATCTAGGATCTTTCTTTAGACCATAAAGTGCTTTATTTAATTTGCATACATGGTATTTATCTTTTGATAGTTGAAATCCTTCAAGCTAATCAATATACCCTTATTCTTCCAAGTCTCAATTTAGAAATGTTGACTTGACATCCATTTGGTAGACTTTAAAATTCTTGTAGCATGCAAATGCCAAGAACATTCTAATGGATTCTATTCTATCCACGGGAGCAAAATTTGCTTCAAAATCAATGCCTTTAACTTGAGCACACCCCTTACACACTATCCTTGCCTCGTTTCTTGTTATCTGTCCATTTTCATTTAGCTTATTCCTAAACACCCACTTTGTACCTATCGCATTTTTGTCTTTTGGTCTAGGAACAAGTTCTCAAGTTTGGTTCTTCTCAATTTGGTCCAATTCATCATTCATAGCAATGATCTAACCCTCATCTTTACTTGCTTATGCAAAGTTCTTGGGTTCTATTTTGGACAGCAAGGAGATATTTTCATGTTCTGGCAAACTTGCTAATTTTCTTCTTGTCTGAACACCTGTGCTATTATTACCAATAATTAAATTTTCAGGATGATTCTTTTGCACATACCTTGTCTTTGTATCTTGTCTTTGTGTTTTGTCTTCCTCTTCTTCTCCTTCTTCATTTTCTATTTGATTTTATTATTCCCCTTCTCCACAACTCATTTCTTTGATTGTTCATTTGTTTGTAATTTGACCATATTGGACTTTATATCATCTACTATTACACTGGCACTTTGAAACATTTTGCTTGATCTCAAATTATAGCATATATAATATTTCTTTGTAGGTGAGTAACCAAGTAATATTTCTGAAGTCAAATTTCCCAAGCCGTCATCATCTCTTTTAATGTAACATTTACTCCCAAAGAATTTGAAATGTTTGATTGCCGATGGTCTACCTTTCCATAACTCATATGGAGTCTTGTCACTATTTAGTTGTCCTCTGTTCTGAATGTAAACAGTTGTATAAATTGCTTCTCTCCAAAATATGTCTGAGAGCTTGGATTCATTCACATTGTCCTATCATTTTCTTATACAAATCTATTCTTCCTTTATGCTACTCCATTTTGTTGGCGATTTCTTGCAATTGAAAAGTGTTTTCTTATTCCATGAGTCTCACAGAAATCATCAAATTCATCTGATATAAATTCTCCTACATTGTCTAATCGTAGACACTTGATTTTCATAACAGTCTCATTTTCAACTAGTGTTTTGAAAGCCTTAAAGTTATCAAATGCTTCTCATTTCTGTTTGAGGAAGGTGACCCAAGTCATTCTTGTATAATCATCAATGAGCAACATAAATTAATTGTCACCTAGCATACTTTTTGACCTTGTTGGTCCACAGATATCAATATGAACAAGTTCCAATGGATTTGAGGTTGAATGTTCCTTTGTCTTGAAATGTACTCTTGTTTGTTTCCCATGTTCACATTGTCTGCAAATATAATCTAAAGGTTTTATGATATTTGGTAGTTCTTTCGTTTCTTTTTTTTACTAATTTTCACTAGGTTGTAAAAACTCATATGTCTCATTCTTCTGTGCCACAACCAACTTTCATCTATTTGTCCCATGCAACATTTATATTCTATTGATCCATTTAGAATGTATACATTGTTAGGATTTATTTTTTTTGTTGCCACCAATATGCCTAATCTTTATTTTCTTATCTCACATTCTTGATGGGATTTGAAGGTGAGACTGTGCCCTTGATCACACATTTGACTGGCATTGAGAAGATTATGCTTTCGGTCCTAAAAAAGCAAGACATTTTATGCTTTAGTTCTTTCATCTCCAATACTAACTATATCTTTTTCAGTTATCTTGGCCAAGAAATTATCTCCAAAAGCAACAATTCCTCCCTTTTCTTTCTTAAAAATGAGAAATTTGTTCTGATCCCCAATCATATGCTTTGAAAATCCACTATCAATATACCATTGGATTCATTTGTTTTGAGCATACAAAGCTAACTGACATTCTTCTTTATCTTGCTCTTCTTGTTTTCATTTCCATAGCTTAGAGGGTTCTTTCTTTTGAATATTTCTTCCATATGAGACTTCAATAAAATTATGCACTCACTTGCTTTGTGGACACGGTTGTTGCATTTATAACACTCAATGTTGTAATCAAGCAATGGAGAAAAAGAATTGTAGTTTCTATTTTCATAAAAAAAAAGTAGTTTAGATGTTCACATAATTTTCCTCTGGAGTATTATAAACACCTCTATTTCTCATGTGATCATGTATTACATAAGCTATACAATGTATTGCTTTATTACCAAAATCGTTGCAAGAAAAATAGTAGCCAAGAAATAGATGTTGATACCTGATTGGAAATGGTCTTATTGATGCCATGAAAATTCTGAACTCGCCTCTTTTGTGGAAGGAGACATGATTTTGTTGATCATTATTTATTTTCATGTTATTTCCTTCATTGTTGGTGAAGTATTAAGATCAAATGCGTAACTCTTTGGCCCGTGTATGGATTCCAACCACCCCCCACCCAAATTATATCTTCAAGAGAAATGGAGAAACTATTTAGAAAAGGAGCATCAATTTACATCACACAATGCCATCAAATCAAGGTATTAGCATCAAAAGTAGACCACTCCCAACACCAAGAGATTGAAGATTTAATCCAAAAATATGACAAATTATTCCAAGACCTACCTATGAAGTTTCCACTGGAAAGAACGATAGAACACATAATTGAGGTTAAAATAGACTCAACACCAGCTAATATTAAACCATACCATTATCCTCAGCACCATAAAATAGATATAGAAAGACTAATTCAAGAGATATTAAAGTGTGGGTTTGTTACAACAAGTAGGATCCCATATGCAGCCCCAGTAGTGATGGTTCAAAAAAAGGATGGATCCTTCAGATTGTGCATAGATTATCGAGGCCTAAACAAAATAACTAAAAAAAAACAAGTTTCCTATTCCATTCATAGATGAAATGTTGGACAAACTCCATGGAGAAAAATATTTTTCAAAATTAGACCTGAGGTTAGGGTACTATAAGATATGAGTAAGTTTCGAAGATGTGGCAAAGACTACCTTTCAAAATTATTAATTCAAGGTTATGCCATTCGAGTTAACCAATGCACCCACTACTTTGCAAGCAACTATGAATGAACTTTTTCAACCCTACTTAAGGAATTTTCTACTAGTAGTTTTTTATGATATCCTTATCTACAACAAGACATGGAAGGAGCATATTAAGCATATGTAACATGTACTTTCTCTTAAAATAAAATCAATTTTATGCAAAAATATTAAAATAAATTTTTGGTAAGGAAGAAGTAGAATACCTTAGCCAAGTCATATCCAAGAAAGGGGTCAAGGTGGATCCTAGTAAAATCAAAGAAATTGTGGAATGACCAAAACCAATTAATATATAAAAATTAAATGGATTCCTAGGATTAACAACTTACTACCGAAGGTTCATCAAGATTAACTACTCTCATTTGACAACACCTCTTTCAAACCTATTAAAGAAAAATTATTTCCAATGGAATAACAAGGAAGAAGAATGTTTTGAGGCATTGAAGAAGGCTATGTCATCCATGCATGTGTTAGAAACCCCTGATTTTACAAATCCCTTTGTGGTAAAATGTGATGCTTCAGGTTTTGGAATAAGCATAGTATTAATGCAGGACAACCATTCGATATCTTTTGAGAGTCAAAATCTCAACAAAAGGGAAAGCTTAAAATCCACATATGATAAAGAGATGCTTGACTACATGCATTGGATAAGTGGCGATGGTATATTTGGGGAAGTAAATTCTCAATACGTATGGATCACGGCAACCTTCAATACATATTACAACAAAAAACAATATCCACTGAACAACAAAAATGGATGGAGAAACTTTCCTCCTTTAATATGGAAATATTACACAAAAAGGGGAAGGACAATGTAATTGTTGATTCACTATCCTGAAAAGATGAGGAGGTAACATTAGTATGCAACAACAGTCGTGATTCATGATTGGTTAGATGAAATACGAGTTTAATATTCCAAAGATCTTGAATCTTATTCCATAATCAACAATCTGGACCAAAACCCAAAAATTTGAATGGCGGAATGACATTTTATGGTATATAGACAAAATCTATCTAAGGCCATCCTCAGTTTAAAATTAAAATCTTAAGGGAATCGCATAGATCCCGAGTAGCAAGATATGGAGGATTTTTCAAAACCCACAATAATGCACGAAAATCATTTTATTAGAAGGGGATGAATAGGGATATTCAAAAATTTGTTTTTGAATGTGACATATGTTAAAGAAATAAAACTAAAAACATTATGTCTTCAAGGATACTTCATCCTCTACAAATTCCTAACCAAAAATGGGAATAAATATCAAAGGACTTCATTGAATGGTTTCCCATGTGTAAGGAAATTTTGGGAGGGATTTTTGCAAACAAACTGGGATTACCCTTAATATCAACTCACCCTACCATCCGCAAATAGATGATCAGACAAAAAAAAAAAAAAAAAAAAAAAATTGTAAATAAATGCTTAGATAAGCAGAATAAGTGGTTCCACTAGTTATATTTAGCCGAATGGTGATATAATTCTACCTATCACACATCAACTAAAATGAATCCTTTCCAATCCTTATATGGTTATGAAACGCCCAAATGGAAAGAGTTTCTGCTGATTGACACTAAAGTCCAAGTAGTAAGAAATCAACTAGACGAGGAGTAGAAAAATGATTAAAATACTAAACAGAAACTTGCAATGCAATGGCTTGTAATGAATGAAACAATAAGTACACCAACATATATCAAAAATAGAGTTCAAAGAAGGCGATTAGGTTTTTGTAAGACTTCAACCCTACAAACAATTGTCCCTAAAGCAACATGGAAAGAAAACATTTCCCCCTAAGTATGTTCTATGGGCCTTTTCAAATTACCAAAAAAATAACAAATTAGCTTATGGATCAAAATTACCAAAAAATAGCCACATCCATAACGTATTGCATGTATCGTGTCTCAAGAAGATGTTGGGACAACCCCAACCAATGCAAAAAAAAATCCTTGAATTCAGAGACGAAGAAAGAATTATCTTAGAGCTAAAAGGTAGTCTTGCCACTATAGAAAAGATGTTATGTTCCAGAACCATTAAAGAATACCTCGACAAGTGGAAAAAAATCCTAGAAGAAGATTCATCATGGGAAACATAATATTTTCCTCGACAATATGCCTCATTACCCTTGCTTTGAGGACAACGCAATTTTTAAGGGGATGCTTTAGGGGAAATTTCGATGAAAAATGGTCCACCCAACGTTAATTCAAATTCCATGTCATCATGTATTAGCCAATAAAAATGCTTTAAAATTCAAAAGAGGTGCATATAAAAAATTGGAGGAAAAAAACAAAACTACTTTTTGGGATCGTATTTTCAACTTATCTCCTTGTAGATTTACTCAAATTTCAAGCATGAGCACTAATTGGATGCGGAATTAAATTATCCATCCAATGAGTACCCAATATGCATACTTTTATCATCATCTACATCACGAAAAACTGAAAATACATAACTAAATAAAACACATTTTTTCCTCTCACTAGAAACATGTTTTTTATGTAATTTCATTTTTTCATGATGTGGATGTTGTTAAAAGTATGTAGTTTGGGTATTCGTTGGAAGCATAATTTAATTTCGCATCCAACAAGCTCTCTTTCTTGAAATTTGAGCAAACCTACAAGGAGATAAGTTGAAAATACGACCCAAAAAAGCTGTTTTTTACTCTCTCTCTCTCTACTATTATTTTATTATTTTCCTTAGGATTTCCTTAGGAGGAACATTTTTCATCTAAATTTCCCCTAATGAAAATGTTACAAACATATTAACACACATAATAAATAGTTATAACTAATATTTAATAATTAATGAATAGGCATAGGTCACACCTATTCACTTCCATGACCAGGTATATTGTCATGAGAGCATTGTAATAATTCGTATATTCTATTCAGATAGAATTATGTCAATCATGTGTAAACAAGAATATTATTTTCTACACTGGATCGATGACTAACAATTCAATTTTCACTAGGGCCTCCTAGAGGCTTCATGCACAACACAACCCTCAACCCAAATCCCCCCAGTTTAACACAACTAATACTATGAGACTTGTCTAGCACCCACCAAAGTTCCATTAGTAGCTTCTTCTAGAGTGCCTTGAGTATTAGGGGAGTTTTAGGATCCTCTCCAACTTTTTCTCATGGAAAATATAAGCTTTGTATCACTTCCATCTCAACGAGGGGTGATAGTGGTGCTCTCCTGCAACACCTACTTTTATTACCATTTATGATGGAGATATTGAGTAGAGCCTCATTTATAGTCTAGGATAGTGAGTTAGTTTACTTTATGTTTTGGAGTAGCCCTTGGCATTCTTGTGTGAACTTCTAGGTTACTTTAAAAATGTTTTGACCTATCTAAGGGAGTGCTAGGTCTCCAAGTCCCTTGGAAATGCTTGATGGAAATATGGATGGCTCAATTTGGGTGGATGCTTGACCTTATATAGAGTGTTATCATGTCACACATACCTAGGAGGTTGTCATTCTAATCAACATGTTGACTAACCCATTTGGTTCGCACAATGAGGGAGCCGAATGCTTGATTAGGAAAGATACCCACCCAAGCGAACGTACACCAAAAAATTTGTTACAAATATAAATTAAAATACCATTAATAAGTATAATATTAAAAAGACATGACCTTTCAAGCCAATGCATAACTTGTATATAAGAGACGGCAATCATTTGAAATAACCATCTCTCATATATTACTCATTTTATATTTTCCAATATGAATTATTCTACTTATCCTTCGAGTAATTGTGGTGAAACGAATACGTTCATTCCATTTGGTATCAAAGCCCCTTCTTGGGCATCTTTGATACTGGCTTTTGACTAAAAATTCATACTTTGTCTGATCGTTTAAGAGGTTATCTGAGTTTTGAGATCCTTAACCTTAACCATCACTCATTCACTCACACACCCACGCTGACGCTGCACCCACATTCCTGTCCAGCATTCTCTCGCCTGATCCATGCTCTGCACACCTCCCTACGTACCCCGGCCCTTGCTCATGTCCTCCCCTGTGCTCCTCCAGCGCCACTCCACCTCTGCCCCCTTCGCAGCTCTCTCCACCTCCCATTTTTCCCAAGAATCCACCGCCACCTCCCGTACCTATCCCCTCTCCCACTCTCGACCACGCCCTCCCGCGCCTGCTTTCTCCCACGAGTTCCCTCCGCCACGGCTTCTCTGCCTGCGTCCAGCCACGCCGCCGCGTCCATACCTTGTCACATGCGCCTCCACCAACACGCGCGCCCACCTCAGGCAACTGCCCTTGCTACACCGCTCCCTTTCCTTGGCTCCTTCCCCAGTCGAACCCCACCTCACCAATGGCCCGACCACCTGCACACATCCTCACGCCTCCACCTTCGTGTCAGTTGCCCCCGCACCCTCGCGTGCACGCCCTACTTCCTCTACACGCCCCAGACTGCAACTCATGCCCCTCTGCACGCCCGCACTGCTCCTCCTTGCTCCATGATGCACGTCCAACACCCGTCATCCCATCCACCATCTCTGCTTCTGCACCACCTTGCCTCTGCATCCCCGGCCACACCTCCCTCCCTGCGCGTGTCCATCTACACGCCCACGCTAGCCTTCTCCTCTACCCGCAATCCTCGCTCCTCCCCGCCAACGAACCCCTAATTTCTAAAAAAATAAAAATTATTAAGCATTATAATAATATTATTATATTTGTATAAATATTTTAATTTTTGAAAGAAAAAAAACTATATATTAAACTATATATATAGTTTATATTAAACATTAATAATAATATTATTATTAATTAATCATTATTATTATTAAAAAATATTATTTTATTGAAATAATATTTATTTTTGGGAAAGGAAAAAGGTTATTTAACCTAATAAGAAGACAACAAAATCGAAGACAACAAAATCGAAGAAAACAAAATCAAAGAAAGATAGCCAAAGAAGAAATCAAAGAAAACAAGACAAAATCAAAGAAGAATTGTGAAACCATTTAACATAACAAGAAAATCATAGTTTAGAAGATCAAAAGCGAGAGCTCCAGAAAAACTCAAAAAATGTCAAGTAATCCCCTTATAGAAGCAATAATGATTTAGAAGAAGAAATAAAATATTTAAACAAAATCATCAAGGGGAAAGATGACGAAATCATGCACATTCAGACGAAAGTAAGACGCCTAGAAGCAAAGAATTACCACCTTCAGCAATAGATTAGTGATCTCCAGCAGAAAAGAGGACAACACTAAAAAGACGCACATGTTGCAGATTACAGCTGTCAAAAGCATGTTATCAAATAACACCGAAGAAATTTTCAAATTAAAGAACCATAACAAGACATTAGTTGCAAAAATTAAGAAGTTGAAAAATAGTTGGAAGGTAGAACACTCCACTGAAGACATTGAAGAAATTTTTTTAGACAAGCACGAAGAAAATAACTGCATCAGAAATCATAATGAAGATCTTAAGGAGCAACTTAAGAAGTCCGAAAATGACAGAAAATCACAAGTAGAATTAATTAAAAAGTTTAAAAATGATAAATACAATTAGAAAACAAGTTGGAAAAGATACAGAACTAAACATTAAAAACTCAAGGAATGAAAATACAACATCCAACACAGATCAATGCCCAAAAGACGACGTTTGTAAAAGAAAATAAGATTGTGAAAATTCCCTATCAACACCTCAACAATATAAACTGGTATCCTAAAAAGTGAGAATTGTCGAAAGATAATGGTACTAATGTGATCAAATCTCATGACGACAGATCAGTAGGGAATCCCAATAGTCAACAACAAATCAATTTTGGATGGATTGATCCATCAACATATCGGAAGTTATTCTCTACACTTAGAAGTTTGTATTGACATGTTTCGTCAGCTACGATGTCACAAGGAACAATGCGACAACATTATAAGGCTTTGAGGACAAAGACTTTCTAAAAGAGAGGCAATGTTATGAATATAAATCAAAATAGAATTAATAATAATTAATAGTCATTAATAGGTATAATATTAAAAAGACATGACCTTTCAAGCCAATGCCTAACTTGTATATAAGAGGCGGCAATCATTTGTAATAACCATATCTCATATATTATTCATTTTATCTTTTCCAATGTTTATTATTCTTACTTATCCTTCGGGTAATTGTCGTGAAACAGATACGTTCACTCCAAACTTGGAGGGAACTAAGTGGTAAGAACATGGAATCATGTGGCATTCACCTTGAAGGCTAGACACTTCAATTGATGAGGCTTGAGTTGAGAAACATACTTCATCGAGGTTGGTTATGGACTTGGATACATGTTGAGGAGAAACATTGGAGCATAGTAACCACCTTGGCACATATGTTGAGGAGTGTTAAGCATAACAGGATGTCTTGCATGAGCTTACTTGGACAATAATCCACCATGGAACAACGAGAATTGTTCTCATAGTTTGTTGGATAGCACACCATATTTGAGGGATGCGGAGCTCAAGGAGGATCATGCTTGAAGTGCACATGACCTTGGGGTTTTGTGAATCCCTCATGTGGAATTTCTCATCCTTGTATTGTATGGAAATCCATGTGGGGCTTCCTTCTTGGTTACTTGTATGGACCTAAGTCGATGTTTATATTGTCCTCCCTCACATATTTTACATAAAGGAGGGAGATACCCTCTATTATAGCACACCATTGATATGCTCTTTATTATATATTTGTAATTGTCTTGGATAAGTCTTGTAGGGAGCAAGACTTAGGGTTTTGGATGAAAACCCTAGGAGAAGACATGAAGAAGAGAGTGCTTGAAAGTTTTTAGAGAATATGTTGTAAAGAATACAAGATGATGCTAGGGTTTATCCTATGAAAGTAAACCCTAAAGGAGAACATAGCACATGAGAAATTGATGGTTTCTCATGTAGAATCAATGATTTTTCTTTTGAATTAAGAGGAGGTAGCACTAGAGTTCCAACCCTAGAGAAAACATGAAGAAAAAATCCAATGCCTTGGATGATATTCCATCCATGTTCTTGTGCGATGCATGGAAACTAGTACAGATCATGCAGAACCTAAATTGATGAGCCTTGAGCCTGGTGTGATAGCTTTCTTAAAACAAGACTTGTTCATTGTACTCTTGATATTCCATGGAGGCCTTGGTGGTTGTGTTGATGTAAGAGTTGAATACCTAGGGTTTGAGGAATCAAATCCAAGGATGCACATGTATAGTTGAATGTTAGCACTAGAGTGTTATTGTAAACCATGTACTTTTGTGATGTGAAATGGCTAGGGTTTGTCAAGCCAAGGAAACAAGTCTTGGTGTTGAAAAGATCTTGGGTGGGAAAAGCTTGTGTTGAATTTCATAGCTCGGACATGTGCTTCTACATAGGATATGTGTCTAGCATGTAGGAGTTGTCCAAATTACCTCTCTAGATACTTTATTAAGTAAGTGACTTTTATATCTCTTTCCTAATTCTAACTCAAGAAAAGCACAGTAATTAAGTTAATGTTGGTTAATGACTAAAAGTGAACTTAAAATTAATCCACGATTGTTGATCTTAAGTGGGGCTCAAGATATAATCTTGGATGTCCATCATTTTGGATATTGGGGATTAGGATTTTGGTCATTGAGAAGCTATTAAAGAAATCCTAAGGAGAGGAGAAAGACACAAGATCACAACATCATTTCAGAGAGATATTTTCTGAAGAGTGAGTGAGAGATTCAATGGTTGAAGAGAAGAGATGATATATTTGCAAGGAGAGAAGAACTGAGTAGGAGAGAAGATCTGAGTAGGAGAGAGAGAGAGAGAGAGAGTTCGATCTCAGAGAGGGTCAATTCGAACAATGATGTAGAGGTTCGAATGGTTGATGCGGGGCATCGTACAGTTGATGAAGGAAGTGATGCAAGGGACAAATTGTTGAAATTTGGTTGAGCTTTGATCTTTAATTCTTTTAGATGTAGAGACTTGAAGCAATGAGACAATTCAATCCATGAAATTCATACAACCATAACGCAAGATATACCCTAGGGAAAATCCTCAAAATTATGAGAACGAAAACCCCAACAATTCTTCTCAGTATAATATAATGGATAGCAGAGAATGATTTCTTTTACAACATAGCAGATAGCTTTCGAAAGATAAAAGATCACCAAAATTCTTGGTGAAGATACAGAAGCAATAGAGAAGAGAGATCAATCGGATGTGTGCCCAACAAAACAATAGCAAGCATGAACAATACCCTGCACAAAGAGAAGCACCTTGCCTTCAATGGAGAAGAGAAATTGCTTCACATTGGATTCAACAATCATGTATATCATATTTATACATTCTTCTCTTCTATTTTTAACTTCTAACTTCAGGAAGAAATCACCCTCAAATTGGATGTATTAATCTTGCATGGAGTGGTGTGCCCCACTTCTCATGCAGTGCTTCATCTCACTGAGATGTCACTTAGGATGAACTCACCTCTTAACTGAAAACCTGTCCACTTAGTTAGGTGGATAACTTAAGTGTCGACATGCAAGTGTCACAACTCACGTGTCATCTTTTAGTTTAAAATAAGTGTCGTCATTTAATAACACTTAATTAACTATATATTCTCTTTAACTAAAGTGTCGTCTTTTAGTTTAACTAAAGTGTAAATACTTTAGTTAACTAGTCCCTTTTATTTAACACTTAGTTAACTTAAATCATGCTTATTGATTTACTTGAAGTGACCACTGTGATTTCTTTAGTTAACTGAGACATATCTTTAATTGATGCTTTAACTGAGCATTGATACTTAACTGAAGCTTTAATAATTTGAGTTCTATTTAATTAGTTGAAGTGTCTGCATGGGAAATTTCGATTTCTCTTGATCTCTATGCTTTATCTCTTATTTCTTTATCTCTTACTGCATGGTCAATATGTGCTAACTTTAATTATCCATCACATTACATTATACTAAGAAGAATTATCGGATGTTATGATCATATTATATTATTCCAGACCAAATGATCATATGCTAAAGTAATTCACTTTATAGGTGATCAATCTCTAAAGGAGACTTAATAGCAACCGGTGATCATGGTTAATAATATATCACACAACATTAAATGCTTTTAATAAGTAAAGCATTACCTTTATACAAAAGTTCCACCTCTATACGGGAGTTCCATCTCAAGGATACCTTTATACAGAAGGTTCCCCTCTATACGGGAGGTCCATCTCATGGATACCTTTATACGGAAGGTTCACATGATTATCATGACTTGATGCACACAAGTTCGGAGCCTTGTCCAACAAGACTTTACAACATCATTACTTTTATCAATTACCTCTATACGGGAGGAATAACCTTTACACGAAAGGCAATCAAAGTGCCCACCTCTATACGAGAGGATCAATCTTGACTACACAAGATTGGTTTGGAGAATGTCTCCTAATGTTGTATATTTAACACAAACAAAGTGATGTGATCTGCACGTGTGACGTTGAAGTGAAGCAGGCTGTCATGAGGCTAACACATGGTCATACGAGTGATGTAGGCAGTCGTATAGGGTGACGCAGGGCCGATTTTCCTTGTGAATGGTTTCTCCAATGTATCATTTTCTTTGGGACTAAGTTACAGGTTCTTTTTGTATTTTTTTTATTTTCTCCGTGACCCAAGATTAATAAAGAAGAACACTGAATGTTGGTTTTTCCCCATTGGGGTTTTCCTGCATAAATAATTGTGGCAAATGCGTGATTGATCTCATGTTTATTCCACTGCAAAATTATTGGTTAAATATCAAGTATTTATACTTGTAATTCCTAAGTAAAAAACTTATTGAGAACATAAATTAGAATTTGGTATTGAGTAAAATTTAACATGGTATCAGAGCAAGGTTACCTCTAAGAAAGTAATCACATTTGGAAAGAGTTTACAGCAGAAACAAAAATTTCCTTGGTCAGGTTATTTGATTAGACATGATGACATCAAGTGGATTGAGATATGAGGACCAGATGGAAGGTACATCCAACTATAGTCCCTAGAAGGAAAGAATATCATTAGTGCTAATGGAAAATGGGATTTGGGAATTTCCATATCAATAACAAATTGTTCCTACTGATGCAAAAGAACTTGATAATTATACAAAGAAGGATGTGAAAGCTATGCGGATCATCCTAGATACAGTGAAGGGTCATGTGATACCTCATCTATCCAAGTAAAATATAGCTAGGGTAAAGTGGGAGGCTCTTATAGGTTTATACCAAAGTGTTATAGCATATTTTTCCACATCACTGCAAAATGCTCATTTTGGCCAATTTTCACCCTTTGCTGACTTCCTTGTCCCTTTATGGTTCAATACAACTATCCCTTCTCATTCAAAACCTTAAAAAAACCCATGTTTCTTGCACATACGCACTGTGGAAATGATTAACACGCATATACACACCATGTCAGTGTACAACAATTTTATGATCTATTTTGAAGGTAAAAAATAAATAAATCTAGGGAAAAGTAAAAACAGTTTTACAAGTTTAGACATTCCTTTTCCCATAGATAACTACCTAAACTTCCCTAATTGCCTCCCCAAAAATATAAAATACTAAGGAAAGCATGAGAATGAGGAGAGAGAATTATAGCATCATTATCCTGAAATTATTCCAATTGAATCCATTACCCTAATCCCAAGTCTACGAATCTTTCCCCATATCTGTAAATATGCATTTCCAATAGTCTCCATTCATTATCTTTCCAAGAAACTACATTTTTGTTTCTTTGGTATTGTTTCCTATGGAGCATGGAGGAGTTGTGTATCTGTGTATCCTGGGAGGAGGAACTCAGATTCTAATTCATAACAGTCCCGCAACCAAGAACTGAGTAGCATCTATCTTGTATTTGTTGTTTATTAGTATATAAAGAACTCTCTTTCTTGTCATGTATTGTGTGAAAACCAATCTTGATAGTTTCATACATTCAATTTACAGTTTATCCATTATATTTGCAATTTCATGTCCATGTTCTTGTTTATACTTTGTGATTGCAAGTTTTCAAGGACATTTATGGATTAAAGATTGAAAGCGAGGATCTTCTTCAACCGTTGGACTCCAAGTAGAAATTCAACCTCTTAGTTTTCAATAATATAAAAACTCTAAATCTATTTAATTTCATTTTGAAAGGACTGTCTGAGTTGTTTATGGGCACCATTTTGTGATGGTTCCAACCCATATCCATCAAGGGATTTCCTCTAAAACAAAATTGGCAACTCCGCTAGGGGGAGTGTCCTATTTTGGGTTCTTTTAGGGTATTTCTGTTATTCTTGATTGTGATTTGTTTGATCTTTTTCTTTATGTTTTTGTTGTTTGTTCTGTGAAAGATTCAATAATAGAAGTTTCACCTTCATCTAGAAACCTTTATAGTATAGATTGGGATTTGTTTTAAGCTTGAAACTTTTTTTTTGTCTTTTCCCGCAATCATACGCATCATGTAGTGTTCACGAAAGTGTATATACACACCCTACTATGCTCACAGTCACATATGTTCCTGTAGAAGGAAGCCTCTTTTTATTTTTCAATGTTTTTGACCTCATACACTGGTTGTAGTAGGCTAGAGTGTGTATATACATGGGATGTTGTGGAACAAAACGCGTATGACCCTCTCTGCTCTATTTTTTCAATATATCTCTATTTAAATTGGAAGATTAGTGTTTGGAATCATTAATTAGTTGATTGTGGCTCTATAACTAGCCTTTTTAACTTCATGAAGCAATAATTTTATAAACAAAAGGAAATTTTATTTGATTAGGGTTGTTGCCAAGATTTGGTCTTTTTGTTTGTTTAGATTGTTTGATCATTGTTTTTCGATCTAAATTCTGTAAAATCTCAAATTTCCTTGTCCTCGCCTATTTTTTGTTGTTATCATCAAATTGAAACACAAAAACAAAGCGCATGCATACACAACCTATATATGTATATGTCGCATATGTATGCCCCCTATTCCATAGATAGGGAATGTATATACCCTAAAATATGCTATTTATCTCATTATAGAGTGTGTATATACGTGGGATACCTTCGAGTAGGGCACGTCTATGTCCTAGTTGGTGCAAAAATAGGGTAAAATAATTTTGAAAAAGAAAAATGGATTTTTAGGTTTATTATGCCTTATGGGGTTCTAGGTCTTTCTTAGATTTTCCAAATTTTGATTTCTAAGCCTTCAAAATCATCATTTAGTGTGTTTTTTATCATGCCCTAAATGACAAAGAAAATTGAACTTTGCATGAAATCATAGTTTTCTTTCAGCTCTTTTAGGAATTTTTGGGGCATTTTGATGTTCTTGGGAATATTTTTATTTAAAAAAAAAAATTATATTACTTTCATTGGAATTATCTAATGAAAATTATAAAGAATTCTTTGCTTTTGTTATACTAATTTCCATGAAAAGTTCTATTTTGCTAAAATTTTGAAAGGTTATGCTTGGTTTTTCTTTATTTTTGAAAGTTGTTTATGGCCAAGTATCTATTTCAAAGGATTAAGTGGTATTTTCCATTTGCAAGTAGTATATTTTATATTTAGTTTTAGTTGAGAACATCATATTTTCACACTTCCAGATCCTTCTCATTAACAACAAGCTCTAAAATGAACGCTTAATCTAGAATTTATTGAAATTTTTGGATTTATAGGGTTCACCAACTAGTCTAGGTTTAGAGCCTTGGATTAGGGTGAAAGAAAACACTCTAAGGATGCTTGAAAATTTTAAACATAGGTGTCTAACCAAGGATAGGAAAAAACCAATTGTCATGTACGTGTGGTCAGGAATATCCTCTCAAACAGGAGTCAAGCTTGAGATCGTACGATCCCGAGGACCCTCTGTGTTTCTAGTACTCTTGGAAGATTCAAGATTAGCTACCCTACCCATACATACGATCCCGAATGTCAAATGTTCCCCAAACACCGACTATGAATAGGTAACCTTAGTTGTTTTTCCTAGGGACCACCTAGGTGACTGCAGAGGGATTACTGGGGTACCTAAGGCAGATGTTGAACCAAACTATTAGTACCCTTGGAGGGTGTCCCATACCTTTCTAGGATACTTGCACCAAGAAGGGTCGTTAGTGCAAGTCTTGGTAACTAATTATCATGCCTTTGTTGTTTGGTTGCGGGACCTAATCAACCTGTACCCAACTTTGAAAGGCCCTTGTTTGCTTGTATTGATATATATAAGACTTTGCTATTGTGTGCATTTTGTGCTTAGTTAGCCTTAGATATTTCTTAATCTTTTGAATCAAAATTCATGTCTAGAGTTCCTATAGACACCAACCAAGGGACCCCTTATCAAGGGGGTCCTTATGCTATTCATTTGTTGGGAATGTTGGTGCTCCCTTGATGGCCACTTTGAATCTTCCTGGATTCACCCTGGGGATTCCAGTTTGGTTTTTTTCTACTTTGGATTTCATGAATGCTCCCGATGCTTGTCAAGAAAGCATAGTATGTCAAAGGCATCAAAACCATTTGTCTTCTTCTCCAATGACATCTTGTTCTCCTCCTTCTACCTCATGTGGTGAAAGTTTTGATAATAGTAACCAACAACCTAGAAGGAATAGAAAGAGGAAGAATATGAAGAAGAAACAAAGATAGGGGGGAAAGTCCCTAGCCTTTGGAGATCATGCTAAGGGAAACTCACCAACCACTAAAGGCCATACTAGGGGCACTAATCCAGTCACTAGAATTCATACTGGAAACCCACAACCAGCCACTTGAGTTCATGTTGGGGGCACTCATCCAATCACTCCAAGTCGTACTCAAAATTCTCAACCTGCCTCTGGAGGTCATGATGGGAGCAATATTTCAGTCACTGCAAGTCATACTGAAAGTATGCCTTCAACCACTGTTGTTGACACAAACCCAGTCGACAGGAGTTCCGCACGTTGTCAACGCCCAAGCCACCGCGATCTCCTTGAGCACCAGCCCAGACAGGTTTAACCCTGTCCAGCAACACCGGCGGAGCAGATGAGGTCTCACCCGAGATGTTCAAGGGATCGTTGAAGGAACCATGTTTCCGCTAAATGAAGGAGGATGTTGTGAATCAATTGACTAACTTATTGCAACATTCAGAAATAGATCTAAGCATTCAAGTCGGGCATTAATAATAATCGCGACATCATTCAACAGGAACAAAACCATTATTGCAACAGATAAAACAGTAAAGCATTAATTGCAGCAAGGAAACATCGCATCATTCATATATTCATATCACAAAATGCATTTACCACAGAAAGATGGAAACGACTCAAAGGTTCTGCTCAAAATCTCTATCACATCATATTATCTCCGCAAAAACCCAGAAACATTAAGATACTCAATCTTTCGCTTCGGATCAAGATCTCTCCGATATCAAGATTTTCAATCATGCGCTCTAAAAATATATCTCAACACTTACAAACCTACATCTATTTATAGGCTTGTCCCTTTACATTTGTGTTCCACTTAGGCAACCGCCTAACTGCTTCTTAACAAACTTCTACAAAAACTAACCCAAAATCCCACAAAATGCGGTCAAATGACCCAAAAACCCCCATAGTGCAGTCTAAGTGACCCAAAATATACATGATGTGGTCCAAATAACCCAAAAACTACAAAAATACTTGTCGCCTTGCTCATTTTTTTCCTACTTTCGCAGTGCCTTTGGCCTTGCGCAGCATCAAACTGCATGCCAACATGCCCCCAACACAATCTTGTGGCTCGCCCTCGAACCACATCAACTGGATATGGTGTACTCATTGGTTTTGACCCTCCTCGTACTGCTGATTGACTTTCGTGACCTAATCCTTTACTGCTGCAGCCATCGCTTGAGTGTCTGTCACATCTTGCGCAAATGGATGCTCACTCAGCTTCGCACCAACTTGCTAGCGACCTTCCTGCACAACCTGGAGTGCGGAGCTTTCCTTAAGCAAAAACTGACTGCCAATTTCCTGGAACTCCTCCAGCTGTGCGGCACGCTTCTTTTGACACTCTTCAGCCTTTGTGATGCGCTACTGCAACTCTTTCAATTCTGTTAATTTGGAAACCTGAGCCACCGACGACATCATGCGCATCGCCGCTTTCAATGTCGCCAACTGCACCTCAGCTTCTTGCCTCAGCTTGGTCAGTTGTTCTATCTACTCATCCTGAACAATGCTGCCCCAAAACTATGCGGTATCTGCCGTGAGCTTTGTCGTTGTCTGTTCCAGCTCTCCCAGCTGTGTTGTCGCCTCCTCAGTGGCACGTTTTCAGTCATCTATGCATTCTTGTGGTGTGCCTGGGCTCAACAGAGTTGTTAACTCTGTATTATCATGTTGTAATTGGGAGATGACAGTCCCTAGTCATTGCACTCTTTGAACCAGATCCAACTACGCGGTAGGCTTGAGAACATGTTGACAAGCCTCAGAGACTGCATGTTCCAACCGCACTTTGTTGTCCCAGACGGCAGCTCTTTCTATTGTCAACCGGTCCTGCTCCTTCTTGAGTTCTGCTACGGCACTAGTCTTCTCAGCCATCAGTTGTTCAAGTTTGTCCTCCAATTCACTGACTACCTTCGTCACTTCGACTACCTTTCCCTTTAGCTCCGCCACCTCTTGCTCGGCAGTTGCTTTTGTTTCCTGCGATCGCAGGTACTGACCGTTGATGTCTTGTATTCTATCCACCATTTCCCGGCTGGAAACTACCTGCACATTTGTCAACTCCGTCGTTGGCAGCTCATTGACGTTGATGGTCAAATTTTCCAACTACGGCAGCAAGGCCTGGAGAGCCTCGTTGTTAGTCACAATCGCAGTCAGGGAAATATTCACGTTCCGAACCCATGGCTCAGTGCTGATTGTGCCAACGGCCTGCCCAGTTGTAACCTCCGGTCCCTTCTGCGAAACCGGCTTCTGCCTTCGCTGTCATCGCTCGGGCTGCCACATTTGTCTCATTGGTGACATCCGCTATGAGGCATCCCAAGTGCGTCTCTATTG
Source organism: Larix kaempferi (assembly GCA_027924585.1). NCBI lineage: Eukaryota > Viridiplantae > Streptophyta > Pinopsida > Pinales > Pinaceae > Larix > Larix kaempferi. The sequence continues at coordinate 3,998,550 of BSBM01000867.1, forward strand.
CTGGAGAGGCCCCCCTGATCGTTGCATACTCATGACATGCCTTCATTCTTCCCTCCTCGAGGTCGTGGTCGATATCCTCATCCGTGGGTGTCTTTGGGGACGATTCCTGATCCAAGTCATGGTGACTCTGTTGGTCCTGCACGGACAATGCATCCTTTGGGCCCGTCACTGGAGGTCCTGCCTCAATCTTCGCCAGACTAATAGGTTCCCTCCATTCAATCGGCCAATCACTAACGATGCCCTCCATCACTTCTTCGGACAGCTTATAGTGTGTCAACAACCATTACTTCACAGGGTCGTGCCTTGCTTGCACGTGAATCGCGTGAGGCTGAATCACGAACAGCGCAATCGGCTTGTACTTCGTCGTGGTTTCTTCAGTTAAGCGGGGCACCTTCATCGCTGCATCTTGTAGCATCTCCCAATACACCCAAAACTGTATTTCACTTTCCTTCAGACTCTCGGGTTCTTGCACCCACCACATCTTCTGATAGCGTGCACCCTTACGGGTTTTCACAGCCTCAACTTCCATGCCATGGTAAGTATCAGGCTCCTTCCAGTTGTCCAGCACGATTAAGATTACGAGCCAGCTGTACGTGAAGGGGCCTTTCCCATCTTGGACGGCTTCTGCATCCTCCACTAACTGGTTCAACAAAAATAGTGACTAGTTCATCTGCACGCCTTCTGCGCACTATGCTACACACACCATGACCCCTGAGTTGCATTGGTTGGGTCGATTCTCCTTGACCACTTTGCAACTTAATATCTTCGTGCTGGTGAGGACCTCCTTATCAATGATACTACTGGTGTGGTAAACGCGGCCATCACGTTCCAATGCGTAGCGTCGGACCAACTATGTCGCCCTCTTCTTATCATTCTCCTTCCCTATGAATTATTGCGAAGGGTCCACTCCATCCTTCCGCAATCCTGTGATCTCAACGATCAAATCGACAATGACTGGAACCGGCCTGTCCAGCCACAATGTGCCACCATGGAAGCAGGCCAGCAGCTGCTGCACATAAGCATTAACATCTTGCAGTCTCCCAAAGAGTGGCATGTTAATGAGTCCCAGCAATCCTGCTTGGGCCAACTCGCACGCCCAATCTTGCGGAACCAACGTATCGCTAAGCTGTGTCCTCAGCACGTAGGGGTCCGACGTAATTTACTTATAAGCCACCATGTCATGGTCATCATCCTTTAGGCACATCAACGCCGGCACGATATCAACAGAGCACTCCATACCTGCTGGGAGTGTTGGCATTCGCACAGGGTATTTCTGATTCTTCGTGAGCTTTTGGGGCGATATACCAGGCTAGGAAGGGGGGGACGTACCCAGGGATATTCGCAGCAGATAACCCTACCCAAGCAGCTGCTTCATCAAATCCGTGGCTGGACTGTCCTACCTCCGCTTGGAACTCCTCCACGACTGCTGCGGATGATCTTAACTGTCGTTTACTCTGCGAGGACTCAGAATGTTGACCCCCCCGCCGCTTCTTGGGGATTGTCGTAAACACCGATCCAGCCGGCATGATGACAACTTCTTCTTCAATGCTTGCCACCCTAGCTAGTGACTCTACCCCACTGGAAACGTCAACCACGGGTGTGCTCGGCATGCCACAGTAGGGCTCCTCGTGGCTCAACAGTTCCTCACTTTCCAACCCAACTTGCTAGTAGCAAATACGCAACACCTAACTCATCAACTCAACTGAACAATGTAACACTGAACTCTCCTTTGCACTCGGTGCAATGGTGCCTTCCGACCAAAGCCAGCCCCTTTCTTATAGTGCCAAAGTGTGTCCTTAACCATCATTACCAAATCGAATTATGCATCATGACCAAATCACACCTTAATTACCCGAATCCACCGTCGATTCGTTCAATCCAATGGTCGGATCCACCATAAATGTCGATCATTCCATCACGCGGCGTTAATTAACGGTTTTTAACTTTTTGTATTTATTTCCGATTTGACTGTGTCGTGACCCTGCCGTTGTCGCGAACCTGCTCCCAAACTGGGACACAAGCACTCCTGCTTGCGCATTATGTCTCTGCTGGTGCGCCCTCCTGCCACCGAGCATCCTGCATTTTTATTTTTTATTTTTTTTGCCGATGCGACTCAGGCATCGCGCTGCTCCAAGCCCGTCCTGTAGGGCTTCAACCTGCTACCATTGATGAACTTTGGGAGCATCGCTCCATCTAACTGATGCAACTGTACCTCTCCTCCTGAAGTGATACTACTGATGCGATATGGACCAAGCCAATGCATCTGCAACTTCCCAGGATGTTTTAGAAACTTGTTGTCATACAATAGCACCAAGTCACCCTGCTAAAACTATTTATTCTTGATATGGTGATCATGCCAAGCCTTTTGTCAATCCTTCTCCACATTTTGGTGGAAGCCTGCGATAAAGCGGTCTTCTTCGAGCTGCACTAGCTGCGCCAAACGTTCTCCTAATTCTGCTTCATCATCCATACCTATCGCTGCCATGAGGCGCAGACTCGGAACGATGTACTCCATAGGAATAATCACCTCTTTCCCATACACCAGTTTGAATGGTGTATGTCCTGTCAACCTTTTACAAGTAGTACGATATGCCCATAACACTGTTGGAATCTTCAAATCCCATTTGTCGCGATTCGCATTGCAAAGCTTTATCAGCGCATGCTCCAAGAACTTGTTGAAAGCTTCTACTGTCCCATTTTCCTGTGGATGATATGGCGTGCTCTTCTTATGTTGTATATGTAGTTCCGCTGTCAAGGTGCTCACGATGAGATTGATAAAATGACTGCCCTGATCTCTCATCAATACCTTTGGGAAACCAAACCGAGTGACAATGTTGTCAAACAAGAACCGCGTTGTTGTTGCCGCAGTGCAATCTATGACTGGTGCAGCCTTTGCCCATCGTGTCAAATAATTTGTCGTCATAATGATATATCTTGAACCAGTGTGCTTCCCATGTGGGTTGATAGGGCCCATGAAATCCACTGCCCATTTATCAAATGGTTGTAGTGTCACTTGAGGTTTCAATGGCATCTCATCCCTCCTAGAGGGTTTCCCAGTTCGTTGACAGACATCGCAGGTTCGCACATAATCGGTCGCATCATTGTGAAGCGTCGACCACCAAAGCCCTGCGCGAAGCACCTTTCTGGCAGTCACACGACCGCCATAGTGTCCTCTAGTTACTCCTGCATGTGCTTCCGACAATATCTACCCTTACTCATGAGGCAGAACGCACCACCTCAAGATCTCGTCGGATCCCAGTTTGTACAATTGGCCTGCAATCAACTGGAAATATGCAGCCTTGACCACCAGCTGCTTCCTCTAACTAGTGGTGAACCCTTCTGGCGTGGTTCCTGTTTCCATAAACTAAATGATTTCTCCATAGTAGTCATCAACTACTTCAACCTTAAATAGTTGCGCATCGGGCAACCCATACTCAATGTTGGTTGGTTCCTCTCTTGTCTCAATCCGCGACAGATGATATGGTCTTGCGTTCAAGCATCCTGGCTTCACAATCACCTCAAAATCAAACTCTTGAAAAATAAGTATCCAACGACATATCTTCCCTCCCAACACAGGCTTATTGACCAGATATTTCAATGCAGAGTGGTCTGTGAACATCTTAAAGTGACCGCCTAACAGGTAATTCCTGAACTTCTGCAACAAATATACCATCACCAAACCTTCCCTCTCTGTCGTTGTATAGTTTCTCTCTGTAGACAACAACTTCCGACTTTCAAAAGCAATGGGGTGATCCAAATCCCCTTCCCCTGGCTGCGCAAGCACTACTCCTAGCGGAATCGATGAGGCATCGACGTGGACATGGAATTCTTTACTCTAGTCCGGAAAGACCTGTATCGGTGTTGAGGCCATCTTAGCCTTTAATGTTTCAAAACTAACTTGAGATTCAAGACTCCACTGAAAGACCGCATATTTCTTTAGCAACTTCTACATAGGGGACGTGATCACTACATACCCCCTGATGAACTTGCGATAATACCCAGTGTGTCCCAACATCGCTCTAAACTACTTGACATTAGTTGGTGGTGTTAAGCTCAAAATGAGCACAATCTTTGCAGGGTCGACCAACAATCCCTGCTTGCAGACAATGTGACCCGACAATATCCCAAATGGTGCACAGAAGATGCACTTCTTCAAATTCAGCGATATCTGATGCTGTCGATAGCGCTCCAACATCAATCGTAGGTTGTCCAGATGATTGTTGATCAATCCATAGACTGTCCATTCATCCATGTACACCTGCAAAAACTTCTGAATGAAATATCTGGAAGCAGTAACTACAAGCCGAGAGAATATCGCCAGTGCATTCTTCAATTCAAATGGCATCACTGTGTATTGAAAACAACCCCACTCCGTCACAAAGGTTGTCTTGTGACGGTCTTCTTTCATGATTCTTATCTGATGATAGCTAGAGAACCCATTCGTGAAAGAATACACCTCTTGGCCACCCACACCCTCTAGTACCTCATCAGTGAACGGGGTTGGAAATGGATCATGCAGAGATGCATCGTTAAGGTTCTGCAAGTCGACACAAATGTGCACTGCGCCTGTCTTCTTGTCCTGCACCACCATAGGACCAATCCAGTCTGATTCCTCCACTGCTTCAATAATTCCAGCATCCAACATGCGGTCAAGTTCTACCTTGACCCTCTCCTTATGGCGCAGATTCAAACTATATGGTCGCTGCCTAATCGATTTTGCATCTTGTTTCAACGGGATCTTCATTTCACCTAAATCCCCCAAGATTCCCTTCATCTCAGAGAACTTCGTAGGGAACAAGTCTTGGAATTCATGCAGCAAGTCAGTAACTTTCCCCATCATCTCATCATCCCAATAGTCCCCAACATTCGCAAACTTTGGACTTTCCTTTGTTCCAATGTGGACTTTTCAGAGCTTAAACGGCTGACTGATCGGATCCGTTGGTGCATCTGGTGCTGCCATATCGTGACTGCCTTATGATTCCGAAATATTCACATACCACAGATCATCACCATCCTCTGGCCCACCAGTGATATTATAACATTCCATCATGGACTGCATCTTGCAGTGCGTATGCGGATCCGCGGGATATGCCACTAAAACAACCTTCAGAACTACATCGTGGATGAGCTGCAAAGGATTATGGACATCCGGGTTGGCATCCGTAAAGCTGAGCGTATGAGTAAAACAAACTATCAACTCCAACCAAGTGGTAATCTCCCCTCGCAGTTCAGCTATAGTATACCATGATCGCGGCATCTCTTCCAGCGTATGGACAAAGGCATGGACCCACTCATCCTTTGGTCGCGATGCCCACAACATCTGACATTCCATCAAATGACTGCCAGGGTCATTCCATCCATCATATTTCCCTGTGTGGTAAACTTCAGTGTCGCCAAAGCGAACCATTAGCAATCTCCGGCACTGCGGCCACCCCATAATCGATTGCTTATGTGTCACCCACCAGCGTGCTGGAGCAGCCTTCAGCGCTTCCTCCAATGCCAGAAATCGATGTGGTTATGAGACCTTTTCCTCGAATGCCATAAGAAAATCAGACAAGTTGGGAAACCCTTCATATACTCGCAGTGCAACAGTCTCAGTCGCAATGCGGCATAATTATTGCGTGACTAACCCACACTTGCAGAGTGACACCTCATGCATGCGGTTCTGCCAATTCTCTAACGCGTCATCAGAGTCGGAAACCCAGAGCTGAAGCTGCACCACCCAAGCTCACCGTCGGCAGTCGAATGAATATAATCTTCTGAAATATTGTATTCATGGTCCCATCCACTGGGATCTTCATCTTTTACTGGTTCAATATACCTACTTCCGTCAGCCGGATCCAACGGAGCTATGACTCTAAGATCGCGGTTTTCAAAAGTCATCATCCGCTTATTAAAGTTGATTACTGCTGCACTGTCATTGGCCCATCCAATCCCTAGCAACGCAGGATAGAATCTTCCCCCTTCAACTACTTCAATGACATCGAAGTCGGAATATATCTTCATTCCCTCAGTGTCCACAACCAGGCGTGGAAGTCTCCCAATCGATGTCACCTTGGCCTGATTAGCCAAACGGAGCTGTACGGGAGACCAACTTAGCGTGGGACTCCCCATTTTCTGCCAGGCCTACTTGGTCAAGATGTTGACATCCGAACCAAGATCTAGAATAACTGAATCAACTTCATAGTCTCCAATATGAATGTTCATGCGCATTTCCTTACCTATCTTCCTCCTTTGTAAGGAATTCACCGCCGACTTGCATCGGCTCCTGGCTTGTCGCTGCAGCAACCCTTCAAGTTCTGCAAGAGCATCTGGATCCCTTTCCAGATATAAACAACTTTCAAAAAAAAATTGTAACGTACCAGATTGTCGCGATGGACCTACCTCGGAAGTGGAATCAAAAGCAGGAGGCATGTCACAAATAATTTCCTTTCCACGATCTTCTTCCATCGCACGATGCACTTGAAAGAATGCATCACGCTCGGAATCAATGTCAAACGATACCTTCTTCTTCTCGGCTAACCGGATGAGAGACTTTGGACCATCTTCTCCTGTTGTCGCACCTCCATGAGTGATCACTGCAACAGCCGCGTCTTGCATTCTCTGTTCCGCATAAATTGTCGTGATAGTTGCACCCTGAGTCTGATTCAGTGGTGGATTCCCAGGTTGGTTCACGTTCTAGTTAGCATTCTGATTCTGACATTGGTTCTGGTTCTACGACAGTTTCTATACTTGATTCTGCATTGGTCGCTGCACCTAATTCTAATTATGTAACTGGGGAACGTTCCCTGCTTGCCATCGCGCAATCAACTGCAGGCAATTTTCAGCAGTGTGATCGGTAACAAACAAAAAACATACATTGTGTCTGCAATTATGGGAAATATCACTGGTAGTGTTCCCACACTCCGTAGTTATAACACTGGATAGTTCCTCGACCTCCTCATCCTTGTCCTCCTCTGTGACCAAAGCCGGCATCACGTCCTCCCTGGAATCCTCCACGGAATCCCCCTTGTTGTTGGCATTGAGGTTGCAGTTGTGCATACTACCTAGGCTGCACATATTGTGGCTACTGAACGTACTGTGGCTGTTGTGCATCCATTTGCATCAAAGGATATTGCGGCATAAACTGTTGTGGTTGTTGCTGCGGTACAAACTGCACCTGCGGTTGAGGTAGCGGCTGGGCTACCTGTGGCTGCGGTTGCGATTGTTGTATGGCACAATGGTCGTCCTTCACATAGAATGCATCATACGTTCGTTCATGGAGTATCCCATATTCCCGACAGTCCTTGTCTTCATGTCCCACAGACTTGCAGAAGGTACATGTTGATGCCTGGGATATCGTAGCATCAATCAGAAAGGGATTCACCCGGGTAAGCAGTCCCAATTAGATTGCTCACCGTTTGGTGTGGGGAATCCGACCGGTTAATGGTTCCGGCTACCGTAAGATTTAAAGATTCTTATTCTTTTAACCGGTTACGGCCCAATCCACCATTTATGTGTTTTATTTTAAATATGATATGCAAGTGCCCTAAGCTAAATGCAGGTAGCTAATCTAAAACACTATAAGTAATCTAATCTATCATTGCAAGGAGCAACTGTAAATATGAGTAATGTGCTGAAAGAAACATCTAAAGATTACATGGATAGCCATTTAAATCATAAAGAAGCATTTTCAGTAGAAGGTTAAAGATATTAAAGAAAGCTTTAATTCACATTAACACATTCAATTACTCATTTAGGAGAATTATCATTGTACTAGAAAAGCAAGATCATTCAATAGACAAAAATAATTCACAGCAGCAAAGAAAGATCTCACAAGAATGTACGAGTGATGTAAGAATAATCCAGCAGACATTCAACACATATTTCCAGGCAAAATTGTCTTCTCCCAGGCTTTTATCAAGCAAAATCAAGTTCCTTATACATGCAGAGAAATAGTTCACGTACAAGCCAAAAAATAGCTTTCACCTGCCAAAAAGTCCTTTGAACTATTCACTAATCATCTATTTATAAGTTCACAAAATGCCTCTAGGGCTGCCACCTGTCTCTTTACAATTTTCTCTAAAGAATCTCTAAAATAAAGCAATTCGTGGCCTCTTTTACATAACAAAAAAAACGACAATTGTCCTTGTGACTTCACGTTTTGACCACAGGGGCAAAAAGAAACAAACAAAATAACAAAACAATGCATCATGGTTGTTGCAGTTAACTTTGGGGTGGTGCTTCTACTGGTGATGACGTGTCTATGCTGGTTGCTACCGTTGCTGCTGTCTTCTTCTCTTCCTCTGCTATATAACTAAACCATACACCAATGTCTCTTACAACAATATTTGCTGGTAAGGGGAGCAGGATTTTTTGTGAAGTTACATGTTTATCAAGTTCTGCTTCAATACTCTGAATTCCTACTATTTATATCTAGTGGATCTCCTTGAGCATATGATTGTGCACTGATGATAGCCCAATGCAGTGATGGAGATCATCTGTGGCTAACACATCAATTTTCACCACATACTCCATTTGAAATCCCAGCTCGCCTTTTAAATTGGACAGGCGTTGCTCTTTACTTGGAAAATCATCAAGGGTCTGGGGAAAAACAATCTTGTACTTTTCATGCACTTCGTGAATTTTTTTATACAAGCTATTACCTGTCCTCATCGAACCCTGGATTTTAGCAATAGTTTGGCGCCGCAGCTCCTGCAAAATTCCATGAGGGCCACATCTTCCTTAAAACTGGCTACAGATTTGAACGGGAGGTGTTTAGGGAAATCTTCCTTCCCTTCTCTCCACTCCATCTGGCTCAAAATCTTTTCTTTTACTCGAGTGTACTTGTTTCTAAGCCTAACAGCCTCAGAATTAACCTCCTTCATTCTATCCAACATGGTCTTGAGTCTGCAAACCTCCTCAGTACTTAGTTCTTGCGTGGCATGCATTTGTCTCAAGATGTCACAGGACTGTTCGTGAAAATGAGACATATCCATTGCTCTGCTTTCTGCTTTCCCTAGCTGCTCAACCAGCGACTGTTTATCTTCTTCTAACTAAACAACTCTAGCTTCGGAATCATTCTTTTCTGCCTCAAGTACCATCATTTGGATTGCCAGGTGTTCCTTTTCTTCCTCCAGGTGCTGACACTTGTCTGACAATTCTTTATGGTCAGCCACAAGGCGATTATATTTATTTACTACGAGGTCCCTGTAAGCCTTCTCATTAGCCACGGTATGCTGCAGCATACGAGCTCTTTTATTGGTTGACTCAATTTCTTTGAACATGTCGATCACATTTTTTTCAGTTGCTTTTGTTGCTGCCACAACAGCAGATGCCATGGCTACGGGAGCCTTATTGGTATTTTGCATAACAATGGTTTCCCGCTAGGTGACAATATCTGGGTCAAAAGGTCTCTTTAATCTAGTCTTTGATTTTAAGACCACGGACTTTCTTTTCTTATAATATACAAATTTGTCCCATTGGGACATAGTATGATCCTTTGACAGGGTGAAAGGAATGAGTGGAATATTTTCTATAGGAATACCTACTCCCGCTGGCGGGGTATGAACCCTTTGGGGTGAGTTTACATTCATGTCCTGGGTATTAGAACCGCCGGCTTGGGCATCTTGGTTGGCCTTATTTTCTTCCTCGGCCTTAAGCCATCTTTCTTCTTCAGCACTTTGCTCTTTCTCAATCATCTCCCTCTCTTCTTGATCCTTGGAAACTTGCTGCAACCTATCTTCTTCAAGATTAACAGCCTCTTCCTGCTCCCTTTGCAACTTATCGGCAGCAATTTTCTGGAATCTCTCTTCCTCCTCTTTCAACCTTTGCTCTTCACGGGTCAGGACCTCAGCTGCTTCCCTTTCTTTCTACAGGTTGGCTCCTTGGGTTGTGGTAGCACTAGAACTAGTTCCACCATTGTGACGAAAAATATGCAATTCAGTCATATTACTGATTCCTCTGAATGCCTCCTCTTCATGGTCATAGTAATGTGCATAATCGAAGTGATCATGCAACTCTCTGCAGTGCTCTGCAACTTTGTTTCATCTGTCATTTCTATGAAAGATTGCCTCACGGAAGTGAAAACCTCTAAGTTCCTAAATGAATTCTTCGGCTGATGCAACCCCTAAGAACTTATAGGCTCCTATACAGAACGGAAATGGAGGGAAGGAAGCTTTCTTCAGCTTACTGAGGAATCCACCTACTCCATCAAGGAAAAGTTTCCTTACTGCTTCTTTCAAGACTATGTAATCAGTAACATATTTGGGTAAGATGTATGGTGGCTTGGTGCCTCCAAACATTATGATGTAAGTACCTTCTTCTGAGAAGTAGAAATCACCATAATTTTCCATGACTTCCATGGCATTTTCTGATAGGCAATTAGGCTCTTCATTAAAAATTTGCTCATAAAGAGGCATAATGAATTCTTCACAGATGAGTTTATAATGCATCCTGTAATTTTGAGCCCACCGTATTTTATAAGCAGTATATACTGGGGTGCTGGACTGATCCCATAAGCAACCTAACCTGGGGAAAGGGAGCTTTTCCAGGATGCAGACAATGAGATATGAAGACACATAAAATTCTGCTTTCTTAAGAGCCAGACCTTCTTTAGCTGCGGCCACAGTAGATGCCAAGCTATCTGAGAGGATAGTGGCACAATCAAACACAGTTCCCTTAAATGCTATGTAATGGATGATGGGGGCCCATTGAATCCTATACACAGTTCCATAAGCCATACCGAAAATCCTGCTTAACATAAGGGCGATCATTCGGAAAGGGGGCCTCAAACTCTGAACATCATACTCATCACTGTCCTTTTTCCTTAACTGCTTTCCTGTGACCAACATCTTCTTAGATATTTCTAAATTATTCATCTGCCCCATCCATGCAACATCAAGTTGTTGTTGGGGATGTGGGAACTTGTAGGCTGCTGCAATATAACCTGGATGGAATGAAGCGAATGCCTCTCCCTTGCTGTCATGCAATACTCTTGTTTCTGGGTTGGCATGCTCCAATATCCACCCGATTACTTCTGAGCAAGGGAACAACTCAGGGAATGTGGCAGCTCTGGATATACTAGAAGCCCTGATATTTAAGTAAATTTGCTCTTCTTCTAAGAGCGCTCCTGGGATATCTTGGTCTCCGAGCATCCAGTAAATATCTCCCCACTTGACCTCAGGGGGGATTCCTATGGTGCACCTAGTATCTTTGAATAGAGTTTCAATTCTTGGTGCTACCGGCTCTAGTTCGATCATCTTAGCCTTCTTTCTACTACCTTTTGGCATTGCAGCTTATCCCTGTCAAGAAACCATACACAAATGGACATAAGATTGTAAATAATCACGCAGGATAGAGCAAGACACTAAAGAATTCTAAAGGGACGAGCATGCTAACGTATGATCATAACGAACCATAAATCCGCATAATGGGGAAAGAAACAAAATGCAAAACACTCCAGAAACACATATTATGGTCGTCTAATTTGAACGTTTTAGGGGAGGCGATGTCGGGCTTCGAAACCTTTGAGCGGGCACATGGGCAAGGTTGTAGGTTTGTGCTGGAGAAGAGGAATGGATTCACGGATTAACAGGATTTGGAAGACTACGGGGGTAAATGGTCATAGAGTCTGCATGCTCAGACGATTGGAAATAAAAGATAATAAACGATGAAAAAACCACAAACCATTCAAATGATACGGTGAAAAACATCCGAGAAAGATTCGACGCAAATCTATGACACAAAACAAAAAAAAATGGTAGAACCACCTACCTGGAAACGAAACAATCGTATAACGGGGTTGGCGCGGCAGCAAACGAGCTGAGCTGGAGCGAAAAACTGCACAGTCTCCAAACGGCACGGTAATTCGATTCAACCAATGGGGTTCAAAAAACCCACACCATATTTATAATAAGGTCCACGCGTGTGGAAATTAATGGGTGGGTGGTGGTCGTTTTAAAACGGTGTTAAGGATGCGTACGGTGGGTCAAATCACCATAAACGGCATTTAAGCCTAACCATCAAAACCGGAGGGAAAAGGTGAGTTTCTTCCGCCGTTGCGGCAAGAACTTGTGAGTTTCTTCCGAAGCGGGGGAGACTTGGCGTTTGAACGCGGCATCTGCTCGTTGCGGCAAAAGTTCTTGAGTTGGTCCGCTGTTGCAGAAAGACTCGATGAGTTCTTCCACAATTTCGGATGAATTTGGCAAGTCTTTTCCGAAAAAGTGAAAGGTCGAGGGACTTGGTAAGGAGGCGCCCGTTGCAGAAAAACTTCATGAGTGCTTTCGTTGTTGCGGGGGAACATATCGAGTTCTTCTGAAATTTCAGATAAACGTAAGTGCTTCCGCCGTTTCGGGTGAACATCTCAAGTGCTTCCGTCGTTTCGTGAGAAAAACTTGATTTTTGACTTAGAAGAAAAACTACAACTTGAAATAAGATTTCTCATTGAAACAAAAACTAAGTACAGAAAACTTTCCAAAGGAGACTTAACTCCTAAGCAAACTTTCTAGGAAAAGAAAAGGAGGGGCCCCAATTTCTACAAAAAAGAATTGGGGGGGGGATGTTGCTGCAACAACAGTACAATATAGATTCATCGGTTTTGTGACCATCTTCTACATGTATTGACATTCCTCATGGCGGTGCCCATATACCTGACAGATGCGACACCACTACATACTGCCGCCACTAAATGGATTCGGTGCTCTGATACCAGATAATTGCGGAAGTCTGGGAAATTATCCTTAGTATGCCCCTCTCCGCGACATCGCATACACCATACTTCCTCACGTTGTTCCTTTCCTTTCTTAAGGTCTCGCGGCTGTATTGTTAAGCTAGCCAACTGTGTCTGAATCTGCGACATACCCGCGACGTTCTCACCAAGCGGAGAAGCTTCCAACCACATCGCAATCTCTAGAGATTCACTCGGTGTTGTAATGTTTTGTTGCATTAGCGGTAGTCGAATGTGAGGGAGCAATGCCACGATGAACTATTCTTTGTGCTGGACAGTGCTCATGTCGAAACTGATCCTTGCCATCAATGTTTTGAATCGCTGGTCAAAATCCCACATAGTCTCATTGGAGTACTGCTTAATTTCTTTTAGTTCTGTAATATACTACGCTTCAGATTTGGGTTTTCTGAACTCTGCAATCAACCCAGCTCGAACTTCATCCAACGTCTTTTCTGGAGTGCCTACAGGAACCTGCAAAAACTTCATGAACCAGTCTAATGCGCGACCTCGAAGGGTTGTCTCCAATTTTTCCTTTCTTGGCATTATCATCAGTAATTTGCTTTGCAGTCCATACTACTTCACATAAGAACCAGTACTACTTGGGATTATCTGTTCCATTAACATGGAACAGTGGTAACTTTGCATCTTCGCTCGCCATCTTGGGATTCCTTCCTACAGTCGTTAAGCTACTAGCAATTAAATTATGTTGATTTGATGAACACGGTGGTGTCAAAGTTGTATTTCTTACTAGTTGAGACATAGTGAGTGGAGGTGTGGGTACATTTCTACTGGGGTTTGGTCCCGCCTCTATCCTAGGCGTAGCCTGGTGGTCCTTGTCGTCACTGTGAGGTCGCTTCGTCCCATGTGGTATTCCTTCGCGGCCTTGCATTTCGATCGCAACAGGACCTTCTCTTGTCCTCTGTCTCTTTTCCTGTCGAAACCTTGCTCCTCCCCTTGTAAGACCACTCTCTTCCTCAGCTTCCTTCACAGTCTCGTCGTGACCCGCACCCATCTACCCCTTATCATTCCATGTACTGCCCCCCTATCGTCGCGGTATCCATGGCCTCCGCCCACCATGGTTCTTACTAATCTAGGTGCATCTTCAGTATTCCCTTCTCGCAAATGAGCATTTTAATGGACAACTGTAGCGACAATAGAAATATACCCCTTGGCCCGTTGAAGAATTCCCTTTCTGCCTCACTGTAAGACTTATCGTGTCAACCGCAAATTCAGTGATGTAGCCTTCCAGTATGCTGTCAACCCAAACCTTAACAGCCCGCGACACTTTGTTGTCGACTTCTTATAGCTCTTGGATCAGTTCTGGGGTCCAGGTTGTTGGTTCACCACCTTGGAAGTTCCTCTTCTGGAAGGTCAGTTTTGCTAACCATTCATACAAGATGATTGGGAACTCGCAGAAAAAGTATTTGTGTGGACCGTCGTGGATATACGTCGCCAACCACCAATATGTCGACAACCCAGGGTTCTTATTTTCTTTTTCAGTGAATTCTCGCAACTTTAGGTCGAACCAATATTGGATCTCCGGTCTTGTCGGATGCCACAACATATCCTCCTTTCTTTTGACACAAACCCAGTCGACAAGGGTTCCGCACGCTGTCGACGCCCAAGCCACCACGATCTCCCTGAGCACCGGCAAACAGGTTTAACCATGTCCAGCAACACCTACGGAGCAGATGAGGTCTCACCCGAGATGTTCAAGGGAGAGTTGACAGAACCATGTTTCCGTCGAATGAAGGAGGATGTTGTGCATCAATTGACTAACTTATTGCGACATTTAGAAATAGATCTAAGCATTCAACTCGAGCATTAATCATAATCGCAACATCTTTCAACAGGAACATAACCATTATTGCAACAGATAAAACAGTAAAGCATTAATTGCAGCAAGGAAACATCGCATCATTCATATATTCATATCGCAAAATTCATTTACCACAGAAAGATGGAAACGACACAAACGTTCTGCTCAAAATATCTGTCACATCATATTATCTCCGCAAAAACCCAGATACAACAAGACACTCAGTCTTCTGCTTCGGATCAAGATCTCTCGGATATCAATATTTTCAATCATGCGCTCTAAAAAGATATCTCAACACTTACAAACCTACATCTATTTATAGGCTTGCACCTTTACATTTGTGGTCCACTTAGGCAACCGCCTAACTGCTTCTTGACAAACTTCTACAAAAACTAACCCAAAATCCCACAAAATGCGGTCAAACGACCCAAAACCCCCCATAGTGCGGTCTAAATGACCCAAAATATACATGACGTGGTCCAAATGACCCAAAAAATACAAAAATACTTGTCTCCTTGCTCGTTGTTTTCCTCCTTTCGCGGTACCTTTGGCCTTGCGCAGCATCCGTGATGCTGCGATGCTGACTCATCAAACCGCCTGTCGACAACTGTGAGTCACGTTGAGGACATGTCATTGGTCACTGTGATTCATATTAATTACAAGTCACTAGTCATTGCAATTCATATTGACGACAAGTCACCAATCACTACAAGTCATACTGGAGACAAGGTACCAACCACTACAAGTCATGTTGGGCGAAAACAATCATCTGTTTCAATTCATGTTGGTGGAAAACAACCAGCAAATGTGAGTCATGTTGGACATATCAACATTGTTGAAAAATCTAAATGAATAGGGTGCAATCCTAAGTTCCCTTGTAAACTTTGCAAGGGATATCACCTTACTCATCTATGCCCTGCTAGTCCAGAGGTACAAAGAGTGTGTTTCGTTTCTCAAAGGTATTTTGCTCCCGAAAAACCTATGATTTCAAAACATCCTATTCAACCTTTGGTTGATGAAGTGGTTGAACCAACACAATATTCGGTATATACAACTCTTCCTTTGGATGGTGATTTGACTACCACTCAAGTTTTATTCACTGCCAATTCATAACTTTATGTACAAGGAGCACTCAGTTTGCATCGAATGAACCCCCACCAAGCTCTAAGATTGCTTCTTGGATTGCGATAGTATAGTTGGGCCTCGTCTTCCTTCTTTTTCATCCTTCCAAATAAGGATTCAAGTTAAACACTACATGGTTTGTCGTTGTATTGCAGATGAAGGAGCCTCTATTAGTACTTTAGCTACATATGCTTGGAGAGGTTTGGGATCTTCTAACCTTGTGTCGACTATTAATCAACCACTAGCTTTTGGTAGAATACCTAGTGCAACTTTGGGATTTCTTCCTCAATTTCCTATTACATTAGGTGGGACGACTGTCATAGTCGATTTTATGGTTATGGAGGGCCCTTTGGATTTCAATATACTCCTTGGGCGTGATTATGTATATGCTATAATTTTGTGATGTCTAATCTCTTTCATGTGATGCATTTTTCTCACAATGGAAGCATTGTCACTATTGATCAGCTTGCATTTGTTGATCCTTCTCATTACCTGATTTTAGACCAAGTATACCCTTTGTCTATTCCTGGTGCTTTGATAAACACTAACCTGCCACAGGTGAATTATGTGGCCTTATATCCCTTGTGTCCAATTTCTACTAAGAAGAAGCTTCTATGTTCAAGCTTACCTTCTTGGGACTTGGTCCCGACAGTTGACTAAATGATCCATCCAATGGGCGAATTGGAGCTTGCTGTCCACCGTATTGGTCCAAGTGAATGTTTTGACATGTTCTCTCTAGGATGATATACTTCCTTCACATGAATCTTTCCTAGAGGCTATTATAGAGTCTCAAATTCCTTTGGATATTGATGCCTTTTCCAAAGATCATCTCCCTAGATTGGACCCAGTTGAAATCAAATCCTATCTCGATTTTCCTTTTGAGTCTAATCTCGTTGTTTATAGATCCCTAGACATTTTCACTTTTTAGTCTTTGGACTCTACCATTGAGCTGCAAGTTGGTGTCACTGATGAGTTTGATTCTATTTCTATCTTTTTCTATTCCTGTGATAATGAGTCTATTCCTATAGACTCCATTATTTTTTTCAACTTCGATCTTCCTCATGAGTTTGATCTTATTGATTGTAGGTCCTCAAACCTTGGCGATCTTGAGTCTTCACTAGTAAAATATGCCTTAGTAATAAATATTGTGGAAGATATTGAAGTTGAAAATATTTCTACCAAAGTGACATGTATCCAATCTTTCCTTTTATATTTTTTATAAATGATCATGGTATTGTTGTTTCTTGGAAACATGAATTTTAGTTGGATCAGTGTTGCTTAAGGATCATTATTTGCATGTTCCTCAATCTAATTAGGTATATTTGCAAACTTGCATATAGGTTTAGGCCTTCTCGGTTATGATGCATTTGCACCTTATGTTATCCAAATTTTCCACAGGTTCGAACCTATTGGATATTGGTGTGTCATCCATCTTTATCTGCATTTTGCACCAGTCCAACAGAAGAGCCTACCTAACATGGGACACCGCAGTCAACACCCTCTTTCCATTTTGATGCCCATGCCAAGTTTTTGTCATAGGCTCATGAGACTTTATAGTTTTACCATGACTTTGAGAAGAAGCCACATGTCTCTCTTTCTCCTATATTTATGGCCATTCCCTATAAGGCTCCCATTTTTGTTCATTATGCATTTGTCTTTGCTCACTGCTACTTGCACAGATATGCCTAATGCTTTGTTGTAGCTTTCATACCGCCATTGCATTCATCGTGTAGCTCATCACTTCCATCTGTTTCATTTGCATTATAGATTGTATCCTTGGAAGAAACATGTTGATGAGTGTCCACCTCTTGCTCGATACCTTTTTTTCATTTTGTTTTACATAGGTCTGTTCCATGCGCTTGGAACATAGTTGCATGCCTCGCGACACTCGTTTCTTCCATTGTACTAAAGCATGTTTTTATTCTTTTTCAGGATTTAATAATATGAAAAAAACAAAACAAAAAACAAATCTTCCGAAAAGACATATGGGAAAGAGTCAGTTCTTAATTATGTCTAGCAATAGTCATGCCACCCTTAAATAAAGCACATTGTTTTTTAGTCATTATCTCAACAATTTGGGTTGTTAGTATGGATTAAGGGAACTGAACTTGTTTATGCATTGTCTCCCTTGGCTAGTTATTCTTCTAGTCATTATAGAGAAGTTTGTTGATGTCTCATGTATCTCATACTTATGTCTTGTTCATTCTTGAGTCTATGATGCCTCAGTAACTTATTATGTCATGCTTATGTTCAAGGGAAGTTTTAACCTGTGTCGGTAACTCCTCATAACTTATGAATTTTATATGTCATCCTTCCCATGTGTCAAGTATGTTTCAGAATCAATCATTTGTCCTACCAAATCTTTGGCCTTTTGCTAATACCTCATGTTGGATGATGGGGGATGCCTTAATTCTCTCCTTTTAGTGGATCACTTCCATCGACTTCAAATAATCTATTATGGGATAGCGATCTAGAGTCTTTTTATTACCTTGGAACTTGTATCCATCAATGGCAGGTTTCCTCACTACCGATAGTGGGAATACATCAACGTCCCTTGATCGTTAGAGTCTACAGGTGTTCGATATCAAAACATCTATTCACACTTGTTATATCATACTAGGTACCTTTCCTGTCATTATCATTATCAGTGAGTTTGCTCGCATTTGTTAACAATATACATTAATGACCAATAATCACATGTTGTCTTACTATGTTTGAATTCAGGACATCTATTCACGTGGCTTAGACTCATACCCGTGTTGGTTGGTTTGAAAACCTAGGGTCCATTATATAGCATCACATATTTTGTTATGATTTGAGTTGTGTTGGATTGTCATTTACTCATTTGATGACACCGATTCTTATGGAGGTTGATATGTCCAATACTTATTTACGCATATCTTCATTTGATTCTGAGACATAAATCAACTGAGTATTGTTTCGTGGCTATGATCTCTTTTTGACATAGTTCCATAGTGTATTCATTTTCCATGGCCATGATCACTATTGTTATATATCACATGGATTTGCGATGTACTTGATTTAGTGGACATGCTCCTTATTACTCCTAAGCATGGATATGCCTGCCTTAGGAAGAGAGAATTTTGACTTGTCTTGTTGTAGGTTATGCCTATGACTGGATTTTGACTACTTCTTTTGGGTCCACCATGCACATAATTTTGAAGATTTATAATGTATTTCAGCCATCATTTCTCCTTCTGACCTCATACATTAGGGTGCATAAGTTATAGCATATTTTGCAACATCACTACAAAATGCTCATTTTTGTTGATTTTCACCCTTTTCAAACTTCATTGTCCCTTTATGGTTCAATACAACTATCCCTTCTCAGTCAAAACCTTAAAAAAATCCATGTTTCTTGCACACACACATGTGCCCTGGCAGTGATTAACATGCGTAAATGCGCCCTACCACTGTACAGCATGCCTATGACCTGTTTTGAAGGTTAAAAATAAAAATAAATAAATCTTAGGAAAAGTAAAAACAATTTTACAAGTTTTAATCTTCTTTTTCCTGTAGATAAATACCAAAACTTCCCTAACTTCCTCCCTAAAAGTATAAAAGAGGCTAACTAAATCATGAGAAGGAGGAGAAAGCATTATAGTACCCTTATGCTGAAATTTTGCGAATTGAATCCATTACCCTAGTCCTAGGTCTGCAAATCATTCCCCCATACATGGAAATATGCATTTCCAGCAGTCTTCGTTCATTATCTTTTCAAGAAACTACAATTTTGTTTCTTTGGGCTTATTTCATGTGGAGCGCGGAGGAGTTGTGTATGTGTGTAGCACAGGCGGAGGAACTCAAATTCTGGTTCAGAACAATGTTGTAGCCGAGAATAGGTGACATCCATCTTGTATTCTATTGTTTATTATTATATAACGGACTCTCATTCATGTCATGTATTGTGTGAAAACTTATCTTGATAGTTTTAGACATTCAATTTGTAGTTTACGTCCCATTATATTGCAGTTTGTTGTCCATGTTCTTATTTATACTTTGTGATTGAATGTTTTCAAGGACATTTGTGGATTAAAGATTAAAAGTGAGGATCTTCTTCAACCATTGGAATCCAGGTAGGAAGTCAACCTCGTAGTTGTATATAATTTTAAAACTATAAATTTGTTTAATTGCATTTTGAAAGGACTATTTGATTTTTTTATGGGCATCGCTCTATGATGGCTCCAACCCTCCCTTAAACATAGAGTAATGAGCACAATAGGAAGATAGTGCTAAAGGAGGAACTCAAGAACACCAAGATGTCCAAATCAAATACAGTGGCTTATTAACTCACCAAGATCAAACGGATTTGTGATAATTTGGAAGCAGTTGAGGAGAAAGTGGGAGATCTAGAGTTGGAGAGGATTTCTCTAAGTGGCTTTACTAAGCCGTGGTCGCCCTTCATCAAAGGGATTGTTGCACAAGAAATTATTCCTACCTGGGAAAGGTTATGGGATGAATTCATCCAAGAATATATTCAAGAGGAATCTCTAAATGGAGGTCAACGAAAGGGTGATGAGGAGGAGAGCATTTCTCTTGCGATTCATGCAATGAAGGGCAAAGTGAAGACCAAGAAGAATTTGAGTGGTGAGGCTTCCACTCAGGATGGAAAGAAGAAGGACATGAGCAAATTCAAGTGCTCTGCATGTCACCAGTTTGACCATTATGTCGTCTAGTTTCAGAATAGGAAGAAGGGAAAGAGTAAGGCACAGGTTGCATCCTGAGCAGACACATAGGTGGGTGAGTTCGCTAAAAATTTTGAGAAGGAGTTCTCATTGGTGGCTTGTCTTTCTGTCACCTTATCAAAGGACAAATGGCTCGTGGACAGTGGAGATTCTTGTCATATGACAAGATTGCGAGATGTATTTACAAGTATCATAGAGGATGACTCAGAGCTACACTTGGAACTTGGTGATGATGCCAATTATGGTGTTAGGGGGACTGGGGATATTCAATTTCAACTAGAGTCAAGAGATCCTTTAGAGGTGAAGGATGTGCTATATGTATAAGGGTTGACTAAGAACCTACTAGCGATTTCGGCCATGGAGGACAAGGGATATGTTGTATATTTTTAGGATGGACAGGTATTTGTTTGGCCGAAAGGATCCAGTTTAGATACAAGACGAGTAATAGGGAGTGGAATTGGAAACTTGTGCTTGTTGAAGGCTTAGGCAGTACATGCTCTAGGTCATAGTGACAGTGACAATTTGTGCGATTTATGGCTTGGGAGGATGGGTCAATTGAATCACAAGGATTTATCGATACTAAGGTAGATTTTCACTAGTCTTCCAAAGTTCAATGTGGAGTAGCAGGGTGTGTGCAAGGGATGTGCACTTGGAAACTATACCAAGACAAACTTTCCTAGCAATGATAGTAGGTCTAAGGGGATATTGGACCTAGTGCATTTAGTGATATGTGAGCCTATGTTAGTATCGTTGTTGATCGGGTATGACTACTATGTGACCTTCATAGATGATTTCTCCAGGAGGACATGGATCTACTTTATGAATACCAAGGACAAGGTATTCAGTGTGTTTTGGGAGATTAAGGATCTCGTGGAGAACCAGACAAAGAGGAAGATCATAGTTCCGAGAACATATAATGGAGGCGAATATACATGCAACAAGTTCAAGGATTTCCGCAAGGAGGCAGAAATCAAGAAGGAGCTGACAGTTCATTAGGGGAAATGTGGTTGAAAAATCGGCCTTCAAACCCTAATACAAATTCTGTGTCATCATGTATTAGCCAATCAAAATATTTTAAAAATCAAAAGCGATGCATGTCTTAGGAATTTTTTTATTATATAATTTGAAGATAGGTGGAATTTTTTAATAATATAATTTGTCTACCCTAAGCATGAGACTTTCCTAGGATGCCCAAAATTGTCTTGGATATTGAGAGTGAGATTAATATGCTAACCAATATTCCAATAGTTTTAATAAATAAGATATAGTATATTGAGATGATATTAATGCATTGGCACACTTTTCATTACTAAAATTAATTAAATGATCATTAGAAGAAATATATTAACTATATATTATAACTACTAACTATGTATATATATAAACAAATATTATAATATATAATATAATAACGCACCTTCATGTTTATCACTAAACTTATTGTTAATAGAATCGGGCCTAAATTGGCAGAATTCATGACAAAAGAACAATTTGGCTTTCTTGCTAATAGACAGATCTTGGATGTTATTGGAATTGCACAGGAATGCCTACAATGAATCAAGACAAAGAAACCGAAAGCTATGACTTTTAAGGTTGATTTGGTTAAAGCTTATGACAAGGTGGATTGGTTTTTTTTTAGTTTGGTCTTATTACAAATTGGATTACCTTTGGAGGTGATAGATTGGATAATGGCATTTGTGTCTTCGACATGTTTTGTTGTTTTGGTTAATGGGGCTTCTACAAGTTTTTTTTTAAGTTCTAGGGGTCTCATGCAAGAATGTCCCTTGCCCCCCCTTCTCTTTTTGATGTTGATTGAAGGTCTCAGTAGAATTATTGGTAAATCCAAAAAGGAAAAAAGAATATAATGTTTTAAGGTCTCATGCTTACATTACATCTCCCATCTCATTTTTGTTGATGTTGTCCTACTTTTTGGAGCAGGATCCATTAAGGAATGGGAAGTCTTTCATGAGATTATTCAGCTAATTTGTGAAGCCATAGGTATAAATATTAGTTTGCATAAATCACATTTGATACAAAATGGGATTCCTGCTAATGTAATTTGTTGGAATTATTAATGATACTGAGAGCAGGGGTGAATCGCTATCCTGCGCAGATTTACAAATTATTCAATTTCAAAACATGCACCAATATCAATTTAACACCACATCAATATAAATAAACTATGCACAAATATTTGAAGAAACTTATATGTGTGTGTGTGTGTAAAAATGATATTACAAAGAAAGACAGGAGACACCAATATCCATTGATGTGAACATGGAATCACTCAGACATTCCTTTGATTGGAACACCAATCCCACTGGAAAGCACCAACTTGCAAACTCCAGGCTTCAACCTGTGAGGACACCCATCCTCTGCGCAAGCACCAACTTGTTGAACCGGGATCCAACCTGTGAGGACACCAATCCTCTGCGCAAGAACCAACTTGCAATGTTTAGACACCAACCTGAGTGGAGACACCAATCTCCTTTCCATGCCCCGTCCAACCACCCTGAGAAGTAGATAGTACATATTTCTGACTTCAGATCTGCGTGCACAAAGATTTGCACTCTGCTATACTGACTGTACGCTCGTCCACTGGTTCAAATCAAGTTGTTGTTTCTCTTACACTGTGCTACACCACTGATCCACTCTTCAACATAGATTATGCGCACATATATATATATATATCCACGTGATCCTTGCGCCTTTTCAGAAATTCTCAGATCTGCATGTCTTATCCTTGTGTTCCTGCATTTCTTGTTGCATCGCACACATCATAAAATCATGTTTCTTCTGATTCCCATGAGCATTTCATCTAACCGAAGCTTGCCAATTCAGAATATTACACCATGTGTTCTTCCAAGTTTACTTTTCACTTCTCAACTTCACTTCTTAATTATACTCCACTTGTTTAAACAATGCGTCCACAAGTTGGGGCTTCTCTAAATGGTAACACCCCTTCTTCCTTTCTTTTCGGACAATCTTACCAAGCATCTTCCACGTGTCTTAACCTTTTCCAATGAGGTATCACCACTTTGTGGGTCCTGCGCACACTAGTTCATTGGCTTGGTAGGACTTGTCCACTTGGAGACCATCACTAAGTGAGTATTGCATATTGGAGTACCATTAGTTGGTGGGTGTACTTTCGAGACTTGCACATATATTTTTGATATATTTCTTCAAATTGGCACAAAGACACTAAGTCCTCTTTGACATCAAATTTGGAGTACCACGACTAGGTGGGATTTAGGTCTTGCACAGTTAGTTTTATGTACTTCTTCAAACTAGCACATAGACACTAAGTCCACTTTGACATAAATGACAACCCCAGTTCAACATAATGTCACATATTCTCGTTTTTCTACCCTTCAATGTTGATTGTATTGATGATGGCCTTAAACAATTGGGATTTTATCTTTAGCCAAATAAGTATACTAAGGAAGATTGGATATGGCTATTGAAGAAAGTGGAGAAGAGGATTGGAATTTGGTGTTATAGATGGCTCTCATTGGGGGGTGGAATGACCTTAATTAAATCTGTATTGGTTAGCATTCTAGTGTATTGGCTTATAATGGCTAATGTACCAGTGTTTATTTTACATAGTCTATGAAGGAGGAGGATGCAATTTCTTTGGGATGGGAACCTATATGGGGAAAAATATCCTTTATCCAGTTGTGAAAAAGTATCCCTTCCTAAGAGTCTTGGGGTATGGGGTGTAAAAAATTTAGAATGGTTCAACCTCGCTCTTAGTATGAAAAGCCTTTGGAGGGGGGTTTTTAGTTCAAGACTGTGGTATGAAGTTCTCTAGTCAAAATATTTAAAGAAACTTACAATATTGGAATGGATAAGGAAAAAGAAAAAAGAAAAAAACTATTATAATGCTTCAATCTTTTGGAGAGGTTTCATTAATTCTTATCCATGGATGGATTTTGGTCTTGCTTGGAATATTGGTAATGGGATGAGTATTATATTAGGAATTGATCCCTTCATTGAAGGTGATGAATTTTATTTGTTGTCTCAATTTCTACTAGACTATATTCATGAACATGGTTATCAATTGTTGGCACATATTGTCAGACCTAATCCTTATGAATCTAATTTAAATTATTGGTTATTGGATGAAGATCTTGGTCTCACTGGAGATCTTGCATAAGAGTGGAATACTTTCATTGATGGGTTATGTCATTTGGGCATTAGATTCAAATCGGGTTGATGAAATCCATTGGGCATGGAACAAATCATTGGGACAAGTGAATTAAATCTGCTTATCTTTCCATTTTTACTACTTAGGTTTCAAGGTCAGGGGAGTGGTGGCATAACAAAATATGGAAATGGAATTTACCTCATAAATTAAAATGGTTTGCATGGTTATGCTTAGAAAACAAGATTTCAACCTAGGATAACCTTTTGAAAAGGGGTAAAACTAGTCCAAGTCAATGTTTTTTATGTCATTCAGATTCTGAATCAATTGATCATATTTTTGTCAATTTTAAGTTCTCTCAGAAGGTCTGGCAGGAAGTTAAGACGGAGTTAAATATTAATCTGTAGTGGGAGTTTGGGTCCTTTGCTCACAGCCTGGAAAGATGGCAAAGGTTGGTTCCAAGACACAAAGAACTCCCTATCTTCATTAGTTGGGGGTTACATAGAGCTAAGAACTCCATTATATTTGAAGATCTCTTTCCTTCTATTATAGGTACATGTTCTAGAATCCTAGGGATTTACAAGGATCTTTACAAAGAATTGAAACAAAAGATTCCTAGGAATTTTCAGAAATTGATATTGTTGATGAATATCCAGTTGGCTACTTAGATGATCCAACTCAAAATGGTAATTGTGGTAGTGGAATGTGGTTGCAACTAAGCAGCAGTAATTATTTCTTAATTTGGATGGGTGTTCCTTTGGGTTCTAATACTAGAGTGGAGTTATTGGCATTATGGGGTCTCCTATTTTTTGTTTTTAACAAGAACTATTTGAACTTCCAGGTCCTTGGGGATTCTAACACCATAATTGAATGGGATGTCCACGGGAATACACTACAGGTTTATGTTCTTAGCCACTGGTGCAGCAGGATTAACCAGCTAGAGTTGTCCTTCAAACATCTTGCAAACATACATATTTATAGAGAGACAAATATCACAACAGATAGTTTATCAAAGAAGGCAATTGAAACTCCTAAAGGAGTAATGTTCTATGAAGAAATTTTGGATAACACCTTAGTGGACAAGGACTCCATTAAAGCATATTGAGCTACGTTTATTTTGATGTTAGTTTTTTATTGATGTTGATATGTTTATTTGCATGAGATAGCGGTTTTTTTGGAGAAATGATTGTTATGAAGCTCCATGGTTATTATCATCAAATTTTTGAGATAGCCAACTTAGTCTTTTATTGATTGTAAATGATGTTAAATATGTACTTTGGAATATTAACTTTGATTCTATGAATAACAAGTTAATAACTTTTTCCTATCTAAAAAATATATATATTATATAATAAATATTATATATTATACCAATATATAATATATTATAACTAATATCAAATAATATGTGAAATATATATATATATATATAAAGTAAGATTATAATGATACTATATAAATTTTAATACTTCAATTAACATAAATACTATTATATGAATAATAATATATTATAGTAGTGTTATATTATATATATTATAAGTAATATGTAATAGGTTTTCTACCTTTACATCTTGAAAGGTTGGATCCAATAACTTTTAAGATGGCACTATGTATTTAATTTTCTTTCTTTATTTTGGGTGAAAACGGTATATTGAACTTCGTTCTCATAAATTGATTTTAATATAAAAATATATATCTAAGGTAGCTTTGATAAAAGTGAAATAACCATGGGCAGCTTCGATAAAAGTTAAATAGTAAAAATAATATATAAAAATTGTCTGCATGGCATTATTTTATCAATTTATTGATTTTTCTTTAGGAGGCCCATTTTTAATCCAAATTTTCTCTAATGCCTTACAACCCGCAGCAGAATGGGGTTGTGGAGAGGAAGAACATGGCCATCATTGGAGTTTCCAAGGCAATGATCAATGATAAATATTTGCCCATGTTCCTCTAGGAAGAAGCATGCAACACGACAATATACATTCAAGACATGAGTCCTCATAAGGTCCTAGGGGACAAGACTCCTGAGGAATCATTTATAGGAGTGAGACTAGAAATTGGTCACTTCCGTATCTTCGAATGTTCAATGTATGTGCATGTACCATCGAAGAAGAGGACGAAGTTGGAACCTTCAACAAAGAAGGGTATTTTGTGGGATACATTGAGACATCAAAGGCATACATGGTATACATTCATGCACTAGGGAAGATAGTGGTGAGGAGGGATTTTTGGTTTGATGAGAATCGAGCCTTTAGGAAGTCACATGAGACAGTTCCAACAGTGGCAGAGAATGAGGATCGAGAGGCTCTGAAGGTTGAGGTGAGACCAACACCAACAAGTAAGGGACTCAGTCTTCATATCAGGAGGAATTGAATGTTCCTTCTACTTCTATCGAGAGGAGGCCGAGATAGCTATGGAAGACACTGAAAAATGCTCAGAAGGATGTGGAGGCTCCTAGGATTACCTTCAGGCAGAGTAGACCACTGAGACAGTTTCCTGGTTACATGGCACTCATGAGTGACATCATTGATTCCAAGCATACTAGTGTTGAGGAGGCTGCAGGCCATCAAGTTCGAAGAGATGCCATGGTGGAGGAGTATATGCATCCATCATGAAGAATGATGTGCGAGACATTGTTTCAAGATCAGAAGGGAAATCTATGGTGAGTTTGAGATGGCTCTTTAAGATCAAGCATGTTGTGGATGGCAGTGTGGAGAAGTACAAGGCAAAGTTCGTGGCTAGAGGGTTCTCCTGAAAGGAGGGAGTAGACTATGAAGAGGCATTCGCTCTAGTAGCTAGGTATACTTCAATTAGGGTTGTTATATCTATTGCTTCGGAAATGGGGTACATCAAATGGATGTGAAGACGACCTTCCTCAATGGAGTGATTGAGGAAGAGGTGTGCATTGAGCAGTCTCAGAGCTTTGAGGTGCATGGGAGAGATTATCATGTGTGCAGGTTAAAGAAGGCATTATGCAGACTCAAGCAGGGACCAAGGGCATGGTACTCGAGGATTGATGGGTATCTATTAGCTATCAGCTTCATCAAGAAAGAGGTGGACTCCAACTTGTATTTTACACTTGTTGGAGATGATCCACTCATCTTGGTACTTTATGTTGATGACTCGTTTCTTACCGGGTCAGAGAAGCTCATTGAGATGTGCAAGAGAGATCTAGCTTTTGAGTTCGAGATGAAGGACATTGGCATGATGCAATACATTTTAGGATTGGAGGTGTGGAAATAGATACGAGATATTTTCCTGGGACAAGGAAAATATGCAATTGATATTCTGAGGAGATTCAAGATGGAGGATTGCAAGCCCATGTCTACACCTATGATCACAAATCTAAAGTAGTTGGATGATTGTGAGTCCGAGTTGGTGGATCCTAAATTATACAAGTAGCTAATTAGTTCGTTGATGTATCTGGTCAACACTAGGCTAGATATATGCTTTGATGTGAATACCCTAAGCTAATTTATGTTAAAGTCGAGGAGGGTTCATTGGGTTGCAATGAAGCATGTGCTTAGGTATCTACGAGGTATAGTGGAGTATGGATTGAGGTATGTCAGAAGTGGTGGAGTGTAATTATGGGGCTATATAAACTCAGACTGGGCAGGGAGTGCAATGGATAGGGAAAGCACCTCAAGGTACTGCTTCAGCTTAGGATCAATAATGATTTCATGGTTTAGCGAGAAGCAGATGTCAATGGCACTTAGTTCAACAGAGACCAAGTACATTGCAGTGAGTTTGGTGAGTTGTGAAGCCATTTGGCTTCACAAGATGCTCACAGGGTTATTTGGTATGGAGTTGGATCCAATAGTGATCTATTGTGATAATCAAAGTTGCATAAAACTCTCGAAGAATCCAATGTTTCATGACAAGTCCAAACACATAGAGATCATATATCACTTCATTAGGGACAAAGTTCAAAGGGTAGTTGTGAAGCTTTAGTATATTTCCACATATGAGTAGGTTGTGGATATTCTCACCGGGGCTTTGATGAAGGGAAAGTTTGTGTACTTCAAAGATAAGCTAAGAGTAGTGCAAAACACCCTCCTCACTAGGAGAGAGTGTTGATGTTTAAATCTCGGACATGTGCTTTTGCATAGGCTATGTGTTTAGCATGCAGGATTTGTCCAAATTACCTCTCTAAGTACTTGCTTGATTGAGTAAGTGACTTTCATCTCTCTTTCCCAAGTCTAACTTAATAAAAACACATTAATTAACTTAATGTTGGCTAATGACTTAAGTGAACTTAAGATTAAGTCACAACTGTAGATATTAAGGCTCGGGATCTAATCTTGGCCATCCATCACTTTGGAGATTCAAGGTTAGGGTTTTGGTCATTGAGAAGCTATAAAAGAAAGCCTAGGGAGAGGAGAAAGACACGAGATCACAAGATCATTTTAGAGAGATTTTTTGAAGAGTGAGTAAGAGACTTAGTGGCTAAAGAGAAGAGAGGAGAGATTTGTAGGGAGAGAAGATACGGGCAAGAGAGAGAGAGAGGCCGATCTCACAAAGGGTTGATTTGTACAATGATGCAGAGGGTTGAACGACTGGCGTAGGGCGTTGTATAGCTGAGGGAGTGAAGCAGGGGTCAAGCAAGGTGATGCGATCCACACATGTGACGCCGAAGTGACACAGGTTGTCATGAGGCTAACGCAGGGCCATAAGGGTGACACAGGATCAATTTTCCTTGTGGATGATTTCTCTAGTATGTTGATTTTCTCTAGGACTAAGTTACAGGTTCCTCTATTGTAATTTCTAATTTTCTTTATGAGCCAAGATTAATACAAAAGAACATTGAATGATGGTTTTTCCCCATTTGGGTTTTCTAGGATAAATAACTGTGTCAAATGTGTGATTGATGTCCTATTTATTCCACTGCAAAGTTATTGGTTAAATATCAAGTATTTACTTTTATCATTTCTAAGTATAAAAAATATTGAGAACATAAATCAAAATTTGGTATTGAGTAAAATTTAACAGCTTGGTGAATAATCAAAAGTGGACTTCTTGATGCTAGCATGTTGTGGAGACTTTGTTGGCTAGATAGCTTGTTGGGATGTCTTGCTAGGATTTGGTTATTGGTTAAATATCATGTATTTATGTTTATAATTTCTGAGTATAAAAAAATACTTGGAACATAAATCAAAATTTGGTATTGAGTAAAATTTAACAGCTTGGTGAATAATCAAAACTGGACTTCTTAATGTTAATGCTATAGCCTGTTGTGAAGACTTTGTTGGCTAGATAGCTCGTTGGGATGTATTGCCTTTGTAAATGCTATAGCCTGTTGTGAAGACTTTGTTTGCTAGATAGCTCGTTGGGATGTCTTGCCTTTGTATGGATGGTTAGGGTCTTCTCCTGATTGTGGATGCCCTAGCTAGGGTTTGGAGGCATTAAAGACTTATAGCTTGTGATAAGCCTGTAGAACTATATTAAACCAATGTGTGATACTTTGTTGATATGTAATTGTAACTCAATCTTCTAGAGTGTACTTCACTGTCCAAACTGTGTACTTACAAATCTACTTTTCAGCTTATATTCTCATGGTAAATGAGTAGTTGCTAAAAGACTGTTTGGTATACAGATTTCTCAAGAACAACTAGCTAATATTGTTAAGTAATTTAACAAGTATATTGAAGTTAAAGAGGTAGATTTACAGCTGTAGTAATCTACAATAATACAGTATTTTTAGATTTGTTATATGTGTGAGAAGTGTGCCCTAAATGGTGAAACAATATTTTTAGATTTGTTATATGCTTGAGAAGTGTGCCCTAAATGCTGAAACAATGCAACACATTGTTGCATTGAAGTGCATTTTGGTGTTTATTTTCTTGGGTTGTGTGGTGAATTGAGTTGGACAGAAATGAAATATACACTATTATAATTTATATTTCAAATTCAACCCTACGATTAAAAATTTCACAGGAAATAGATACCTAAAACCTCAAAATTGAAATATCTGAATTTGCAATAAAAGTCAAATTCTTAAAATTTTAACATTTTACAGAGGCAGTTTTGAATGTATTTTTGTTTGAGTCCCATTTAACTAATTTGGTCGTTAGTTGGACATTAATATATTTATCTCATCTTATCTACAATCCAATTAATGGATTAGTTGGAAATCATGAGAGCATCATACCATCAAGACCTCACCCAGCGCTTCAATAACTGATCGGATAAATTACACGGGTTGAACACCATCTCGCGAGACATGACCAGCTCTAATGATTGTTTCATAGCGTACCTGCTGGTAACTATAAAATTTTCAAGAATGCAAATTCATTCAGATTTTCAATAGCAGAAATTAATTTAGTTTCCTGCCTTGTACTAGGTTATGAGCCCTGGTTTCTTCCATCCGCAAAAGGATTTTGTAATCAAAGAACCCTTTTATCAATGCACCAACACATTCCACATAATGAAAATCTGACTTGAGAAATCACTGGAAGACGAGGCAACTGAACTTGCCATTCGTTTATGAAATTTTGCCTCGAAAAGCATATCTTCATTTGCATAAGTCGAACCAGTAATACCACTTTGAACTTTCTTTAAATTATTAATAAATGATTTTAAGGTCCATGAATGAACCATTACAAAAGACAACAAAACTTTAAAACAATACTACATGAGCCTTATTTGACATCTCTGAGAATATAAAGTTACAAAAGGAACATCTTTGATTCAAGGAAACAAAATACATCCTTCAAAAAAAATATGCATTTGAATTTTTTTTAATTACCCTAAATTATACACAAGTGATTTGTCATGGAGCTTGTCACAAAGAGCTTATCTCAAGTTCAGGACATGGTAACAGGTTTTCTTGTCTGTTCGGCTTATTTCCTCTTAATGCTGGAACAAATAGCTTGCAATGCAATCATGCTTTAGTAAGGAGAACACTAACTGCACTAGAGTAACTGGTATGACTCAGAATCGCAATGAAAACAAAATAATAGAATGCTGACTTTGACATTTTGAAATTCCTTATGGGGCATAAGGTGAATCTATCTTAGCCCACTCGAATACTTGTTCATAGTGTGAAGCGGCATTATCCCATGTGAAGTTTTGTAGCATTCCTCGTTTCATGATCCCTTCCCATGAGGATTTGTATCGGCGATATGTATCCATAGCTATCTTCAATGTCTGAAATTCAATCATAAGAATTATCAGGTGGGTGAGATGGCTTTAAAGGTCTTTGGAGAATAGGAAGTCTGATCTCATAAGAACCATTCTCATTGTTAGCAAAGACAGCCAAGTACTTACCCCCAGCATAGCTTCCGTAGACAATGGAGAAAATCTCCATCTGTAAGGGAAAACATGCAAAATATCAAATCAGTTACACAAATAAACTGAGTCATGCTAAATTCTTATTTTAAATTTCATAGCTCAAAGGCATGCCAGACTCGAGTCTCATATATGTAGAAGCTTTAGGTCTGTGATTTGAAGTTATGCAATAATGTAGCTTATATTCAATACATTCTTGAAGTTTTTAAAAGCAATTTTATTTGAGATTGATGCAAGTGCCAAATGAAATAATTGCATAGCTCTCAAATTGTCTTTTTACCTGTAAAGAAATATTTCATATGTTTATAAAGAGACAACTAAACCCTAAGTGCAACATCTCAACAAGAACACACACAGCAAATTCACGTTAACACCAACATTATATCTTGAAAAACATACCCCGTGCCAACACCTTCACCTTCATTAGCAAAAGGGTCAAAGTCCTCCACAGTATCCTGCAACCAACCCATGCAAACCAGTAAGCAAACTATAAATATATCAAACTTTCGATCAAAAGCATAAATACTATCAAATTGAAAATTTGTAAGCCTTACACGGAGACCCCCAGTGCAATGAACAATTGGAACTGTCCCATATCTCATTGCATACAGCTGGTTGAGGCCACAGGGTTCAAATCTGGATGGCATCAATAATATGTCACATCTATAAGAGTCAAACAACAAATGAATAGTCAGTTTCTTTCAAACTAATGGATTAGGATTTAAATAACCAATCCTATAATCAACGACTGGGATAAGTATTACCCTGCAGTTATTTTGTGTGAAACAGGTACACTGAATCCAACCCATCCTCTGAACCTGTCTTTATAAGTAGACTCCGAGATTTTCATCCAGGACTCTATGGTTGGATCTCCAGAGCCAAGCATAACCTGTACTGGATTTGTTATTGGTACTGCTTTGTGCTCTCTCTATCTCTCTATCTTTCTCACAAACACACAACACTACACCCCAGGCAGTAAAAGAATGCTGCTTAATGCACATTGGAAAATAACATGTCACCAAACTCATAAGTAAACAATGGGAAATGATGGAAGGGATGGACATCCTAAAAGAAAAGGGCGGCAACAGTACACAGATTAACAGATGAAGATTTAAAGTGAAAGAAAAAATGCAGGCAATTTGTGACATCCATGTTGAATAGACAGGAACAGGGTTAGACAGCTCAACTTTAAGGCTAATATTTCCCACCTTGAGTCGTGAATGCAGGAAAATCATTCAGCATGTGTGGAACTTAGTTCCTCGGCCTATTGGCCATCAGGGATGGTAGGAAGGTGCAGTTTGTCAGACTACCCAATTTTCATGAGGGCAGAGTAAGACGATGAAGGCAAATATGAGATAATTGTGGAAATTTCTGTGTTTTAATAGTTTAATGCAAAACAAAGCTTTCACCTCTTTGACTAGAGGTTTCCCAGATCTTCACCTGTGAATTTTTAAGCTTAGGGCTGTTATGAAATATAGAACAAAACAGCAGTGGAAAGTGAACAATATTTCAACCTTAACAACCCAATCTTCTTGGAAATCCAAGCGAAAAAGATATCAAAGTGTTGTGATAAATTTCAGCCCTCCAGAGCAATCTTATCATGCATAAATCAGATCTGAAAACTCTCTTTTACAGCAGTAGTAAGTAAACAGCCCTTTACTTCTTCAATTATAATTGTAAATCATCTAAAATAATTGCCCTTGACTTATGTCAAATCTGCAAGACATATATAGCTGTAAATAGCAAATCATGAAGAACATAGATGGTTGAAAATCAAATCTGCAATTTACACAAGTATTTGACAGTTGAACATTTCATTAATATGTATAAGATAACATTGTTGTGCATACCATAGCCTTATCACAAGGCTAGTACAATCCACTAACTCTCCAAAACCCTAGTTAGTGTAAATAAGTAAAAAACCTAGCACAACCAAGGAGCTTCCACATGCATGAATCACTCAACCAGTCCTCCAAGGCAAGACATCTTCTCCTCTTCTTCTTCACCAAATACATCTAGAGCTTCATCTCAAAACCCTAATCTCAAACATCCACAGGGTAAAACCCTATACATAGAGTTCAAGATGCTCCAAGAAGATGATGAAGCCCTAGCGATTCCAAGAGAGAGAGACCAAGCACAATGAAGATCTAAGGAAGAGAATTTGTCACCAACACCTTCTTCACTTTAGCAAACCCTAGTTACTAGTATCTCACAAAGGGGCAACCTCCAAGCCAAGACATCCTCTCTAGACTTCATAACTCCTCCTAGGGTTTCCTCGTGAACCCTAGTGACTTCCTCCAAAGAAGCTAAGTACAAATAAAAGAGTATAATGATGATAATGATGAATGAGGACTCTCTCCTTCCTCTATATAAATGGGAGGTAAGGGAGGCCAACAATACAATGTGGGCCCAATCCTTATAAGCAACCTACGACAAACACTTGTAGTACACAAGTGAAACACTCCACTCCAAGGTTACACATGTCATGCTCCATGGTGATGTCATACACAATAAGGGCGCCAAGGTGATGTAGCTACACAAGGTGTGTTCACACCCCTCAGTCAAAAGCCAACACAAACTCCATCACTCCTAATCCATGTACTCCACTAGTTCCACTCCCCCTACATGAACATTGTCGCAACCCATCATCTTCGAGCCAACTCCAAGTCTCTATTTAGGAATCTAAATAGCCCCCTGCTATCTAGGGCTAGATGCCCTCTCCAAGATCACAATGCTCCTCCTCCTAAGTAGGGCATTCTCCAAGCAAGTGAACATCTACATGTGGCCATCATGAAGGATGTCCCCTAAGCTGTGAAGAGAACTCAATGCCTTAGGGAAGAATGCCAAGCAACCACTGAGCAAGTTATCTCCAATGTGTAAATCCATCACAGACCACCTCCCATGTGCCAATCCATCTCAAACCATCTAGGTGTTGAACATACACCATGTACCCCAAATCTCATGAAGCACCCCAAACATGATGTAACACTTTTAGAGTAACCTGAAAGCTAACAATAATGAAAGAATTTGTGCACCCATCTAGTCTCCAAAAGAACTATCCTATGTTAAGGCAAAGAAAACCCTTTTTTTGGGAAGAGGTTGCTAATCGAGAACACAAGCTTAGCAAATGGGAGGAGATAAATCCAATGGAGTAAGAATAAGAGCCAAAATAAATTGGGTTGATGTTGGAGCTGAACCCTCCAAGTTCCTTTTTTACCATCTTAAAAGGACACATTCTTTAGAAAATATTTCTTCTTGAGTTCTTAAAGATGGTAGCAAAGTGGTATCCACCAAAGCAACCTTCTCCCTCAACAAGTCAAACTTCCCTTTGCTCGGGGCTTTTTCAAAACGTCAACCACCTGCAAATTTAGAGCATAGTCAAGAACAACTACTCCCTTCTGAACACTCTTCATTAGGTAATAAAACCAAATATCAATGTGCTTGGAGCAATGATAAAACACTGGATTCTCAAAGAGCCTAATGCAACTCTCATTGTCATGGTAAACAATAGTGAGCTCCAATATCTTATCATTGAACTCTAATATGAACTTGCAAGGCCATATGGCCACAACAAGCATAAGAAGCTGCCATATACTCTTATTTTGCTGAATTGAATGTAGTTGTGTCCTGCTCCCAATTGCACCAAAAGATCATGCATGTGCTCAAGCTAAAACAAAAGGCAAAAGTGCTCTTCCTAGCACTTACATCTCCTTCCCAAAGAATCAACATAACCATGCAACAATAACTCACCATCTTCTACATACCTCATGCCATAATGAACTATGCCCTTCAAGTATCTAAACACATGCTTCAAAGCTTTCCAATGAGACTATCAGGGTTCAAACATGAACTAGCTCAATGTGTTAACTGCAAAACATATATCACACCCAGTATTCACATGATGCATCAAAAAAACAATCAACTTCCTATAAATAAGGATCAACCAAATCAAAATCAAAATCACGAGATAATTTCAGATTTGAACCATCAGTGTGGCCAAAGGTTTGCAATCAAGCATCTGAAATCTCTTCAAAATCTTCACAGAGTACTTCCCTTTCCCAAGGAAGACTTCACCCACATGTAACCAAACCTCTAGACCCAAAAAGTAATGCAATGGACCAATATCCTTCATGTCGAATTCATTGGTCAACTTCTCCTTGTTGAGATTTGTATCTCGGGATGTCCTTCATGTGATTATGCCTAGCATGAAGGGACATTAACAAAGTAGGCATTAACGTATTGTGTGAGAAACATTTTACCAAGCTGCATAGTTTCAGTGGTGGAAGCATGCAAAGATTTCCAAGACTTTTACCTGTTGCATGCTGGAAATTTTTTAATGCGGAAGTGTGTTTTTTAATGCAGAAGTGTAATTTTGCATGCAAACAAAATTAGGGATATGGAACCCTAATTAGGCACCGAAGCTTATAAAAGAGAGCAGAGGGGTAAAGGTATTGATCCCATGACAAATCTTCAATGATTGAGGAGTCAAGGAGAGGGGGCACACTTCTGAGAGAGAGACACACTTCTTGAGAGGGGGCGCACTTCTGAGAGAGACACACTTCTTGAGAGGGGGCACACTTCTTGAAGTCAGGAGGCACCTTCTTTAGAGATTGAGGAGGGCGCATTTGAGATCTCGTCAGTGATTGATTGAGAAAGAGAGAGGGGCGCACTTTAGAGGACAAAGAGGGCACACTCCAGAGCAAGGGTGCACTTCTGAGAGAGAGGGGGGCGCACTTTAGAGGACAAAGAGGGCGCACTCCAAAGCAAGGTTGCACTTCTGAGACAGAGGGGCACATTCTTCATCAGCCACAGCAGAGCAAAGCAGAGGCAGAGGGCACACTTCTACTGTTGGGAGGATAGTAGAGGGCCGAGGCAAAAGGCGCACTTCTTCAAGGAGAGAGAAGGAGTCACCTCTTCCAAAGATTGGTAAAGGCACTCCATCAGACATTTCAGAGCAGAGTAGAGCAGAGGGTACATTCCTCAGAGCATCAGTTGTAGCTATTGCAGAGCTTGGGTTTGTCCCACAGATCTGGCACTCCTTTTAAGACATCAAGTTTCTCTTCTTGTGTAAATTTATGATTGTAAAACATTTTATTTTCTCTCTAGCTCGAGATTGAAGAAAACCCTACTTTGTTGGTTTTCCCCATTGGGTTTCCAGGGTAAAATATTTGTGTACCATGTGATTAGTTTCCTATTCTGTTGTGCATGTTTGAAAAGTTAATGAGATTATGTATTGTTTCTTATAAAATCATATATGGGATTTAATTCTATGTATGCATCTAGGAATTTTATTGTAAGCAATAGTCAAAGTATAAGTTTAGAGATCAAATTAACATGGTATTAGAACCTTGTCTCTGAAAGAAACCAAGGGTTTACACAATGATATTGCAAAGAGTGCACAGTGATCTACAAATCAATTTGATTCAGGAGGGGTTGAATCACAATTTATTAGATCTACAAGGTCATGGCGACTAGACTGAGATTTGAAGACAGGTTGGATGGGGCAACCAACTTCAGTGCATGGAAGGAAAGAATCACTCTGTTGTTGGAAGAGCATGAGTTATGGGATATTGTCAAAGATCCTATTACTATTCCTACAGATCCAGTAGATTTGGCCGTGTACAACAAGAGGAAGGTGAAGGCCAAGCGAATCCTTCTAGATTCCATGAAGGATCATATGATTCCGCATGTGAGTGGAAAGATGCATGCCTATGAGATCTAGGCAACATTGATGAAGCTTTTCCAAAGTGGCAATGAGAATAGAAAAATGGTGCTACGGGAGAAACTTCACAGTATAAAGATGCTCAAAGCTGAGCCGATTGCAGCATATCTTACCAAAGTAGTGTAGCACATATCGATGATATATCGAAAATATCAGATATATTGTTGAGCCTTTCCCCCTTCCGATATATCGGAATTAAAAAATCACGACATTTCTAATATTTTCCAATATATTCCAATATATTCGAATATATTCGAATATGTCAGCATGTTGCTAGAGAGTGCGAAAAAGTACCTATTCATACCATCCATTTTTTGTCGATTTGACGTGTTGGAAACCACATCTAAATTATGTTGAAGCTAGGGCTTCAACAAGACAGATTTCTTTTTGAATAAGGAGGCTAAAACAAGGTCCTACTTGTTTACTTTTCTTGTTGTTATTATTTTATTATTGATACATTTATGCAATGGTGTTTCAATGAAAGCATATATCATGCATCAAATCTTGCAGTAGGATCACACCTAATTGTTTTAGCATGTCGACAAGTAGAGCAACTTTTCAGTGGCCTACATTGGTTAAGTTTCCAGCAATCTAATCAAGCATACATAGATTAAATGTTGCATGTTGTAACAATGCTTCTCACTTACCCCACTCACTTAATTCCAACCCTCCTTGTTCCCTTATTAACTCCATTTACCCAACCTTGATAGGCACTGGTCTCAGTCCTCCTTCCACTCTATTTATAAAAACCATACTACAATTTATGTTTTGTTGAATTGACTCTTCACATCACCATGAGTCTTATTTGAATATACTTCAACAATCCTAAGTTTCAATTTAGTAACAATATGTGACCACTTGACAGTTGACATCTTATGCATCTTATTTATTAGTTGTATCATCATATTTATGTAGCAATGTGTCTATTTGATATTGTTGTTGCTTTAGATGTATAAAAATTTGAAAAACATGAGTATTTTTGTATTTTTTGAGGTCTTGCAACATTTTCCGAGATTTTCCGATATTTTGCGTCGATACCACCAAGAAGTTATATTCTAGACCCTCGTCGATACTTTCCCCAAGATGATATATGCAACATTGTACCAGAGTTACACAAGTTTGAGATGAACTTGTTGCAGTGGGTGTGAAGATTGCAGATGCAAAGATGGTTTGGACAACCTTGAAAGGATTTTCCAAACCATGGGAGACCTTTGTTCGTTGCATCGTCGCCGGAGAGAATATTCCCAACTAGGATAGATTGTGGGATGATTTCACTCAGGAGGAGATGAGAGTGGGATCCAATCAATCAGACCACGATCCTGGCAATGATGAATACAACATTGCACTTGTGAACAGAGGCAAGAACAAAGGGAAGAAGAAATTTGGAGGTAGATCTACTTCGAAGGGTGAGAAGGACTTGAGCAAAGTCCGGTTTTACGCATGTAACGAGTTTGGCCATTATGCAGGTCAATGTCCTAATAAAAAGAAGGGCAAGAAGGAGGAGAGACAAGTTGCAGCTTCTGCTGAGGTAGATGAGTTCACTGCAAAGTTCTAGAAAGAATTCTCACTTGTCTCACTTGTTTTGAGTTGTGGTAGTAGTGGACCTGAGGATGTAGGGAAGTGGATCGTTGACAATGGGTAATCTAGCCATATGATAGGAATGCGGAATGTATTCCTCGACGGCCTAGAGATAGGTCTAGATCGCCTCGTACAGAGTGGAGAGGACAAAATGCATGCAGCAAGAGGAGTGGGATATGTTAGGTTCCAGCTAGAGTTTGGGGAACTTTTGGAGGTGTCAGAAGTGCTCTTTGTTCCAAGGCTGAAGGAAAACAGACTCCCAGTTCCATCCTTGGAAGATGTTGGGTATGCAGTGTTGTTCAAGAGTGGACATATGTTTACCGATGTATTGGAGTGGATCCGTTGAGCCAGTGTTGCTAGGTGATCAAAGGGATAAGGAGTACATGGTGCATGGATAGCGTACGTCAGGAAGATTTGGGTGGATATCAGATTCTACATCAATGCATGAGACAGAGGGAGAGCGAGATGCTCCGGAGATTGAGGTGGTACCAAGTATTCAGTCTTCTATTCAGGGGAGTGGGCGAGAGGCAGCTTCTTCCAGTTCTGGCAAGAGGGTCAGCTAGTATGATTTGACACTGATGGAGGCTCAAAAGTGGGATGAGACATCTCGGAGCAAGCGAGGAAAGCATAGGTCTACAGGAACACTAGCAGAGCAAGCTTCAAAGTCAGAGGGAGCTTCTACAACAGACAGCATGATGTGTCTGGAGAGGGATTATGGTAGTGGACTTGTCAGAAGAACCTCCCTCGATAAGAGGGAGTGTTGAGATTTGTATCTCGAGATGTCCTTCATGTGATTATGCCTATCATGAAGGCACGTTAACAGAGTAGGCATTAATGTATTGTGTTAGAAACACTTTACCAAGTTGCATGGCTTCAATGGTGGAAGCATGCAGAGATTTCTGAGACTTTTATCTTTTGCATGCGGAAAATTTTTTAATGCGGAAGTGTGATTTTTTAATGCAGAACTGTAATTTTGCATGCAAAGAAAATTAGGGATCTGGAACCCTAATTAGGAACTGAAGCTTATAAAAGAGACCAGAGGGGTAAAGGTAGCAATCCCATGACAGATCTTCGGTGATTGAGGAGTCAAATACAGGCGGCACACTTCTGAGAGAGAGAGGGCGCACTTTTGAGAGGGAGGGGGTGCACTTCTTGAAGTCGGGAAGGCAAAGAGAAGCAAGGGTACCTTCTTCAGAGATTGAGGAGGGCGCATTGAGATCTCATCAGTGATTGATTGAGAGAGAGAGAGGGGCGCACTTTAGAGGACAAAGAGGGCGCACTCCAAAGCAAGGGCGCACTTCTAAGACAGAAAGGGTCGCATTCTTCATCAGTCAGAGCATAGAAGAAGTAGAGGGCACACTTCTATTGTTCAGAGGATAGTAGAGGTAGAGGGTGCACTTCTTCAAGGAGAGAGGGAGTCACTTCTTCCAGAGATTGGCAAAGGGAGTCCATCAAACATTTCCGAGCACAGTAGAGCAGAGGGCGCATTCCTCAGAGCATCAGTTGCAATTGTTGCAAAGATTGGGTTTGTCCTACAAATCTGGCACGCCTTTTAAGGCATCGGGTTTCTTTTCTTGTGTAAATTTCTGATTGTAAAACATTCTATTTTCTCTCTGGCTCGAGATTGAAGAAAGCCCTAGTTTGTTGGTTTTCTCCATTGGGGTTTCCAGGGTAAAATATTTGTGTACTGTGTGATTGGTTTCCTGTTCCGCTACACATGTTTGACAAGTTAATGAGCTTATGTATTGCTGCTTATAATATCAAATCTAAGATTTATTATAAGAAGAAGTAGAGGGCACACTTCTATTGTTCAGAGGATAGTCGAGGTAGAGGGTGCACTTCTTCAAGGAGAGAGGGAGTCACTTCTTCCAGAGATTGGCAAAGGGAGTCCATCAAACATTTCCGAGCACAGTAGAGCAGAGGGCGCATTCCTCAGAGCATCAGTTGCAATTGTTGCAAAGATTGGGTTTGTCCTACAAATCTGGCACGCCTTTTAAGGCATCGGGTTTCTTTTCTTGTGTAAATTTCTGATTGTAAAACATTCTATTTTCTCTCTGGCTCGAGATTGAAGAAATCCCTAGTTTGTTGGTTTTCTCCATTGGGGTTTCCAGGGTAAAATATTTGTGTACTGTGTGATTAGTTTCCTGTTCCGCTACACATGTTTGACAAGTTAATGAGCTTATGTATTGCTGCTTATAATATCAAATCTAAGATTTATTTTTGTGTATGCATCTAGGAATTTTATTGAAAGTAGTAATCAGAGTATAAGTTCGGAGATAAAATTAACAATCCTTGCAGCACACAATGAGCTTTTTATAACTACCTATAAGAATAAGATCATCTACATACATGACTAGACAAACAAATCAAATTTATCTTACAAATAATAAAGATTAGAATCTACACAAGTCTATTAGAAGAACAAATTCAATAAGTACTCATCAATCCTCTACTACCATGCACATGGTGCCTACTTCAACCTATAAACATGGGTTTCATGCCCATGTACCTCAAAACCTCTCCATTGAATTAGAACAAATTTGGGGTCTAAAATGGGCCTCCTAAGGAAACTAAAAAAAAAAACCACGTCACACTAAGTTAAAGGTGTTATCTAGTGAAGATCAACCTATAATATCTCATTAATGGTATTTGACAAGTATGTTGGGTTAATGTAGAGTTAAGAAATGATGGGTTGAAAATAATAATGGAATGTTTAGATTATTGTGCATACACAATAAATGATATAGTGGTAAAAATTTTAAATTTATATTATATTTATTTCATTATGTTTTTATAAACATACCACTACCTTTTGTATATTTAGAAAAATTTAAAACTTGAAAAAAAAAACTAAAATTATAATGAAAAAATATAATTACAATAATACTAAAAATAAACAAAAACTGTTTTTATTTTATTTTATATTATCACTACTTCTAAGTTCTTTAAAATATAAATCTCACATTAATTAAGATCATAGTGGAGTAATTTTAGAATAATAAAAACATTTATATAATTAATCTCTCATAAATAAAAATATAATATCTAAAAAATATCATAAATTAAAAAATAGGAGAGAGATAAAATAGTGTTTCACTATTTTGTAGATAACTTTCTCCCATGAAATCAGAATTTGACGCTCTTGGTATCGTTGGAAAGGTCTCGATGGAGACCTCTCCAACGGTACGAAGAACGTCAAATTCCGAGTTCATTTGGGAAAGTTATCTCAAAAATAGTGAAACATTATTTTATCTCTCTCCCATTTTTTAATTTATGATACTTTTTTAAATATTATTTATTTTATTTATGAGAGATTAATTATATAAGTGTTTTCATTATTTCAGAATTACTCCACTATCATCTTAAATAATGTGAGATTTATATTTTAAAGAACTTAGAATTAGTGATAATATAAAATACTCTATATTTATTATTTCAAGTATATTTATCATATTTCAAGATGAACTTTTCAAAATATTAACCAAGGTGAGGCTTATAAATTATGACACATAAGCATCTTTGATTTCTATAGGTCCAACTAAATCATAATGGTTGACCAAAATACTTAAATTCTATTGGTTTGAGAAATCTTACTCATTGCATACTTGTCCATGGCACATTTTTTTATAAGGCTCATTTTAGACCCCAAATTTTCTCTAATGGCACTTCCTCTTCAATCATACCATTAAGAAACAAATTGTTCACATCCATATGACATAAAGGCCAACCAGAACATGATGCAATAGACATGATGGTTTCAATAGAAATATTCGAAGTATTCCTTGCAACAGGAGAAAAAGCCTCATCATAGTCAACTCTCTCTTTCTAAGAGAATCCTCTAGCTACAAATCTAGCCTTCTCTATGCTCCCATCAGCTGCATGTGTAAACTTGAACAGCCATATGGAATCTATCACAAACTTCCCAATCGGCCTTGAAAAAATCTCTCAAACATCATCTTTTGGAATGAAGTTATACTCCTTAGTCATGGAATCCTAACACGCTCAACAATCACCTCCTTAAAACTAAAAGGTTTTGTATCAATGATAAAAGGCTTGAGTGCAACATAAGTGGGAAACTTTTTAGATGGATGTCTCACCCTAAATGTAGATTTTGGCACTCTTGTTTGTTCTTGTGCATGACACAAAGTCTGGGTAATCCATCTCATCATCCTCATTGAACTAGATAGCAATGAGGCCTATGTTCCTTCACTAGAATCTTGCTGATTTGAATCTGGTTTTTCTTTCTCTTCAAAACAACAAGTGGGACAACAAGATTTTCACCCTCCTCAAACTATAGGGAAGGTTTTGGTCCTTAGATACTTTGAGGACTATGCATCCTCATCGTGTTATGTTTTTAATGATATAGCAGTATAATTTTCATCCCTTTCAAATTTAACTACACATAATCATGCATAGGAACACAAGAGACACAATAGTTTACCCTGGGAAAACCCAAAATCGGGAAAAACCCAGCAAACCTTTCTTATTCAGAGTATTAGTACAAAGTACAAGTACATTAGATATGAAAGTGATCTATATCAAGAGAGATCACAAATAGAGATGATACAAAAGAAAGAACCCCAAAAATTAGTCTTCTACAACCCAAAATCGAACTTCTCCTTGCTTGAGTGAACTTGAGTGAGAGTGTCAAATGAAGAGCCATCCCCTCTATTTATACTAGTTTTCTAGCTGACTTTTTCACTGGGGCTGACTTGACTTCTTCAATTGGGGCTGACTTGACTTCTTCAAGAGGGCCGACTTGACTTCGGGCAACATTTTAATTGTTTATTGTTTATTTCTGGGTTGATTTAGCTAGTGAGGATACCTCACGTAGCTACAAAACATCAACACTCCCTCTTAGATAGAGAGGTATCATCACACTGGAACACATGAACATCATCTGATCATCACGGCTTTCTCGTCATCATAAGAAATGTCC
The DNA here is from genome assembly GCA_027924585.1 of Larix kaempferi. Taxonomy (NCBI): domain Eukaryota; kingdom Viridiplantae; phylum Streptophyta; class Pinopsida; order Pinales; family Pinaceae; genus Larix; species Larix kaempferi. The sequence continues at coordinate 4,042,576 of BSBM01000867.1, forward strand.
ATCCACACAACTCAATTCGTCGAGAAGTGTGATCAATACATTCCACACATAACTCATCTCGATCCACACAGAACCATAGTCCACACAGGACTAGAAGTCCGCATAGAACTCATCTCGGTCCACACAGAACCATAGTCCACACAGGACTAGGAGTCCACACAGAACTCATTTCGGTCCACATAGAACCATAGTCCACACAGGACTCTCAAGGAGTACGATCAACTCAACTCAATCCATCGAGGAGTACGATCAACTCAACTCAGTCCATCGAGGAGTACGATCAACACAATCCATCGAGGAGTACAATCAACTCAACTCAATCCATCGAGGAGTACAATCAACACAACTCATCCCATCGAGGAGTACGATCAACTCAACTCAGTCCATCGAGGAGTACGACTGTAATGTTCCACATAGGAACCATCCCACACAAGGATACACTCCTCAAAGGAGTTAGGCACAAGTCTCGGCTTGTGCCTCATTAACAACCATACTGGTCATTAATCTCCCTTCCTGAGGAAGGGAATCTCCACCACCCCAAGCCTTTCACGGAAGTATGCAAACTTCACTCTGGACAAAGGCTTGGTAAGGATATCTGCAATCTGCTCATCTGTGGAGATATATTGGAGCTTCACTATTCCCTTCTGAGTTATGTCTCTGATGTAGTGATATATGATCTCAATATGTTTGGACCTGTCATGAAACACAGGGTTCTCCAAGAGATTTACACAACTCTGGTTATCACAGAATATCACTGTCACAACAAGCTCATGACCATACAAATCTGCAAGCAGCTTCCGAAGCGTACTACTTCCTTACAAGTTGCACTGGCTGCGATGTACTCTGCCTCGGCTAAAATGAGTGCCACAGAGATCTATTTCTTGCTGATACAAGAAACCATAGTTGATCCCAAGCTAAAACAGCACCCAAAGGTGCTCTTTCTGTCAACAACACTGCCATCCCAATCTGAATCTGTAAAGCCCGCCAGCTTCACTTCACTATCTGAGGTATATCTCAGTCCATAACCAACTGTACCACATCGATATCTCAACAAATGCTTAGTTGCTACCCAATGAACTTGCCTCGGCTCGACCATGTGCTGAATCAACATGTTCACTGCATCATAGATATCTGGCCTGGTATTAACAAGGTACAGTAAAGAACCAATCAACTAGCGGTACATGGTCGGATCCACTAAGTCTGAAGATATGGCATGTTGATATTTTATGTAGCATCAGAAGATATTCTTATTGTATTTGATTAAGTCATAACCCTAAAAGATTAATGCTAAAACATACTTGTAATATCGTTTCAAGAAATCAAGTGAAAATAGACAAGTCGGCCCCACAGGAATCATTGGGTAAAACTGTTGTAGTCACTGGGTAAAACTGCCCCAACACTGGGTAAAACTGCCCCAGAAAAGTCATCCCAATCACCCAGTGAAGTCGGCCCTATAGTGAAAAAGTCAGCCAGAAAAGAGTATAAATAAAGGGGGCGCATTCCTCATTTTGACACACAAGAAAGTTCGCTCAAGCAAGTGAACAAGTGCGCAAATCTAGAGCAGCAACATTGTGAAGACATATTTTGGGTTATCTCTCTTGTTCTCGGGCAGAGTGTTCTATCAGGAAGTTTATTTTGTATCTCTCTTTTGTGTATTTGTTATTCTGGGATATCTTTCTGTGAGAGAGCTTTAGCTCTTCGTTGTATTGACATTGTACTTTGTTGTCGAATCTATACTGAAGAAGTTCTATCGGGTTTTCTTCCCCAAGAGGGTTTCCCAGGATAAATCTTTGTGTCTTTTTGTGCATGGTTATTCTTTTAGTGATCCTTAAATGTATGCACTTAACGTTTATGTGAATGGAAATGTTCTAAATGTTTGACAAAGTTGATAACATCTAACTGCTAAGAAAAATTCAACATGGTATCAGAGCAGGACTGAATAGAAGCCATTGCAACAGTCGTAACTACAAATAGTTGGAAACTAGGGCATCAAAGTTTGGTCCTTTCCATCCATAGATTTGTCTTGAAAAATATGTTTTGGCAGTTGCCTCAATAGGGCGCATTTTTCTATGAAAACAGATCTCCATTCTAAGACTTTTCAGTTTTGCCCTAATTTTTGCTGGAACCATAAAACTAGGGCTTCTTGTTCCGGGCACTTCCAACCACAGATTGATTTGAAAAGGTCGATTCTTCAACTTGCTCTAGGAGGGCACATCTTCCTGTGGAGGCAATTTTCAAATCCAAGAATTTTCATTTTTGACCTAGTTACTACTGGATCGAGAAAACTAGGGCTTCCATTTTTGCCTGTTTTGTCCACAGATCTGACTGAAAAGAGGGGCCATTCAACTCGCCTTGGGAAGGCACATATTTTCCTTGGATCAGTTTTTGCATTTGACAACTTTAATTTTTGACCTACCTCCTACTAGGGTTTCTAGGTCAAAGCCCTAATCTTGTCAGAATGTCTTCAAACCTACGGGTTGAAGATAGATTGGGAGGAGCAAACAATTCCAAATCGTGGAAGCATAGGATACTCCTTATCCTAGAAGAGAATGACCTCCTAAGCCATGTCAAGGAAGATATTTAGGAATCTGAAGAAGAGGCCAAGACAAGGTACAAGAAGAATATGATCAAAGCTAAGAGCATCCTGTCAGATTCTATCAACGATCAGTTGATTCCTCACGTGTCGGAATTGAAAAACTCCGAAGGAAATGTTTGAAGCTTTGACAAGACTGTTAGACACAGTGGCTCACTGAGAGGGTGGGGGGGTGAATCAGTGAGCTAGGACTTATTAAGAATTTCAACTTCTTCTTCTTATCTTATTTCATCATTTACAAATTCACTTCAAAATCATATTCATCAATGAACTATATTTCAGTAATCAACTAAGCACATGTCATTCATCAAGTAAAACACATTATTATCAACACATTGCAAGAGACAAGATATAGTTTTGTAATCTTTAATATTTCTTCAATCGGCTACAACCGGGAGGTTAATCAGCTACAACTGAATCAGAAGCACCAACTTCTATTCCAAAACTCAGCTTGGTCTTTTTCTCAGATCCAACTAAGAAAAATATGTACAAGACCCAGCTTGTAATTGCATACAAATTCTTGCCTTATCACATTTCATCAAACAACCAACTACTCCTCATCATGTTGTCACTGTCATCACTATCATGTCAATTCAACTTGTTACTGTCATCACTGTCATGTCAAATATCATATCGAACTGTCACATCAATCTGTCAAATCAAGCTGTCACTGTTGTGCAAGAATCTAGCCAAGTCATCACAAAACATCAAGGGTCTTCTGAAGTCATCATCTCACTATATACTAAGAAAATATCTGAATATATCACTGTATAATCATCAAGTCACTGTGTATCATGGTCACTGTCAAGTTACTTTGTCAAATTACTTGTCAATGTCAAGTCACTGCTGTAGATTGTCTTCACCAATCAGACTTGATGACAGTGCTACCAAATCACTGTATGCAAAAGAATCACTTCACCACTGTGCAAAAGAATCACTTCACCACTGTGCAAGCCACTGCTGTCACTGTCACTGTTGCTTCATATTACACATTCAAATTAACTTCAGTCTCACACATTTACAAGTTCAGATCTGCACTAGACTTCCCAGTCAAGTCTGCTCCAAACTTCTTGTCTCTGACTGTCCCGAAATTTCTTCATTGAGAAGCACAGAAAACCATCTCAAAAATCACAGGTTTGCTGCTTTACCTCATCATATGTTTGCTGCCTCAGTCAACTCAAAATTCAGAGCTAGATCATCCAAGCAAGCCTTGTCTAACCAACGAATTTTTGAGGTGAACAAAGATAAATAAATAAAAAAATACTGCTGATTTTTCTGCTCCTGCTGCTGCCCATGAATTTCCTCAGAGACAGTCCGAAATTCCACACAGAGAGTCCGAATTTTCACCCAACAAATGAAGGTTTTGATCCTTTATTTATACTGGTCGTATGCTTATAATTTTGGAGCCGACTTGTCTTATAAAAATAAAATATATTTTATACAACATTTTTATTTGTTTTTCGTATTTTTATTTAATGAGGCCGACTTGTCATGTTTTTATTTAATAATTTAAAACATGTCTTTTATTGTTTTATGCTTATGCTGGGTTGTCTTCTCAATAGACTTCTTCCATTGTTTTAGGCCTTAAGAGCTGCCAAAGCATCCAAGAGGGGTCTAAGCCACCATACACCAAGTGCCCATATGTCAAGGGCTTTAAGGGTTATTAACCCGCAATATGTGGACTCCAAGGTTCAATCTCATCAAGCAATCGCCAAGCAAGAACTTAGGTGCAAGGTTCTTCAATCATACCAACCGAGAGTGCTCCATATTCCAAGTGTGATAATGACATTTTACATGCCAAGGTTTCATCGTGATAAATGGGCTTCAACAAATGTTTCTTTAAGTGCAATGGGATTCATAACCAAGGGCATCATTAAGTGGTTCCAAGAGTCATGCCATCATCAACAAGCACAATGCCATCATACCAACTTAAGCATTTTAACCATCTCCGAGGGTTTCAAATACCCCATCAACACACACATCGTCTTCACCATTCTTTCAAGAATACAAGAACCATTAAGCCACTAAGTGTGGGTTCAAGGGTTCAAGGGCTTCTTCATCAAGCAAGAGGTTTCATGACCCCATTAAGACACAAATGACCACAGAATGGGTCATTTGGCTCATTAAGTGTTCCAATGGCTCCAATGCCCACATCCAAGGTTCTTCATGCCATGTCATCATTATTTGTGACTCTTTTGTCATCCAAGCTGCCATGTCATCAACCTTCTTTTGTCCATATCATCATTCATGCTTAACCTTTGTCATTAATGTTGCCATCAATGACAATCATATTCATCAAAGACTATATGAAAGCAAGAACACCAACAGGAATATGATGATGGAGAAGTCGAAAACAGTGTCTGTCTACTTTACAAGGGTTTCTCAAATCAAGGATCAACTAGCAACTATTGAAGATGTTGCAAAGGATGCACTTGTGCAAGAAGAAAGCTACCAAAGTTGATCTCCAAATTGCAGAAGACCAATGATGAAGAAAATCAAGCACTTGCAGTTCTTAGAAGAAGAAGAAGAAAATCTATCAAGAATATTGATAAAAGACCAGTACCAAAAAACAAGAAAGATATATCCAAAATCAGGCACTATAGTTGTAACAAGATTGAACACTGTGCTAGAAATTGCACTTAAGGTAACAACAGAGGAAAGAGAAAGCATCATGCTCACATAGTGGATGATGATGAGCCTACTCCATACAAGAAGACAAAGGAAGAATCAGATGAATTTGTCAAATCATGAAGTAGATTCAGATATAGCATGATGATGTACAATGCCAAGAGATCTTTTCTAAACCATGAAGGTAGATCCAAGAGGATCTAGTGCATCCAGAAGACATGAAGACCACGGTTGAAGTTTCAACAAGTTTCAGAAGTTCAAAACTTGATGAAGAAGAAGATCAAGCTTTAAAACTTGCAAGGAAGCAGAGATCAAGAGGGAGTCAACCAAACAAGCAAAAATAAGTATTTAATGTTTTATGAAACAAGTGTTATTTATTTAAATTGTTATCTTATTGATAAATAGCACAAAAAAATTTATTGATAATATAACTGTTTAAATTAGCACTGGTTAACCCTTGTGGACATTTCTTCCAGGTCCACTATGAAGGCTGTGAAAGCAATGATGCGTGATCAAGATTTACCCATGTCTTATGGACAGAAATATCCAGTACGAAAGTTATGCTTAGATTGAGTGTCCTCACCAGATAATGAAGGACAAGACAATTGACTGTAGTTCTATATAGTTGACCAGATTTGACAGCCTGACCAACCTGTCATAAGAGGAGTGGGACAAGTATCGACCACATGAAAGATAAGTATTTAAAGTGTTATTTGAGATATTTCTTAAATCTCTAAGTGTTTAAATGATATTGTTAACAACAGTTGTATGCATATTTGTATTCCTAGAATCAGGAAGTGTATTATGCACTGATATGGCTAGGATTAATGAACAATATACTCTTAATGTGCACGTGATGGGTAAGTAACCTATGGTGCTACACAACATTCCATGAGCCATTGTTGCTTGTCTTGAATGAAACCTCTTTGCTAACATGTTGGGAGCAGTGCACGCTCTTGATAGTATGTTCTAGTAGAGATGGAAGGCATCTAGATAGTTACCGTGAGTATACGGGATATGGATGAGTGTTGTGTTGAAGCATTGGCTATGATGGTTACATAACTGTGTGAATTATGTCAGTATGGATAAGAATTTGTCATTAAAATGTCAATCTGATTTGATGATTATAAAATGTTACTAATCATATGACTGAATTTGACTTGTAGGTAAGATCGTGTGCTATGACCTACAAGAGAAGGATGATGAGACTTGTTCTAAAGAGCAAGTATGACTGTTCAGCGGTGACCTTCAAGTAGATTTACAAAATTAAGCATACTACAAAAGTACAAAGCAATGTTCATGGTTTCTCTCAAAAAGAGGGAGTCGATTATGATGAGACGTTTGCTCCAGTGGCTAGACACACTTCTATCAAAACTACTATAGCTTCAGTACACTAGATAGATGTGAAGACCGCTTTCTTGAATGGTGTAATCGAAGAAGTGTATATCGAGCAACCTCCAGGGTTCGAGACTCTCGACAAAGAATCACATGTGTAGAAGGATTTGTACAAGCTCAGAAGGCACCCAAGGCATAGTATGTCGGGATAGAAAGTTATTTGATGCATATTTCAACCTTTTGCTACAAGGTTGAAGATGGTTGCTATATGTAGATGTCTCGATGCAGAGAGTACAAGATGTTGAGATGCAGAGGGAGGATAGTGCTCAGTTACAGAAGGAGCAAAAAACTCCACTTCAGAGGGAGTGACTACAACACAGATTTGACAGTTTTCTAATGAGCTTGGGCTTTAGTAAGAGTAAAGAAGATTCCAACCTTTACTATAAGGTTGTGGACAGTAGACCAGTGATATTGTTGTTATATGTGGATGACCTGTTTCTAACATGGGATGAGAAGCTCATCACTGAGTGTAAGAGGGAGCTTGCTGCAGATTTCAAGATGAAAGACCTGGTATGATGCATTATTTCTTGGGTCTAGAGGTGTGGCAGAAACCGGACGAGATTTTCCTTAACCAAGGAAAATATGTTGTAAAGATCCTGAAGAGTTTCGGGATGATGGATTGTAAATCCATGCCTACACCGATGGTGACGAACCTAAAGTTATTGAGTGATACTTCTTCAGAGACAATGGATGCCACCATGTATAGACAGATGATTGGTTCATTGATGTATTTGACAAACACAAGGCCAAATATATGCTTTGCGGTGAACACATTGAGTCAGTATATGGTTGAGCCGAGACATGTTCACTTGATTGCAGCAAAGCACGTGTTGAGGTACCTGAAAGGTACAGTGGAATATGGAATCAGATATGTTTCGGATCATGAGGCTATGCTAATTCAAATTGGGCGAAGAGTACAGCAGGATGTTGCTTCAGCCTGGGGTCAGCTATGATTTTGTAGCTCAGCAGGAAGCAAACTAGTGTGGCACTCAGTACGACCGAGGTAGAGTATATTGCAGCATGTTCAGCCGGTAGCGAAGCTGTGTGGCTTCAAAAGTTGCTTCCAGGACTGTTTGATCTCGAGTTAGAGGTGACTTGTATCTTTTGTGACAACCAGAGTTGCATAAAGTTGTCAGAGAACCCTGTGTTTCATGACAAATCCAAGCACGTCGAGATCAGGTACCATTACATTTGTGACATGGTACAGAAGGGAGCTATGAAGCTCTAGTATATTGCAACAGATGAGCAGATAGCCGATGTGTTGACCAAGCCTCTGTCAAGGGTAAAGTTTGAATACTTCAAGGACAAGCTTGGAGTGGTCCAAATGGACTTCCCTCGTGAGAGGGAGTGATGAGTTACATATGCGATTTTAGGAGGCAGTAGCACACTGAGTGTGGTAGCAGGGGGTAGTCATTCACGGACTAGTTGTCTAGATTTTGTGTGAACCAGGTGAAGTCGCGTAATGACATAAGGTCCGAAAGGACGCCAGGACCCATAAGGTCCGAAAGGACAATGAGACTGCACCCACTAGTGAAATGCTATGTTGAGATCCTAAATGCATGATGTAATTAAGGGCTTGCTCGTACAGAACTTCTAGTGATATCCACCACAATATTCTTCTGACAGGATATTGTGGTGGATATTTTGCTACTCAAACCAAAACATGCAATACCTTGAGAGCCATATACTATTGGTTGAATTTGTTCTCTGACATATGCAAGTTTGTTTCGTCATGCCAACCATGTCAGCTCTTTGCAAAAAGGCAACATTTAGTTGCGTTGCCTTTGCAACTAGTAGTAGTGGAACCTCCATTTCAACAAAATGGGGTTTAGACTTCAAGAGAGTTTCAAGAGAACTATAGTAATGGTTTAAAATGGATTCCAGCAGCTACGGACTACCTTACCAAGTGGTAGAAGCTATTCCTACAAGGAAAGCAACAAATAAGGTAGTGATTGATTTTTTTAAGATAATTAAGACAAAATAATCCCCAAATTTGGGGTTTCAGCCAAAATCACCACACCACAGACAATGCAAAGGCATTTAGTTCTATGGAATTACCAAGTTTTTATCTCAAGTATGGCTTTCCATTGTCACATTCCTTAAATTACTATCTTTAGGGAAAAGGCTTGGCCGAATCAAGCAACAAAAATCTCATGGCCATAATAAAAAAGATAGTAGGAGAAAACAAGAAATCTTAGGATAGTAAACTTAGACATGCATTGTGTTAATCGCATCATAAAAAAGGAGGCCATGAGAAAAATCCCTTTCAAGTTGGTATATGGGATGGAAGTCACACTGCCTATTCATCTGAAAATCCCAGTGTACAAGCTCGTGAAACCTTTCACTACCAATCAAGATGTTGTTCAAGCCATAATTGATCAGTTGGTAGAGCTAGATGATAATAGAAGAAGGGCTTTGGATCACTTAATGTGGAATTAGGACAGAGACAAGAAAATTTTTTATTGAAAATATCATCATAGAGCTTTTCAAAAACGAGATCTAGTGCTTATGTGGGAAGAAGGGAAAGACAGGAGAGCACACAAAATTTGGCAAAATATGGCTCGATCCCTACAAGATCGAGGACAACACAGGTTCAAATGCGTTTTATCTCAGTTGTCTTGACAGAGAGAAGTTGCCTCTGCCTGTGAACGACTGTATCTTGAAGATGTATTTCGCTAAAGGCATGTGATGCCTGCTAAAAAAATGTATTAGATAGGAAACAAGTCCTTTGGACAGTAGAATAGTTTTCATTATTGCTAGTAGTTATCTTGCATTGGATCCTTTGTTCTAGAACCACTTTTGTTAGAATCTTAGAAGTACATGTATTGCTCTATTTGCTTTGGCTATCACTTCTTTTTGGGTGTTGGATGATCATCCTCGCCATGTCATGTGTTATTGATCCTTTTATGATTGAGCTGTCTAGTAGGATATTTTGGACAGATGATTGCAAATTCTGGAGTTCTTATCCACTCTCTTCCAAAGCACATATCCCTATATGTGAGACAGCTGTTACATCATGTTTATCACATGACCATCCAATTATGTCAATATGGTTGGAGATATGATCCAAACACATTTTCTACATCGTTTATGGTATTTATACTCAAGGATCATCTATGGATGTACACATCTTCCCTGGCATGGTTTATGGTATGCTCACTAGTCACAATGATGGCTAGGTAGCTACCAACTGTCTTCATCTCTAGCAAGCAAGTGTGTAGAGTTTTTGGAGGAAGTTGGATAGTGCAATGGTAATGGTATTGATCCCTAAGTATAATTATCATAAAATAATGTACAAAATATGTCTGGATCATATCTCCAACCATAGTGACATAAATGGATGATCGTGTGATAAACATGATGTAACATATACATAACTTTACTTTGTTGTCCAAACTTTGTGTACATGCAAATCTGATTTTCAGCTTATATTCTCATGGTTATTGTGTGGTTTCTAGTGTTGGTTGTGTGTGTTGATTAACATAACAATGAACAGATTTTCTTGAGTGATTTGACAAGTAAATAGAAACTAAGAGGACAGATTTGTGGCTGTAACAAGTCTGTTGTCGATAAGACATTTTCAGATTTGTTGTATGTTGGGGGCTATGCCCTTAGGGATGGAAACACAGTTCCCTTGAAGTACATTTGTTAGGTGTTTATTTTCTTGGGCTACCTTATGTATTTGGCTGGATAGTAGTGAAGTATATGTTGTAAATTATATTTCAGATTCAGCCATAAGGTTGAAAAATGTACAAGGAATAGATCCAGGAAACCTCAAGTAAATGAGATGAAAATTTTGAATTTGCATTAGACACGGAATCTCGAAATTTCCACATGGTATCAAAGTTGATTTGAATGAAATAGCTCTCTTGGTAAAGGAGTTGGGTATTTCAGTTGTTCCGTACTTGGGAGAGGTGCTTGACCTATTATAGGTTGTTGGGTGCAAAATCCTAGTGCACTTGGAAGGAAGCACTTGAACCCTAGAAGGGTAATCTACTTGATTTGTTGCTAATTGAGGTGTGCTTCAGATTTGTAGGGATTACTACTCTCGGTCTTAGAAAGTGTAACAGGTTGGAAGATGCTTCCAATTTTATACCTCGAAAGTGCAAGTTGTAAATGCTATTGGAAGAGGTTGAGTTTTGGAAGCATGTTCAGACAAAGATCAATGTACCTACTGATCTGAAACTATTGGAAAACATAAGGAGTCCAAGACAAAGTGAATCATTCTTGATTCAGTGAAGGACCATTTGATCAGTCACACTACAAAGAAGAATGCCAAGGAGATGTATGATGTGTTGTTGCATTATACCAAAGTATGAGTATCTCTAGGAAGAATCAAGATGCTCTTGAGAAATAAGCTTTCAGCCATTTGCATGGGGGACACAAATACAGTGATTAGCTACTTGGCAAGGATCAGAGTTAAGACATCAGTAAATTGACATAGGGACAAACATGGTGGATGAAGAGTCGGTGCCCATTGCCTTGAATGGGTTTGCTTCATCTTGGAAACCCTTTCTCCCAGTTGTTTGTGCTCAGGAGAAGTTACCATCATTTGAGAAGCTTTGGGATGACTTTGTGCAGGAAAAGATAAGATTAGATGCTTCTTCAACTAAGCAAAATTAAGTAGAGCACCTAACTCTCATCGGGAAAATAATATTTATACAACTAGTCACTAGCCTAATTATCATATACAGGCGTATACGTCATTTATAACAGATATATGGACTATTTATGGATGTGTCCATATTCAGCCATATATACAGAAAATGCAACCAACATATCGTTAACAACTTAGCCATATTCATTTATGTAGCAAACTTGTCATATATAGAGTATCTGGCCATAGTCAAAGATATTTATGAAAAATAATGTCAACACATCATTCATTGAACATATTTGTTTCGGTATCACTTACTCCTGCATGTGAGATGTATACTCCCATATTTTGAACATATTTGGTTTTTTCAAATACATTTTTTCCATATCATACCTTATCCATATCCGTATTTATCTAGTATACACATATATGGTAACTATGGTCATTAGACATTAATAAATATTGTTAAGATATACAAGGATTAAGTGTGCAACTAACCAAAGGCGTTGTCACTAACCCCCGCAATAAAATAAGGCTGTGTACACAAACATTAAAAGTGCGTTCACTAAAACTTGTCTTTCACTCTCTTATTCTCTTGTTCCAACTAACAATTCCAAGTGTGATGATTGGCTAGTTTTGTTTTTTTGGTTGAGGTGGACGTGAGCATGATAGCAAACAATGATGAGACTTGCTCCAGTACAGCACTTTGTACAGGTGCGTGGGAGGGTCATATGACAGGGTTGGAAGAGGGTATGGCTGCAGCAACAATAGCATGTGGTTTTTCATCACCTTAGCATCTTCTTTTGTAGGGAAAGTAGTGACATAGGGAAATGATGTAGAAGAGAAGGGTTTAGGTGTCAGAGATGACCCGCTACCATACCCTACGGATGCAATCCATACTTACACGAATTCTACTATACAGCAGCCTGATTTTGTAGTGGATCGATCGGGTAATAAGGGTTTTCAGATGCCAATGGAGATGTGGAGTTTGCAGGGCATGCCTTTGGTGATCATGGGCATCCTCAAATTCCTGAGTTTGATAATGTGCATCAGTGTCAAAGTTGTTGAAGGGAATGTTTTCCCCATGATTACATTCCTCTTAATCCAACCAACAATGAGGGTGGAGTCCGAGCACTGGTGTGTTCCTTGAATGCCAAGTTTTCTAGTGTCAAGAAAGGTTCTTCTACTCCTGATGTAGAAGGTAATGTAAGCGCCCTAAGGGGCAACCTTATGATCAGCTTGAGTGCAGACTCTCATATTACAATTACCCCTATGCATGTGGATGAGCTTCTCTGCCTAGCGCATGCAACTGAAACTAAGGGTTTATGGCTTGTAGGGCCACATGGGAATAGGAATACAGTGGTTGTGGGGGAGGATTTGGTGGCAAAGGGAAGCTAGCTTCTAGTGAGAACCAAGTGCAGCATCATGTGGAGCCTGTGACAAAGGAGACTAGGATCCTCTCAACCTTACATTGAAAATGATGTTTTGCACCCTTCATACCCTAATGATTTCATTTTTTCCTTGTTGACAAGGAGGTCTATTTTGAGGGCACATGCATTTGGAGACACAGGGAGTCATTTTGTTATTTTTACACAATGTGTCGGATGAAGAGGCTTTCAATCGTTGGTATCTACTAAACTGGGAGGCCAAGGGAATCTCCTTAAATTCTTCTTGGGGCCTGGGTTCGAAATATGTGTGCCTTTTGTTTAATTCGAATGTTGCATCTCACCATGTGTTACAATATGGAACTTGGAATATTGTTGATTCCCTTGCTTATGTTCAATCATGGAGAATAGATTTTAATCCAAAGAACCATAGACAGGTTAATTAGCCATTGTGGTTAGAATTTTGTTCCCTTGCAGTTGATATGTGCCCATTTGTTGTCCTTACCTGTCAATTTGGTAAAGTTCTCATTCCTGATGGCTGACGTAATTTACTCAAACTGCGAGTATGTGTGGAGGTAGACTTGAAGTGGAAGCTCCTCCCATTCATCTCAGTTTTATGAAGTCAAAGAAGAAAGTTCATTGTCTAATTTTGTTGAATGCATGTTTTGCTTGCCAAGCTCAAGATCATTTGATTCGAGACTGCCCTCTTTGTAGGCCCAATCCCAATGAGGCTGCAAGTACTAATGTAGGTGTGACTCCTTTTCAGCTCATAGGGGTGGGCAGCTTCTTAGTAGCTTCAAAGTTGGCAGTTAGAGGTGGTGGCTCTTCAAGGGGTTCAAAGCCTGGACGAGGTGGTTCCTCATGTGGTGGTTCAAGTTCAAGAACAAGTGGCTCTATAGTTGGTTGTCCCGATGGATAACCTAGTGGCTTAAGTTCTAGTGGATCAAGTGCAGGTGGTGCTTATTTTGTTGAAGTTGGTGTTTCTTGGCCTTCTAGTGGTCATGTAGTTCAAATGTCGATTCCTAGAGCTTCCTTGGTGATTGGGCAATCTCACTTGCCTCAAGCTTTTGTTCCTGAGAGCATGGGGGTTGTTATGCATTAGGGGTCTGTTGCCGCCTGGTTCCACACCTAGGGAAAACGCAGCAGAAGTCTTCAAGCTGCTGGTGTGGCCTTGGGGGCAAGTCAGAGTCAAGTGCTGTCACTTGGGACTCGACTCCTCCGTCTAGGCTTTCCTAGCGAAGCCAAGGGGGGTAGACCCTAAAAAATTAAAAGAAACTAAAGCCTCTAAGTTAGAAAAATTACTTTTGCAATCAAGACAGACAACATATACTTTTTTCAAATAAAAAACATCATTTATCATTTACTCCCATTTAAAAATAATCATCATTTAACTGCATACTAGTCAACAATAAAAATGAAATTTGCATCAGGACCAGTGCCTTGCTATAGAGTCAAATAACAAATGCATAAACAAAAAAAGTAAATGTTGTGGAGTGTTCTTGGTTTATTTTAAAATTTAATGTGATGGTGATCTTTTCTATTAAGGCATGTGGGTTCCCGATATACGCAAGGTACGGGGGAACATGTCCGGAAATTTGAGGCGTGGCTTCCCTCTCAGGCTTTAGGCTGGATCGGAGTCTCGAGGAGGTGTTCAGATGCTATACCAACGAGGGCAAGCCTAACGGTTTCCAAGAGGTCGCTATCCAGTTTTATCCCAAGCCTTCTGGGAAATTTGCCCACGACAACAAATTGCGTGTTGTGCCGGATTTTCACAAAAAGGGTTTTTATTGGGGTGGTGTTAAGTCCTATTACTAGTCATCCACTCCTTTCTGGTGTGTACCAACTGGATCAGACTAAGCTGCAAGTTGGCCACAGAGCATACGGGAGAAGACCTTGGTATATTTTTATAAAATTTTAAGAACCCAAATTTTATCTTTTATAACCCCAAGAGTCTCTTTTCAGGCATGTATTTTGGGCAAGCCCTCATACAAAACCCTACTTCGGGAAAGCAAGGGGGGCGTTATGAGTTTGTAAAAAAAATGTGAAAAGCTAGGTTGTGAGTGAACTTGTGGCCCGCTAGTGAAACGGACCAACAAGGTTTATTTTAATCCTAATTGATTTTATTTAATGCCGAAAAACAAGAAATAAAACTACTCTAGCAATCACGCCATGAAAATGAGACGACACAGGCCACCCCTGGGGGGATGGGGTATGGGCGCTGGCTAGCCCACTTGCTCTCGTTTAAAATGTTTACAATGATATAGAGAAGTGCCCCAAGTCTACTTAATGTGACTTGGTGGCTTACAAAATTATAGGAAAAATATGACCGGTTTTGAAAAATATGGAAATTTGTGTTCCGGATCGCCTGGATGCTCGAAATTTTGCCAGCACTTCCTCCTACCTGCTCATCTTCTGCTGCAAACCAGCAAGCAATAATTAGTACAAGATGCCCAAAAACACTTTAAGAGTGTCTTTGGAACACCTCCTAAGAAACCCAAAATTTTCTAAGTTAAAAACTAAGTAAAAAATGACAAAAATAACCAAGTAAAACAAGCTATGGAGCTTGTCTACTTGGGATCTTTGCTAGCCCTTTAATGGCTGCAAATTATCAGCTCTATGGCAGCCAGATAATACTTTGCAATCAGATCTAATACTTCTTTAGAAAAAACTTGAAAGATTTTGACAACTTAAACCAGTTTTTGAAAAGAAAGTACTAGATAACCAAGAAGCTTTGATCTATGAACAATAAACTCTTTATGAAATGAAAAAATAAAACTTCTTGATGACAGAATCTGATTTATTTAAGTTTTTAACAGCAGTATATAAATCAGATCCACTTTTGATTAGTAACTAGTAACCATAAAATTTGATTTTTTCTTGAATGAGAGAGAGAGAGATGGAACAAATCCTTGTTGAAAATCGAAGCTTTGAAGATGGTTTAGTGATGTTTGAAGGGACTATATCTGCAAACAATGATTAGTAAAAAGGGGAAACAAACAAGATCCTCCTTCTTGCCAACTCAAGAAAACACCTGCACATCACAGATCTCACCAAAAAAAATATTAAGTGTAGATATATACTCACAAGAAACTATGATTGTATATCCATAAACAAATGAAAGATACAAAAATAATCTCTTACCAAGCACACATCACTAAGCTGCTACAATAAACAAATTGAAAACAACTTATCTCATAGATTGGTAACAATCTTTCCGATGAGCACACCACACCCTTGAAGAATGAAACTTATGCACAAGTCATCTTGGAAAAGGAATCAAGATATTACATCCACATATGACAAAACACCACAAGCTGACCTCCAAAGTCTTCTTTTATTCAAATGAGAAAAAATATTACAATCATAAGTCTCTTGCTCCAATTCTCACTCTAAAGAAAATGGAGTGGGCAGCCATGCTTAAATAGCCAAAGATGGAGAGAAATGGGTGGAATGAGTGGCATAACTCGTGGAGAAAATGGGGCTGCCCATTCCCATGTAATGGGCTGCCAAAATCAGCCCCAAATCAGCTAAAAATCAGCCATGTGACAGCCCATAAACATAGCTGCAAATTCCATGATTTAAGGGGCCCAATTTTGGGAAATATGCCCCCCTCAAATGGGGAAGTAATCCCAATAATATAGCTGCCCGGAATCTTTCCAAAATCAGCTCTTACAACTCCTAAAACATAGCTGAAAAAATCAGTCCATAAATCACTCCCAAAATTTAATATTTTTATGAGTCATTTTTTCACTTTTTTTATTTTTTCATGACTTTTTTGGGTTTTTTGGCCATAGGTAAAAATTAAGCATCCAAACCTTAGGAAAAGTGGGTTTAGGGGTTTAGGGGGTGCTCTGAGTTAGAAAACAAGCACCCCTAAGGCAAAAAAGACCTCCACACGCCACTTCTAGGCCGATTACAAATTTTTTTAATTGAACCATTAAAAAATGGCCCAATTTACGGAAAAATTAAAACCTGCCGAAATTTTAAAAAAAAAAACCTAGGGGGACTTAGACATGTCCATATGACTCAAAATTAACGCCTAGCATGTTCATATACATTGACCCATAGACTCTAATAATTCCCTAAGGCCCGTCAGCCTCCCCAGGCATTCCAGCTTTGGAGGAGCAGGAGAAAAACCAATTAATTATGCAATGCACTGATGCAAAACATAATAGATAGGTGAAAAAACTCCTTGGAATACCTGACTTGGCCAAAAAGTCCTAAGGAACCGAGTCTTTTACAAAACACCATGCTAGCACGTTTTGTTACAAACCCCGCAGGGCCATGGACATGTGGAAAATTTTAAAAACGGGGGCCTTTAAAAGGCCAACTGGATATCAAATCACCAAAAATGAACATGTATCATGTTCCACTCTGCCCGCTCGCTTGATAATCCAACCAAGTACAACTTAGTTGGCAACAGGGTCCAGTAGTATGGAGATTGAGAAAGGTTGGCAAGTGAAGTCTCACAAGCGGAAGGGATTATCTTCTCCCATTTGTACAGAGAAGCCAACTAGTGCTTCAAGTCCTCAACAATGAATGAAATGTTATAAGGATACAATGATTCAGTGTTTGAATCCCCGAATTCCTAAGGGATTTGAGATGGCCAACCAATATAGTAGTTTAGGACTTCATCTCTTTTCGGAATGTAAGTCTCCCTACTATCTTGGAATGTATGAGGGATGTCAATTCTCAATCATAAGCAGTTTGTTAAAGGTGTGTTGCACTGAACCGATTGAATGTGTTCTTGTAGAAGGTCAAATCAATTGAATTCAAGCTTTCAAATGAATTATTATTGGAATGAGCCTTTTGGGATTCAAACCATCGCCAAGGGAGTCAAGGGGTGGTGATCACCCTTTCTTCATCCTTGCAGAGTTTCATAACTGCTTCTGGGATGGATCTTGAGGATTGTCGTGTTGGATCTTGAGGATTGTCGTGTCTGGTTCACTCTTCTAATCCATGTCAAGTTCTTGTTATTTGTACAATGTATACCCCTAATCTTAGTTCCGAGAGGGATCAACTCTAGGATTGGATGGCCTACTCTCTTTCGGCTGTAGAGTGAATTGTGGAAGGGGATTTTAATATGGCAAAGTGGGATGGGGACCATAGTGGAGGCAGAGCTTCGATGATTAGTGGTTCAGAGAAGCAAGCTTAGTGTCAATGCAATGTTGCTTTTCAATTTTTTTAATCCTAACTAGAGGCAAAAGAGTAGGATTATGGAGGTTGGTTCACTTGGACCAACTAAGTGACCAACTATAGGAAGGGACGGGACAAAGTGTAAGCTTGTTTGGACACCATTTTGGCGCTAGGGAGGAGATAGCTTTTTCTGGAAAACTCCGCCCCATGGATGTGCTAATGGGATGTCACCAAATCAGACCATCTTCCAACTCAAATCTTGCTTTCTCTAGGTCATTTTGTTGATGTTCCTTTGTCTTCAGATTTCAAACTGAATGTCTAACATTTAGAGTCGAAGAATTTCCTAGCTCTTGTTCATCAAGTTGGGAGCCCTTCTCTATGTTTGCTTGGTGCACAGGGGTGGATCCTTTTGTGGGAGGCTTTTCTCTGATGTGTATGAAGTTCATGAGAGGTTGGGGCAAGATGATGGCTCACATGTGATAAAAGGAGTTGCGGGTGGCTTGACAGAGCTTGGAGGTTTGCACTTTTCTCAAAGAGAACATTCACAATGTTGCTAGTCAAGAGGAAACTACGAAATTGGAGATTGCAGTGAGGAGGCAAGGATTATATAGATTGGGGAGCCAGGATTCGTTCTCGTCTCCAGTGGATCCAAGAACGGGATAAGGGGTCCAAGTTATATTTTGACTTCCTTAAATAGAAGGTGGCTACAGATAGAGTGCTTGGTCTTTGTTGGTTAAATGGTTCTCTGGTTGAGGATCCATCAAAGGTCCATGGTATGCTTAGCCCTCATTTTCAATCTATTTTTGCTCCTTATGATCTAACAAATGATGTGCTTTCTACTTGGGATGCTTGTTGCGGAGCTGTCCCTTGCAAAGTCTCTAATGGTGACAAGGATAGATTGGACCAAGACTCCTTGAGGGATAAGCTCTTCATTGCTTTGTCCTCTATGCAAAATGGCAAGTCCCTTGGGATTGATGGTTTGCCTTATGAGTTTTACAAGGCTATGTGCGATTCCATTGGTGTCGACTTCTCTAGGCCGCCTTTAAGGTATTTTCCTTTGGTCACCTTTTAGAGTACCTTAATCAAGGGTCAACTAAGCTTGTCTCCAAGAATGAAACAAGAGATACCATTGGTGGATGGTGGTCGATTACCTTGCTCATAGTTGATTATAAAGGCTAAGGCCTTGGCTATGAGGACCCAATTAGTTGATAGGTATGTGGTTCGACCAGGGTAGAGTTGATTTGTCCATGGGAGGTTCACTCTTGATACTATGGTTTTATCGTAGGAGGTTATGGAGTGGGCCCAAGAGATAGATCAACAATTCCTTGTGTTGAAGATTGACTTTGACAAGGCATATGAGAAGATTGATTGGTCCTTCATCTCGAAGATGTTGTCTTGCTTGAGTTGTGTTCCCAATGTGTGGCTATGGTGAACACTCTCTTCACCAATGCTTTGACCTTTGTTTCAGTTAGCAACTCCTTGTCCCTCCATGTTGCTCTTCAACACTCCATTCATCAAGGGTTCCCTGTAGCCCCTTATCTCTACATTTTGAGCATTGATGCCTTGGATTATTTGTTGGAGGTTGCTCATAATATAGGTCAGGTTAGAGGTATTCAGCTCCCAGATGGCTGAGAGATGGTTAACAACAATTTTGTAGATGACTCTCTCCTCTTTATCAATGTTGATCAAGGATTTGTTGATGGGGCTCTTTCCTAGTTGGATACTTTCTACTACTTCAAAGGTCATGGTCAGTGTTGATAAAACTGATTATTGGATTCCCCTCGTGAGTGGATCCCCATGGCTTGGTCCCATCTTTGTCCAAGAGATATAGTCGGATATTTCAGTATCACTTTTGGAGTTGGTTTGTCACCAATTTCCATGTGGGATCGGTGCCTTCAAAGATTGCAAAGAAAGCTACATATTTGGCATCATAATGACCTCCCGTTTATTGGAAAGTTGACGATGGTTGGATGCATGCTTCAGACCTCACATGCATATTATGTTTCTTGTTGGTACCCCAATAAGACTCGGTTCCAATGGATTGAGCAGCTATTGAGGCCATATTTGTGGGCAAGTATAACAATGACGAGGGCTTTGGTTCCTTGGGTTGTTTGCACTATGCCCAAGGACAAAGGGGGTCTTGTCTTGATTGATGTTGCTTCTTAGGGACATATTTTGGAGGCAAAGTGGGTAGTGCGGTGTTTAGAGGATTCAGCATCTTGGCAAGTTCTCTTTTGGCACTGAGTGTGGTCAATGCAGCATCTTGGCAAAGTTCAAGGGACATTTGATCTGTGTGACATTATTTCCACTCCCCACCTCTTTCAAGTTTCGAGTTCCCTCATATTCAAGAGCATTTGGTTAGCTCAGAAGGTCGTGGAAGGGTTGCTTCAATGGTATTGGGAGGGTAGCCAAGCCAGTTGGGATTTAGCTTGTCAATTGATTTGGAGTTGGAAAGCACAAGAGGTTTGTATTGTGGAGATGCCACACTTCCAGGCATGCATACTGAACCGGAAAGGCATATTATTCTTGTCTGATATTTGGGATCCTTGTGCTTTCTCTTGGAAGAGTGGATGCCTCTTTCTCAGGAACATGGACTCCTTTCCATTGATCATTTTTTTTATCATGTAGTTGTGTGACCTCATTCTAGATTCTGTGAGTCATTTAGGATGAACGTCGGTATGTCAAGGCCCCTCTAGAGAGATTGGGGGAGGAGATTTGCTAGACCTTTGCTGCAGTATGACTCTCGTCATTTATATTCAGTTCTTATTCTAAGACATCCTCTTTCCCCAGTTCTTAATACCTATTGGGTATCAAAACATCTGAAGGAGCATTGGGTTAGACACTTGCACAATGTTTGGACTATATGGATTTCTTATAAGCTAAGAGTGCTTGCTTGTCTTGTTATTTATCAAGGGATCTCATCTAAGGCCAGGTTAGCTAATCCTGGTCCGTTGGATGGCCTTTGTCCTATTTATCAACCCTTGGAGTCAATTAGACAAATCTTCTGGCACTGTCAGTTTGCCAAACATTGTTCGAGTTGGTTTGAAAATCATCACTCGCTGCTTCTTCAAGGCAGGGTTCACTTGCGAGCAGTGCTGTTTGGAGGTGGCCATGCTCTTGTTCGTGATGCTTTTTCTGGGATTTGGCACTGCTTGAGGATAGTGGTGCTATTTGTTTTGTGGAAAATTAGGTGTACGTTTGTTTTTTATCATGAGGTTAGCTCTTTGTCTACCTTCAGTTCAGTATGGAAGGATGAGATTTATCATCAGTTGCTGGCAAAAGGAGCTTTGCTGAACAAAGATGCCCAAATCTCTGGATCTCGCAGAGTACTCTGCCTTTATTTCTGCTTTAGTAGCTACTAGGAAGAGGTTATGAAATTCATTGTATATACCCTTCCTCTTTCTGGTTTTCTAACTGTAAATATAATGCATATTTTTCAAAAAAAAATTACAATTCCAAGGCTTTTTCAAACCTGAAATTATCACAAGGCCAGCAGATAAATTAGATGATGTCGATTCCAATATCAAGATATGCATTCCCAAAGGATGTTATATTTTGCCTCCACTCTCCTCAGACAGCTGCTCACTTAGGAGATGGCTAGTTGCAAGGAGGCAGCAGATATCTTTTTGGAAGTTAGTGGTTTCTTTGTGCCTTCTTTTCAGATTGTAATATATTTTTCCAATTATGACCCTTGACTGCAGACAGCAATTTAAGTAAAAAGCCAGCTTTACCCAGGTCCAGGATTTTATCCATACATCTGTTTTATATGTTATCACAAATTCAATTATATATTTTAGTACTATATCAAGTTCTCAACTTGGAATGTTGGTTGATAAATCAGTATATATAGTGGTTCTAGAACTAGATTCTCCAAAACATAGATTGAAGATCTACTTGGGCATAAACCAGTTTCTTATTTAAAGATATCATACTATGGGGAACTACTTCTGTGAAGATGGCTATCGTTCCTCATGCTTTCTATATTTTCTGTTTGAAAGAAATAATTCTATAAAATAAATATTTAATAGAAACATAGCCAAATAGAAAATCATCACAAGATAGTGTAAAATCTCTTATAACTCATACCATGCATGCCAGGATTCTCTGATTAATATCACTCATTTTAAAGAGTATTCGCATCTCAAGCATAGGAAAAGAACATTGCTTCCTATTATACTACTCTGTAGTTCTCCTATTGAAGATGCATCAAAATCCAAACATGTGGAAAATTCTTTCTTGAACAGATGATTATAAGGTTATAAATTAGCCCAAAGAGGGATGATATCATTCTGGGATTCCTATAGAGAGTTTGGCAAGCTCAACCTTTCATGCTATTCAATAGAAGTTCATAAAAGAAAAAATTTGTTGAAATATAATATAACTGATATTTGTGGCCATTTGCCATCCAGGCTTTGGCATGGCATGTAGTCTATCTCTGGCATAGGATGAGAATAGAGATGCTCAGAGATGATGGTTTTCGGAAACCATATAACCTAACAATACAAAAGAAAGAAAAGAAAAATGCAAACTTACAAGCTGGACATCTTCTTGCATCAGTTCTGGAAGTGCTGACTGAATAAGATCAAGTCCCTTTTGGTAGTCCAATCTTCCAATGAAACCAATCTGCACAAGTACTTGTCAAATCTGTTAACACTGTAGCTGAAGAATCTTTAATGGAACATGTCTTCTTCTTCAAACTCACCAGTGGTACATCTGGTCGAACAGTAAGTCCAAGCTCCAATTGTAGAGCTGCCTTGCATTCAGCCTGCATTAAGGAGCTTGGAAGTTCAAAGGGAAGATGCAAAATTGCCTTTGACATCAAGAATAAAATACATTGCTAAAATCATTGTTTCAAAATTAGAGATGAAACATACCTTTCCAGAAAGGTCCTCTGCAGAATAGTGGAATGGGATATATTTGTCTGAAGCTGGATTCCAGTCATCAACATCAATTCCATTCGTAATGCCTGGTTTATTCCACAAAAATTAGTACAAATCAGTAATGTAGTTTACTATACTACCAGAAGATTTTAAAAACATAGGATTTTAATCACACCATTAATCACAGTTTTTCTGCTTTGTAGAAGCTCATCAAGACCCCATCCACCCTCCTTGGTTGTTATTTCCCAAGCATAACCCTGACAAAAATGCAGGAGTTAGATCATATTGCAAGAAGGCAACAAAGACGGTAGGGAAAACATTTACAGTTTCAAACTGGGAATATTTTATGACAGGAACATCTATGTTAAATTATTAAACTTGCAATAAAAAAGGCAATATCTATGCTATGAAGAAATTTATTTATTAGGCAGAATCTTTGGGAATTATGAAAATCAGTTTAGACTTGCAAAAGATTATTTTCACAAGACTGAGGGGGTGAAACATCCATGCAACAGACACTGATTCCTTTTAAACATTAACGGAATGAGTTCTCAAACAATACAGACGTGGACATACTCCAAATATTTAAACCTCTAAATATAGTTAACAAAAATATCATTCTTTGCATGATTCTATGGTGATGAGAAAATAACCTCACTAACAGTCAGAATTCGATCTGATGTAACAATTGCACCTTTCAAATGATTAACAGCTTCACCTCTGTCAAGAGCATGCTTTCTTGCCCATGTGGGAAAGACCCATTCCAGTGAACCATACCAATCAGGAGGTAATCCCAGATTCCCATAGGTTGTTCCAGGTTCAACACCCTTGTTAAATGCGAAGGGTAAGGGAAAGTAGTTAGCAGACAGTGCACTTTATATCCTAGCTGTAACTAAATAAAATTTGGTAGGATTGAGTAAATCAGCAATTGGTGCTTTAACAATAAATTAAGCGTATCACATACCCAAAGAGAAAGAACTATATCAGTGCATGTAATTAGTGTTATTACCTGATGTGCAAGGTTATGTATAGAAAGAATAGAACGAGCATCACGATAAACTCCATGTGGACGATACTGAGCTGCTATTAGACTAAAAAATGGCAGTAAACAAAAAGAATTGCGTTAACTATTCCACAAAGACTCCTAAGAGAAAAACTGCTAACCTTGTTGCAAATGATATCTAATATTCAGATATTCTGGGAAGGCAGTGCTTAGAAGTTAGAACACGTCAAGATGCCTAGATAAGTCGAGATGGCTCATGTGCTGATACAAGTTGATGCAAGAACCTTCCACAGAAGCTTAACATGCAAAATAATAAACTATCGCATTTAGAAAGCTAATAACTTACACTGGGACAAGACTTGCATGCCAGTCATTTGCTATAAATATACACTTTTCTCCATATGTAAATCCTCCCAAGGGGAGTACTAAAGGAGCCTCACAAGCAGCATGGCACAGAAGAGTGAAGCGGAACTGCAAACAAGGTAATAATTCACTGGCATCAGTTGTCATAAAATATGTGTGTGGCATATATCATGTCAGAAAACCATCGACCCATTAAAAGGAGTATAAGACCTGATTATCACCAAAGGCACCCAAATTATCACCATATGGATTGCCAGGCCGGTGATAAGAAGGATGGTCAACAAATACCTGCAGGAAAATAGAAAGTAAAGAATAAGACATAAATTAGAGGAAGATGAGCATAGATTATCACAATGCTTCCATGAAGAAAATTAAACAAGAAATTGTGTATAGATTCAAAAGTTTGATGTAATTAGTCCATGTATGAGGTGGCTGACTTTGACAGCCCCCACATTAAAGTGAGATTTAATGCCAAGTTTGGCTTCATAGCTCCCCATAGATTAAAAATAAACATTTAACTTACCAAAAATAAATAGTGAAGTATTTTATTTTCTTTTCATTACTTGACTGTAACCAAATAAGACATAAGAGCCCTCAAGTTTGTTATGATCCCATTTCCTAATTCTGATTGGAGACTAAATTATCAGTCCACACAAATCTGGGGATGTGTCAAATGATAGCTTGTTACATTTATATTCTATCATAACTGCAATCAACTTTCAATGTGCTCCACGTCTTGGATATTAAAATAGTTTGTAGCCCAAGGATGCCACTATATCTCCATTCAAGGGTGCAGAAGACTACAAATAGTCAATCAAACTTTCATACAAACTCATCTTGGTTTTGGAATTTGAAAAGAATAAAATACCTTTAAGGGCATTCAGTGTTCATTGTATGTTTCCATCTATTCATTCCAGCAATCTGTATTCATTCTATGTTTCCAATGTCTATCTATCATTTGAACATTTTGTATTTGTACTATGTTTTCATCCGTACTTTGCATAGATTCATTATATGCTGCTGACTTCTGTCTTAAACCATTACCATATTCTGCTTTTTATTTTAAGTTGCCATTTTATTGTATGATTTAAATATGGTTATTACCAAACATAATTATCATATGCAGAGCCCCCAGTTATAATGAAGCATAAGATGTCTGACTGAGAATAGGATGGTGTTTATCAAACTTAATAGAAAGATGGAAATAAGGAATAAGCTTTTTAAAATAGAAAGTAAAAACAAGAGGCGTTTCTAGGGAGTTTCTTTCCAGAAATGTTTTGGTGGAAAAAACAATCGCCAAGGGGGTACTTTTGGTTGAGCACATTCCTTGTCTCTCTTGTGGCACATGTGATGGCATTCTAGTGGCCTGTAGATGGGGTCATCCCCTTCACGAATTCGGTTATACATTGTGGACAATTTGCTCTTGGTTTTGATGCTCCTTGGTTCATGGATCTTCCACATATGGATTGATGAGATTGCATTGGAGGTTGAATTGGTTGATATGTGGACATCATTTATGTGGACTGTCACTCCCCATATTGCATGGGTGTCCACATGTGATTTTCATCACAAATTTCATGAGAGTGACATGTTGATGATGCTTTGGATGCTAGCCCATGGATGTTCATTAGATGCAATGCTTTGTGTTATTGATTGATGAGAGTTTGGATGGTATATCGATGGTCTTCATGATGGTGTTGAGTTCTTGGCCTTTGCTCATGCTTTGCAGCTGGTTTTCATACTTATTCTAGGGTGAATTGAGCAAAACAGAACCCTCTTCAAACCCTTGGTTCTCCAACACCCTAGCTTAGGTGGGGACATATGATATATGATTGGAAAGCTCTTTTCGAGGGCTATCTCATGGTGGTGAATGCTCAGCCTAGTTCCCCAGGGAATTAGAGCAATGAAGCAACCTTCTAGGTGTTTCTTTTTTGTTTCTAGGCCATTTTTCAGCAATTTGGTACCCTGTCTTCAAAAGAGTCGCTCTCAAGCACCCTAGCAATATTGTGGGAGTGCCATATATGGGTGTCAGATTCTCATTTTGAGAAGTTTTCAGCAGTTTGGTAGCCTGTCTTTAGGGGGGTGGTTCTATTTCACAAAGTTCATCCATGCATGTAATGATGGTAGTACAACTTACTTCAGGTTTAGCCAACACAACTCATGCAACTACGGGGGTTATCCACAATCAAGACCAAACATCGAGGCAACCGACTAGAGAGATCAAGGTATCAAATCCAACTCACCTAAGCTCGGGAACCAACACCAGTGGGTTCTCCTGGCCCAGAAGGATCAAGGCTTCGATAAGTTTTGTTGCCAACTCAGAGCCGAGACACAAAATAACAGGGATGATATCCAACAAAGAGGCAAAAGTGGGGAGGTCCTCCATATCACAGGCTAAAGTGTAAGTCAATGTAAAACCAAGGATGGAAGAGAACGAATGGATGGGGAAAGTGAAAGGTGATGCCAAAACTAGCAAGCCATAAATGGTGGGAATGATCGTGTCCATTCTCCTAAGGAGGGTGAAACCAATGAGTATAAACAAGAACTTCATATTCTGAGAAAAATAGACCATTTAGATATTCATTGAAACAACCATGTCCATATATATATATCAGTAGATCATAACCACCAGATACCAAGTCAAGCTACCAAAATGAGCAAAAGAGCAATGCAATCATAACCAATGGACATCCATATACTTGCTGGGTCATATACCTGCATATATCATTTGTACCATCCACTATCACTGGAACACTGATGTTGTACATATTTGGGCCCTATCATACTGCTCTATATGGAAAAAATGGCTACATCGGTCATCAAATCTGGGGTCATGAGGCTCAGTCATGGCATAAGGTTGTATTGTCTGCTCTGGGGCTGCATGAAAGGATGAGTGATCCTGGAATGAATGCTCACCAACTGCTGATCTCAAACATCTCAATGTAAAGGACTGGCTGAGAAAAATACTGGAATTTGAACTGAAGATATGGTAGCCCCGGCTACTATAAATGTGATAACAGGACTTGGTATCATTGTTTGGGAAAGATCCCTTAGCATTCTTGCCAAGTGCACATCCTCCAAATGCCATCATGCTCAACTTGGAGTTCGGGAAGACCTGTAACCATCTTCCTTAGAGGAGGAAGGGCTCTATAGTGTAGGTGAGCAAGTCTTCTATGCCATAGCTCACTCAAATTGATAATCATGAACTAGAGCCTGTATTGGCCATATCGTCAATTTGAATAAGCTTTATTCACGAACACTAATCACACGAGCTGAATCAATAGCGGAGTTCTTGTGCCATGCAAGAACCTTTCCATCTAAGAATGCAACTTTGTAACCCTTGTCTTCTAGAGCAGATATGGAGACAAGGTTTCTTTTCATTCTTGGTACATAGAGTACTTCTCCCAAATGCAGAGAATCACCAGAATCTAACTGGAAGGAAGTGGCCCTAGTTCCTTTCACAATATATCTGGCATCGTCTCCAAGTACAACTCTTAGGTGTGATTCTTTCTCATCTAGATTTGAGAGAAACTCCTTAATAACCTGTCATGTGTTTAGAAGCACCACTATCTAATAACCAAGTATCATTACTGGTAGGAATAGTAGCACTATCATCAACATTAGTTGTAGATGCATGTTCCTTTCTCTTCTTTGATTTACATTGACCTTTGTAGTGGCCAAACTTTCTGCAATTGAAGCATTGGATGTGTGAAAGATATTTCTTTTTCTTTTGTTCTCGAACTGGACTTGATCTTCCACCTTTGTCTTTTCTACCAAAGGTCTTCTTTCCTCTTTTCTTGGTGTGTAATAAGAGCTTGATTTTCTTCATGAGAGGCATGAGCTTTGCCTCTAGCCACAAATCCAATCTCTTCTTGTGTACAATCTACCCACAATTGTTCAAACTTGGGTAGCTTAGATCTTCCAGGTACGATGTGAATTAATGGTTCCCAAGATTGAGGGAGACCATTCAGAGTCATCATGACTAGTTCTCTATCTGCAATAATTTCTCCAATAGAGCCCAATTGATCCTTGATTTATGTGATCTTCATGAAATAGGATGCAATAGAATCTGATCTGGACATCTTGACATTTGAGAGTTGTTGTCTCAAGGCAAGCGCCCTATTGACATTTGTGTTCTCAAACATGGCCTTAGTTGTCTTCTTTTGAGAGATTTGAGGAATCAAATGATCCTTGACTGAATCTATTAGGATCCTTCTTGTCTTGGCATCACTCTTCTTCCACTGAACCTTTCCTGCTTCTTCTTCTGGTTTTGGTACTCCTTCTACAACAAAGTTTAGAAAGTCATTTTCTTCTAGAGCAATGAGCACTCTAGACTTCCATGAATGAAAGTCTGAAGATCCATCAAGCCTATCTTCAACCTTGATGCTTGTCATCTTGACTGAGAAGGAAAACTACAAACTGGTTCACAAACCTTAGCAGGAGCTAGGTCAAAATTGAACTTTGGATTCTTAGAAAACTACTTCCACATATGAATGCGCCCTTCCAAGGAAAGTTGAATAAGCTTCCTTTTCTTCCTGATCTATGCCAGAAACAATCTAAAACTACAAACCCTAATTCTTGACCCCTGTAGTAATTAGGTCAAAAATTGAAAATTCTCAGAATGAAAATCTACTTCCACGGGAAGATGCACCTTCCTAGGGAGAGCTCAATAATGCTGAGGGCAAGCCAAATTTGTGGATGGAAGATGAGGAAACAAGAAACCCTAGTTTTCGACAATAGTCTCTTAAATATTTCAGCACTGCTCTGATACCATGTTAGATTTTCAATTGTAGCAGTATAATTTTCATCTCTTTCAACTTAGAAACAAATATAGGATCACTGAAAGAATAACTATGCACAGAGACAAAAATAGAGACACAATAGTTTACCCTGGGAAAAACCAAACTCGGGAAAAACCCAACAATCCTTTCTTACTCAGAGATTTAGTACATAATACAAGTACAACAAAAGAGTGATGAAGATCACAAAGAGAAGAGATTCCAAAAGGAGGAGCTCCAAAAATGTCTTCTACAACCCAAAATCGAACTTTCCTTTGCTTGAATGAACTTGCTTGAGGTGAGAGCAAATGAGGGCGGCCCCTATATTTATACATGACTTTGGAGTGACATTTCCAACTAGGTCTGGTGTTGCCGCCTGGTTTCACACCTGTGAGAACGCAGCAAAAGTCTTCAAGCCACTGGTGTGGCCTTGGGGGCAAGCTAGAGTCAAGTGTTGTCACCTGAAACTCGACTCCTCTATCTAGGCTTACTCCTAGCGAAGCCAAGGGGGGTGGACCCTAAAAAGTAAAAAAAATAAAAACTAAGGTGTTTAATCTATGAAAGACAAAACAACTAATCTAGGAGTTAGAAATTTTTGGACACAAGAGCAATGCAATATGTAAAGAAAATATCATTCATTGTTCATCATCATTGTCATTTGAAAATATAAACATCCATCATCATGAAAAATAAATATCAAGACCAATGTTGATAAATGGAGTCAAAAATAAAGTGCTTGAAACAGAAATGACAATGTTGTGCAATTGTTCTTGGTTAATTTTATTATTAAGTGGTAATGAGTCTTTTTATTAAGATGGAGGATTCCCAATATACCGCAAGGCACTGGGAATATGTCCGGAATTTAACTAGGTGGCTTCTCACTCAGACATGTGGGCTGGATCAGAGTCTCTGGGAGGTGTTCAACACTATACCAAACGAGGGTATAGTCTATCAATATCCCGAGGTCACTACCCAGTGGTTCCCGCGTCCTTCGAGAAATTTTCCCACCATAGTCAAATAAGCGTTAACGTCGGATTTTCGTAAATAGGTGGTTTATTGGGATGTGTTAGACCTATTACTAGTCACGTATTTCCTTTCTGGTGTGATCAGCGTGTTCAGACAAAGCTGCAGTGATCCCAGAGCATACGGGGAAAAGCCTTGTTAATTTTAAGTATTTTTGAACAGATATTTTACTTTTTTTAAAGCCCCAAGAGTCTCTTTTCGGGCCAGTACTCGGACAAGCCCTTATCCTAAAACCTTACTTCGCGAAAGCAAGGGGGTGTTTTGAATTGTAGTAAAAAAAGGAAAAATTGCAAAAAAATGATGAAAACTAGGTCTTGAGTGAACTCGTGGCCCGCCAATGGAACGGACCAACGAGGTTAATTTTGGCCCTAGTTAATTTTATTAAAGCACTGAAAAAGCAAAACTAAACTAAAAATTGTACGCCATGAAAAAAATGAGTCGACACAGTTCCCCCCTAGGGGGATGGGTGTGGACGTTGGTTATCCCACTTGCTCTCATTTAATATTTTGTTACAATGCAATTTAGAAGTGCCCCAATCTTGTAAAATGACTCATTGGCTTACAACAATAGAAGGAAAAAGTATCTGGCTTAAGAAAATATGGTTTTGGGTGCTCCAGATGGCCTGATCCATTAAAATTTGGTCAGCATCTCCTCCTACCTGTTCATCAATTGCTGCAAACCAGCAAGCTAATGTTAATAAAAGATGCCCAAAAACACTTTAAGAGTGTATTTGGGTCACCCAAAAAATTCTAAGAGAAAAAACTAAGTAAAATACCAAAAAAATGAACTAAGTGAGACAAGTTGTAAGGCTTGTCTCCTTAGGATCTTTGTACACTCAAAGAGCTGCAAATTTTAAGCTCTTTAAATAAGCCAAATAAACTTTTTAAATCAGTGAAACATACTACTTGCTCAAGCCTTTAAATATGTAAAAATTCAACTTGTAACAAGAAATGACTTTACTAGATCTAGATTAAAAATTTTACTTTGAGACACAACTTAAGATCTAATAAAGAAATCAGATCTACTTATGATATTTGCAAAAGAGTAGGATCTGAGATACGCAAACCAAGGTAACCAAGAAGATTTGAAATTTTTATATGCTGAGTAAGAGAATAGAAGTAGAAAGGCCTTTGAAATCCGAAAACTTTGAAGGCTTGGAAGTGGGACACCGAGGGCAAGATCCACCAAAGCATGCACAGATGAAGAAAAGGAGAGCAAACAAGCTATTCTCTTCTTCAAATTTGTCAACCTGTAACTAACAAAAACACTCACAAAGAAACCATCAAACTAGAAATGCACATGGTTAGGAATCAAAATAATATGAGCATAAACAAATGAACATATAAATTTTAAATCTCTAATCAAAATGACAAATAAAAGAACTAATTAAAACAAGCAAGATTAATTAGTCTTCCCTACAAAATCATTACCAATCCTTCAAGTAGGCTAGTAGATGGTTGAAAATTACTTGCACAGAAATTGCCTTAGCTAAAGATCACCTTATGCCATGAGATCATGAAGCCACTCACAAAGCATCACACATGTGGACCTCCAAAGTCTTCTTTATTCAATAGCAAAAGATAAACAAATTACAATGTGGTCTGCTCCAACTCCAACTAGAGAGAAAAGAAGTGGGCAGCCATGTATATATAGAGAAAGAGGGAGAGCTAGGCGCATTAGTGAAGGAGTAGATAGTGGAATGGGTGGAGGAGATGGTGGCATGAAAGGGGCTGCCAACTCCTCTTTTATGGCTGTCAAAACACAGCCCAATACAAGCCAACATTTCAGCTGCAACCTCCTCCATTTGTGGGATTCCCCTCCTTGGGAAATGCGCCCACCACTTGAGGAAATGCGCCTTCCTCAATGGGCACATGATCCCATACATATAGCTGCCCCAAATCACTTACAAATCAGCCCTTTTACCTCCTCAAACATAGCTGAAATAATTCTAACCTCAAATCCCCAAAAATTTGGAAATTATTTCTTCATAATTTTTTTATTTTTTCTCCACTTTTTAACTTTTTGGGGAATTTTTTACATAAGTGAAAAATAAATGACTAGAAAACTATGAAAAGTGGGTTTTGGGGTATGGTGGGTGCTCTGAGTTAAAAAACGAGCACCCCCATGGAAAAAAAGACTCCTAGACCACACTTTTACACCAATTACAAAAACCATTAAAAAATGGCTTAGTTTATGGAAAAAACTTTTTTCGTCGGAATTAAAAGAAAAAAACTAGGGGGACCTAGCACATGTCCATACGACTCAAAAATAATGCCTAGCATGTTCATATACATTGACCCATGGACTTTAATAACCCCCTAATGCCTGTTAACGTCACCAACCATTCTAGCTTTGGAGGAGCAGGAGAAAAACTCAAAAATTATGTTATGCAAAAATTGCAAGACATAATTGATAAGTGAAAAAACTCCTTGGAATACCCAACTTGGCCAAAAAGTCCTAGGGAACCAAGTCCTTTACAAAATACCATGCTAGTACATTTTATTACAAACCCCGCAGGGCATGGACATGTGACAAAAAATAAAAAAGGGCGCCCTTAAAAAGGCCTGATGGACATCAAATCATCGAAAATGGACATGTAACATGATAGTCCAACTAAGTACAACTCAGTTGGTAACATCTGGCTCCAATTGTGGGACGTGTGCTCGATCTAGTCTTCAGGCAAGGAGAGCATACGAGAATACCAAAATCTTCGGTTTCTATGACCTGTAAAAACATCTCAACTTGACAAGAAACCTTTCAATAGCACAAGTTCTTATAAGAGTCTAATGAACCATAAGTTGCATTATTCAAAAAGCGAGACTAACTAATAAAAAATTCTAAGTACATAAAAGGGAAGTACTGAAAAAGAAATGTTGAAAGTGAATGCTCACTTTGATGAGCTTATTCTCCTACTCTAAGCATAACATAATAAAATGCTAAGTAAAATGATATATCCAATGCAACCATCTTAACATTTTATCAATATAAAAACTTTTTACTTCGTGTTTGGTTACCAACCAAAACAAGGATACCTTATTTACAAAATGCAAACCTGCATGGTAATTCTGGATTGAAAGATTGGATGGGTGATCATAGGCATATGATAGATCTTTGAAGTGCTTCCCCAAATGGTAAGTCCTCATGCAAACCTCTTCTAGCCATGACTGGATAGGGCTGAGAAAAAACTCGGAATGATAAGGCAGACCAACTACCTCATCATATTGATCTGAAGGGCTCTTTTGATAGTGAATTTCTGTGAAAGTATAATCCCCAAGCTGCTCCAAATCATAAGGAACCTCTGAATGTGCTGATGAAGGCTGAAACTGACATTTCACTGATTTCATCATATCCAACTCTTCGTTATATTGCTAATCCAAGTCTTCATTACTGATACTCATGCATGGCTTTGATTTATCATAAGAAGTATCTACATGCTCCTCTTCCATGTCAATATTCCCCAAGGTCTCAAAATCAACACTCCCTTCTCTTGATATATCAAAGATGGGTTTTTCTAAATCCATCCAATAATCATCATACCGATCCTTGTGAATAAAGGGGGAGTCTTTGTATATTGCATCACAACCCTAGCCATACCCATCCTCATGTTCATAATACTCATCCTTAGAAGGTTTGGTTTGAAAGATATTACAAGATGTAAAGTCATCCAAAACTTCACCACTATGTGGAGAAAATGGAGGAGTGTCATCATAAACCATACAAAATTCATCACAAGTTTCTTTAGAGGCTTATGTAATGGTTGCTTCCTAAGGTGAATCTGAAGTACAAACGTCATCATTTTCACTAAAGCAATCCTGAAATCCCAAATCTTCAATGGCAAATTGGGGAAGCTCTTCTGAAACATCTTCAATTGAAGACCCTTCCTGAATTTCTTTGTCAACTTCTATAATGGCATTCTCTTTGGGAAAATCTGCAATACATATGTGATCATCTTCATAGATTTGAGGACACTCTATATTTTCAATGTTTTCAGTTATGGTGACATGAGGATGGTTTACAATAACATCTTCAATCGAGGGCTCTTCATGAGCTTTAGTCACAGGTTCCTCATGTGCTTCTTTATTATGCATAGCAGGAGTACACATGTCATCATCTTTACTGTAGTACTCTAGAAGTAGCTCCAAATCTTCAATAGTTTTGCACATGATAGTATGAAGAGGAATTTCATGATACTCAACCTTTGACAAGTAGAGGATAGACATTGTTTTAAGTAGATTTTCCAGACCTTTCACACTACCCCTACCATCATGCCATTGCATCAAGAATATGCTAAACAAACTTGAAAAGGAGGAAATACACTTGCTAGGGAGGGTATAGAAAAACTAGTAATAAGCATCTCCCTGAAAAGTACTAGCAAACATATACATCATATTATCTTCACCACTAATGTTGAAGTCAGCTAGAAACTGGAGGAAAGACTTGATATGCCAGATGGTTGAGTCGCCATTTCCATGAAAGATTGGAAGCCATTTATACGCATCCGCACTGCCAGGAATAACATTAGGGAAACCAGGGATGCTTGAAAAGTCAATAGGATGAAACTGACTACAAAATTGTTCTATTAACTAGTTCATATCAAAATTCAGTCAGCATGCATTTGAAATAACCATGAAATATGCCTTCTGCTGAATCAATTGAGCTGTCAAAATAATGAGCTTCATAGCTTTTACTGTAATGCCGGCTCATCTACACATAAGCAATCTCAACAAACTATATGAGAAACAAGGGTTTTATCCCTTCAATGGAGTCGCCATGTGAGAATAAAAATATGCATATTTAAACAATCTCACAAAGAATTCTATTTTTTGCTTTTCTTAAGAAGGGAAAAAAGTTAGTGGGGTCACCAGATGAAAAATTAAAAAACTAATCTAAAGATTCATCAAACAAAGCAAAAACAAAAAAGAAAAACTCAAAAGTCGTATTCTGGAAATAAAAAGACTTATCCCCGGCAACGGCGCCAAAACGTTGCCGCCTGGTTTCACACCTGGGAAAACGCGGCAAAAGTCTTCAAGCCGCTAGTGTGGCCTTGGGGGCAAGCTAGAGTCAAGTGTTGTCACCTGAAACTCGACTCCTCCGTCTAGGCTTACTCCTAGCGAAGCCAAGGGGGGTGGACCCTAAAAAGTAAAAAAAATAAAATCTATGGCATTTAATCTATGAAAGACAAAATAAGTAATCTAGGAGTTAGAAATTTTTGGACACAAGAGCAATGCAATATATAAAGAAAATATCATTCATTGTTCATCATCATTGTCATTTGAAAATATAAACATCCATCATCATGAAAAATAAATAACAAGACCAGTGCTGATAAATGGAGTCAGAAATAAAGTGCTTGAAACAGAAATGACAATGTTGTGCAATTGTTCTTGGTTAATTTTATTATTGAGAGGTAATGAGTCTTTTTATTAAGATGGAGGATTCCCAATATACTGCAATGCATTGGGAATATGTCCGGAATTTAACCAAGTGGCTTCTCACTCAGACATGTGGGTTGGATCGAAGTCTCTGGGAGGTGTTCAACACTATACCAAACGAAGGTATAGTCTAACGATATCCCAAGGTCACTACCCAGTGGTTCCCGCGTCCTTTGAGAAATTTTCCCACCATAGTCAAATAAGTGTTTACGCCGGATTTTTGTAAATAGGTGGTTTATTGGGATGTGTTAGACCTATTACTAGTCACTTATTCCCTTTCTTGTGTGATCAGCATGTTCAGACGAAGCTGCAGTGATCCCAGAGCATACAGGGAAAAGCCTTGTTAAATTTTAAGTATTTTTGAACAAATATTTTACTTTTTTTAAAGCCCCAAGAGTCTCTTATCAGGCCAAAAAGTCCTAGGGAACCAAATCCTTTACAAAATACCATGCTAGTACATTTTATTACAAACCCCGCGGGGCATGGACATGTGAAGAAAAATAAAAAAGGGGGCCCTTAAAAAGGCCTAATGGACATCAAATCATCGAAAATGAACATGTAACATGTTCAACTTTGCCCGCTCACTTGATAGTCCAACTAAGTACAACTTAACTAATAACAGTCCGGCTTGTCTCTTTTATTGGGACGATTTCTCTTTTATAATAATAATACATACAGTTGATACATTTTATTTATTTATTTATTTTGTAGGTCGGCTTTAGCTAGTGAGGATACCTCACGTAGCTACAACAACAACATTGGAGAGCTAGTGGACAAGTACTAGCCTTGAGAGAAGGCTATGGTATGTACATGTACTTCATTTTGAGCATATTAATGAAGTTTTCAGCTGTACAAAACTTGTTCATTTTCCAGATTTGATTTTCAGCTATATATGTTCTTCGTGTATTTTTATATGCAGTTTTATATTTCTTCATGATTCAACATAAGTAAAAGGACAGTTGTTAAGTGATTTGACATCTTCATTGAAGCCTCTAAGAGTTGTTTTCTACTGCTATACTTGTTGTGTTACTGTTGTTGTAACTGTTGTAAAAGTGAATTTTGAATTTTTGGATCTGGTTTATGTGGGATAAGTTTCCCTAGAGGATTGGAACTTACAAGTTATTTGGTATATTTCCTCCTTGGATTGCCTAAAAGTTTCGGCTGTTAGAAAGTGAAATACTGTACTCTTTCTGCTGCTGTTTTATACTCTATTTCATAACAGCCCTAAGACTGAAAATTCACAAGGTTAAGATCTGGGAAACCTTTAGTCAAAGAGGTAAAAATTATGTGTTGCATTAAAAGTCATAAAGGCATTTAAGGGAAGAAATTTCGACAGATTGATGAATATACATCATGATTCATCATTCAACTAGAGAAAGTAGGAGATATTACAAAATTAACTAGCACATTACTCTGGGGAATGACAAATGGTTCTTCTAGAAAAAATAGTTTTAAATTAGTTCATTAAAATTGTTATAATCTTCAGAGGATACATCAGAAGTCTGTACATTTGTAGCTGCTTACCAAACTGCCATCCTGTGGTTCCAACATGTCACTGAAAGACATGGTCTGCAACCTTACTGGATTCCAAATTTCCAAGTATTCCTCAGGTAGAAGCACAGGTACTATATTTCATCTTGTAGCTTGAACTCCACCAAATCAAATATTCAAAAAACACGACCATTTTTCGTGACTCTAGAGTATCACCATCCCATTGTTGCAACATGTCCATTTTTCCTTTTTTTGAAATGTGTACATCTTATATTACAAAAGTTTTAATGCCACATTTACATTTTTTGTGGAAACCTATTTGTCCAAATTGCTGCAAAAGGTGTACCTCTTGAGTCAAAATGTACTTGTAAAATTAAAACATTAAGGTTTCTTGCTCCCTTCCATGTCAATCACTTCTCTATTAAACTCATACAAGTCAATTGAGATCTGATAGCAATCATGTTCATGTCCAAGAACTATGGCTGTAAGACTTTCTGCACCTCGCCATGTCTATGAATTCTTTCTATGTACTCATACAAGTCATTTATGATATGTATCATGATCCCATTTACCTCCAAACAACGACAGATCCAAATATGGAGTGATGCAAGTAGACGGAGCATGCAATATAAGACAATGCCAAACACAAATATGTCATATTACAATGCTAAAGACTTCAAAAATTCTTGACTTGTAGCTGTCAATATTTTAATAAGCAAATCATAGTAGCACAAGTTTCATAGAACATGAAACTTTCACTTTTAAATTGTGTTAAAAAGGTGTTTCACAAGTTTTTGTACAAAGAGTAAACACTGTGCACTTTTTCGGAAAAAGAGACTTTAACAAAAAAAAATAATAATAATATTCAAATGACAATAACCATTTGGTAGAAAATTGAAAGCACACACACACACACAAAGGAAAAGACAAAGGACATCAATTTAACATTATATGGCATAGATAAAATTCCTTTTGTTTAAGATTAGGATAATGGGCCAATGTTTTGACCTTTCTCCAACAAGGAATTTGGTGAGCCAAAACATGCTACAAACAATGAAATTGGGTGCTAAAAATAGCAAATATTGATACAGAATCATTGAAAACAGAAAACCCCCAGGGCACCCGCATGGTGCAATATCAGCAAACAAATTTGGCATTACAGCAATACAAAATTGGAATTGATGTGTTTGAGCTCCAAAATTGATGTAATCAGAAAAAAAAGTGGTCAGAAAAGGCCTGAAATGTTGGGACTCAGGAGTTTATCCTACTCCTTTTGTTTATGCATAAACAATGAACATTAATTGTATCCATTGATCTGTTACATTCCTGTTCTTGAGGGTTCTTGAGGGTTCTTGAGGCTTAAAATCTCATTGAGAGCCAATAAGAAACTGAAAATCATTAAAGGGGCAATGAAAACATTCCGCAAACATTTGCATCTGCAGCAGGAGCCAGTTGTAATTTTCAATCCTCAAAATACCACTTCTGCCAAATGTCAACCCTACTAAATGCCAATCGACTATTGATCAATATCTTATCAACATGACAAGTGGCTATGCCAGGTAGCTGTACACTGTAAATCAACCAGGCAGTGGCAACAGAGTTAGGTTTGATAACCCCTTGGTCAACTCCATTGGGGTTTTCTGCCCTAAAAGTCTATACCAGCAGAGTCAACTTCAAGCACCTTAGTTGACCATTTGTCATTCTTGGAATGTAATTACTCACCACGTTCGACTGATAGATGAGAGAAATACTGCAAGGCAGTTTCCACTATTAATTTTTCCCCTTAGCTTGCAGTCAGAAAGGGGCTTTGACTGAAAGGAGCGCCAAATACCCTCATAACAGTTTCACCTGCTGCACAAATTGGTCTAAAGAAATTGATACCCCATAACTTTTTGTGCTTGCCAGAGAACTTTTTACAAGAAAAGGTAGAGAAGCTTCAAGCTCAAAGACCTGCTCTATAATGTGAGGAGAAACCATGACATAATAAAAGGTGTTAATGAGTCAGGACTCAGATCACCCCCGTGCTTCACAATCATTGAGGTGATCCTTTGTCTTGAAAACGTATTGACGCCTGCAAATATTTCGTCGTAGATAAACCTTTAAATTTTTAAGTCAATCCAAAAGGTATGTCTCCTCAATTTGCTGAGTTTCACAGTATTGAATTAGCTCTTTTAGTATTAGATTTCGAAGAACATACTATCCAAAAGTATAATCCAGAAAATAGAAGATTCAAAAGAATATAAAAGCCACTTCAAACTCAAGAAGACAATAGGTAGTTAGATGGAGAAGTAAAATGGAAGCGAAATCCTTTATTATTGCTAGAGAGAGAGAGAGAGAGAGAGTACCCAATCAACGCCAGCCCTGTACTCATGAAAAAATGCAACTTGATGTTCCCCGCCAAAGCAAACGATTTTAATACGACACTGAACATCAAAGGCCCCTTTGTACCTCTCATCTGTCACACCATTCATGTATCTTGGAGATATTACCATCACACGATGGCCTCGAGAAGCAAGGGCAATAGGTAGAGAACCACAAACATCTCCAAGACCTCCCGTCTTTGAGTATGGAGCAACTTCTGCTGCTACAAAAATAATATTGTGTGAAAGTTTGGTGCGTCGACTTCCTCCTGTCATATCATCCCCAGCAACTATTTCTCTATTGGGTAAACTATGCTCCTCCTTTTCATGTGTTTCCTGCATACCTGCATCATTTTTAGAAGGGCAAAGACTTATTGAGAGTTTATTATTTGCCTGCTAGAATCTGTAGAAGACCAAAAACAAGCAAATTGTCTGATAAAGCATACATAATTTTATCCAAAATTTAAGCAAGTCGTTGATAATCACTGAGGGGAGAAAGATGAGAAGTTGGAAATCATCAACTGTGAGAACAAGACTTGCTTAGAGAAAACCAAACAGAGATGCAGAAAAACAAGAAGAATGATCAAATTTTATCAGTGCAATACAGGAGAATGCAGGGCATCCGCAAGAAACATAAACTTCTATTAAATTAGAGAAAACTCAGCTTATCCATTGCATCAGAAGTGAAGACCTTTAAATAGTGGAAAGAGCCTTACATGCACTTGTCATCTTATGTTAAGTGCCTACTATCTACAAAGGAACTACTCTAATTCCCAAATGGGAATCATAAATTTATCGGGACACCTAAGTAGCAGTCATTTACATGCTAACTGACACAACTAACACAAGATAAGCATGCCACTAAGAAACACCATGACCATGGATTAACCCTAAATGAAAACACATATAAGCAATTAATATTTACAATAAACACACAAAAGCATTTAATATTTACAACAAAAGTTGATCACTGGCAATTACAAACTAATGTGTTCAATATTTCCTCTTTGCTTATAGATTACGAAGAAATTGTCCCAATTTTAAGATTAACAGTTTTCATTATTACTGCACAGAAGAATATGTCATGAAGCAGCCTGAATTTCCTCAATGCTTCATGCCTACATTGTGGAGGGGTTGAATGTTGAGACTATTCACCACATTTTCTGGAGCCGCAAGTGTGCATTGGAATGTTGGGATCTTGTATGGGACACTTGACATCATATATCCTGTATAGAAGACTTTTTTGGAAAGCTTCCCTACTAGGTAATGTGCACTGCATTGAAACTTTGCACTTCAAAGGCACGTGACATTGTATTTGAGTTGTTTTAATATATCTTCTCTAGAAACTTAGATGTGATGTAGTTTTAACGGCTCTTTGTTCTCTATCTCTATATTTAGAGAACGGCTTCTTGACAAATTAGATATTCAGTTCAGGACTAAAGGCACTATCCTTAGGAGAGGTGAGAGAATGTGAACTCAAAGCAAGTCTGACCTAAAGGCCTTTCTCTTGTCCTTAAGGTAAACTTGTGGTTGTACATTATTATTGTATCATGATATTTGTCCTCTATAAATATAAGTAGCAAAAAAAGTCCTAATCTTGTCCAATTAAGTGTAAGGTGACTTGCTTAATGGTGTTGGCAAATCCAATGGTATCATTATTGTCAATGTTAGACAAAGAATCGAAGTAATAAGTCATACGGTTCTTATATAATTGTTGTGATAGCATCACAGATGACCTGACTTTCATACTGCTGGAGTCTACCAAACAAGAGATCACAACAGTCTATGGGAATTACATCACACTCCTTTGTGTCAATGAAGGGTTTAATTTTTTTATTTTGTTTTTTTGGGGGGGAATACAGCTTATAGAAAATTTCCATTGGGGAATACAACTTATAGAAACTTTTGATTGTCCCTTTGGCTAAGCTTCCTGATCCGGATTTATGTGGGAACGAAACAAAAGATAGCATATACAGAGATATATTGCAAATAACACAGTGATACAGTAAACACATATTCTATTAAATAGCGGAAATAGAACAGACTGTAAAATACAATAGCTAGAATGGTGGTAGCTATCTCTGAGAAGAGATGTGGCCGCTATGCTCATTCATGCCAAGATGAATACAAAGAGAGGCCGAAAGGGCCTATTTATCATAAGCATGAGGGAAAGAATCCCAAACATCCAAAAACCTAACCCTAGAAGATGAACCTTCATAAAGTTTGCGGCCCCAAGGTGGTTAGTTGAACAGTCAACTTCCCGGGGTCATAACTTTTGCATACGATCTCCGTTTGGGGCGCTCGGTAGCCCGTTGGGAAGGTCTATCCGAGATTTACAACTTTCGACTGGGCCCAAATGTACGCCGGAGGCAACCATTTGGTCCCCCAAATCGCCAAAAAATGTCATTTAGGGCCTCAAAATGGCTCCGGAAGTTCAGGACCCGAAAAACTACTAAAAATAGTAATTTACCAAAATTGCCAGAAGACTGTTTTGAGCCAGTTGGAAGAGGTGGGCCGCCACCGATATCCACCTGGATCACTTCCGCATTACAAGGGGCATGTCTATGCTGTTAAAACTACCCGGACTCGCACTTAGCCGCATCCACACCCACTCAGGGGGGGGGGGTTTGAACCCAAGGCTCTATGTCAATACAAGCCTGATCACCTCACTGCTTGCCATTAGATCAAACTCCCATGAGCTAAATGAAGGGTTTAATTGTAAAAAGTGATACTGCAAACCCAATCAACTCGTCTTGGATGTCCATTGTAATAATTGACTCTGGATGGCAAAGTCGTGGATGACACTCCATGGATAACTAGAGAAAAGCAACTAAATCCTATGAGACAGGATTCTTCATGTTGCCATTATCGATAATACCAGAAGATCCTTAAAGTGACACTTTTATAAATAGAACCTCCCTATCTATAAAGCACAAGGCAGTCATCAATGCCAATTGTGGATTGGAGGTGCTCAAATTGTTGACTACAATGGACTGCTTACTTAATAAGACTTAATCCAGTGAATGTGTTCACAACTTCACACATGTATTATACCTGTATTTTACACTTTTGGACTTTATCTTTTCTACAATACACGACTAACAGAAGATAAGTGTGCGACTAAGAGACACCATGACCATGCATTAGCCCTGACTGAAACCACATATAAGCAATTAATATTTACAATAAACCAATGTTCCCACAAGTTTCGGGGACACAAGAGCAGGGATATGCACACTGGGACGTGTGGAGACGCCCCCCAAATTTTGGGGGATGTTCGTGGGGGGACAGGGGGACGTCTCTAAAATTATAAAATAAAATAAAAATCCAAAAAATAGTAATTCATCTAATGTGTATTCATCATTGTCCAATGTAAGTACTAAATACATTGATTTATTTTCTAAATTGTACCAAGTAGAGACTATAAAAAGTAAAAACAATGGGAAAAAATAAATTCTTGAGGGGGGCGGGGGGAGGGAAGGGTGAAACATTTCATCAGAGCCCCGCAATCCTGGGGGCGTGAGGAATGCAAGGAGAGCACCCCCGACCCTGCAGGACACATCCCCGTGGAACATTGCAATAAACGCACAAAAGCACTTAATATTTACAACAAAATTTGATCACAAGAAATTACAAACTAATGTGTTCAATATTTCCACCTTACTTATAGATTACAAAGAAATTGTCTCAATTTTTAGATGAACAATTTCCATCATTTTTGCACACAATAATACATCAGGAAGCAGCGTGAATTTCCTCACTGCTTCATGCCTACATTGTGGAGGGGTTGAATGTTGAAACTATTCACCACATTCTTTGTAGCTATAAGTGTGCATGGGAATATTGGGATCTTGTATGAGACACTTGACATCATATATCCTGTATAGAATATATTTTTTAATAGCTATAATACTAGGTAATGTTCATTGCCTTGGCCCTTTGAACTTCAAAGGCATGTGACATTATCCTGTTGAAACATAGAAGTCATCAGATGTAAAAGTCCAAAGCTTCAAGAAAGGAACCAATACAGATCCAATCAACATCATAAATCTTAAAGATGCAAATCCAGTTGTAGTAGGGATATCTTCAGACATGGAAGTATAAAAGATGGAAAAGCCAGGTATCTCTACCAACAAACATTTAATGATCAACGAAGTGACACAAGTGTGCAAAGAAGACATACTACAAAAAATTAATCAAGAAAACGTTACAAGTACAAAGAAAAAAGATCAGGTTACAAGGACACCTTATCGATATCCTAATCACAAGAACCAATACTTTAACCAATCAATATATCAACAGCAACACAAGCCATTAACCTATATTTCGAAGAATATTAATGCCAATACATTTGAGTCTCATAATAAAAGTTCATATTGGAAATCCTATAAATGCAATCTTCCACAAAAAATTGAATTGGGGTGGTCAGATCCTCTTACAATTCGACAATTCTGCTTAGTGCTTAGAAGATCACATCATCTTGTATTGCCAACCATAAAAACTTCAAGAACCAAGGATCATGAGAAGGCATTACCAGCTAGAACAAGAGATAATGTCTTCCATAAATTTGCTTTCAAGGCAAAGCTTTCTAGAGGGGAAGACAATGTAATGAACATATATGTATATATATATATATATGCCAATTGAGCCAACTAATGTGTGGAAGACAACATTCAAGTCTAAAGAGGTCTCATTGACGGGTTGGTAATGCCCTTTAGCTTTATTAATACGACAGTGATGTTCATGAGGATGATGGACAATATCCTGCGACCATTCACCATTTTTTTTTCATGGTCGTATACCTAGACGACATCCTCATCCTTATATATATATATATATATATATATATATATATTAGTAAATAATAATAAAAATAATTAAGTGAATATACACATCTTAACTAAGAGACATGGCCTATCAACCATGGTGACCAATCAATGCATATATAAGTATACCATCCCATGGCATTGTAATATCTTATCTATCATTTTCTATCATTCATTATATATTTATATTACTGTCCTATATGGATTTATGTTTATCATCCTATGTTGGATATTTGTTACTAAAAGAATTTTTGTTCATTTCAAACAACCATCCATGTTGAGCTACATCCACAATGCTCCATCAAGTTGTCTCATAACCCTCGTGAGGGTATAATTCCCAAGATTCACAAACTCCAGAACTATCTAAGCAACCATCCATGATGAGCTTAATCTACATTTGATCCCTTCTTGCCTTCAAGGTGTGGACTTCTTAAAATGCAGAAATCAACTCTTCTTCGGTAAGGTCATCATCATTGTCAGTATCAAGCAATGTTACAAACATCGGCGATATATCGCCAACATCGCGATATATAGTGATGCTCCCAGCTCGGCGATAAAATTGCTGGAAAAAATCGCCATTTGAAAATATCGCCAAAAATCGGGAAATGTCAACAAAATATCAGCTGAGTCAAAAAATGAATATTTTTGTATTTTTTAATTTCACCGATGTATTGTCGATGTTTGCCGACATTTTCACCAATGTATTGTCGATGTTTGCCGACATTTTCACCGATGTATTGTCGATGTTTGCCGACATTTTCCCCGATAAATCCAATATTTTGTTTTTGTTTTTGGAGCCTCGGTGATATATTTGCCGACACGATATTTGTAACTTTGGTATCAAGTAGCTCTTCAGCAGTGGCTACATCTCCTTTGATAAAACCAAGAGCATATGCTATGTGACCCATCTTCTTGCAACTTGTCAATATTGTAATCAAAATCAGCCAGATTACTAAATGATGGAACCCTATATTGTCCTATTGAAAAATATTGATAAATACTGCTGAAACAAAT
Organism: Larix kaempferi; assembly: GCA_027924585.1. Taxonomy (NCBI): domain Eukaryota; kingdom Viridiplantae; phylum Streptophyta; class Pinopsida; order Pinales; family Pinaceae; genus Larix; species Larix kaempferi. Next base: position 4,087,480 of record BSBM01000867.1, read on the forward strand.
GTTGCCGAACATAATTAAAATGCTAGAAAATCATTGAGAAACCTTCAACTACGGGAATAGAGACAAAACTAGCAAAAGACAAGATCTCAATTGTGATTATATTTCTGCCTCGTCCTCCTCTTTAAAGATGAAAATACTTTTGCTGCACTTGTGATCCTTTCAAAAAACCACTTGGCATTTGATGGTTGTTGTCTTGACAACACAACTCCTTTCCTTCAATATTGTATGGCAACTTCTTGAAAACATTTATAAGAATCTAATCTTTCTATAAAACCTTTCTGATTATCCAATCATCATTCAATGCAAAATAAGAGCATACTTAAGTTTTCAATAAATAAAACAAGATCTCTAATTTGCATAACTAGTTCTAGGCTCACTCCAACTCTGATACCAAATTACAAAAGCTAGATAAACACATGAGATAAGATAAGATAAGATAAGATAATTTTATTAATGGCCAATGAATGACCACAAAAGTAGGTCAATGGGGCTAAAAGGATACAAACAGTATGAGTACAATGTGGAAGTGCAAACACAACTCCTATACAATGCCAGAGCTAAAACCTAAAATAGAGTAAAATAAAGAAAGAAAGAAAGAAAGATACAAGCAGTGAGACGTCCTCATAAACATGTATAAATCCGTGATAAGACACGGTGATGTAGGAGAAGACAAACAATGAGGCTGATGAAGTCAAGAACATCTGAGTCTAATAACCGACGGCGATGGGAGCGATCGGGGCACCTGCTCGCCATCACTATCGGAGTCCTCAAGAGCCCCCGAGGTGTCGCAATAAACGATCCTGGGGGGATGTAGGAGCAAGGAATACTCCTAACATCCAAGGCTGAAGGAAAGAAACTATGGATAGATCTTTGACTGCTCCGCTGGGGCTAGGAAGGAATCCAACGAGTGGGAGGTATCTTGCATGGGATCCTCCAGGAGCTGATCCCTCTGACACTCTGGGTGTGTGTAGACTAATGTGATGTTCGACACCTTCGAGCCGGTCTCTCAAAGATATCGGTCGATCTCCCAAAGAAAGTTGTTGAGAGGAGGCCCAAGACCTTACTACTCTACTATCTAAAGTGTTATGGTACTCAGCTCGCCGCTTGTTGCTCTGCTCCGATGGATCAACATGAAAATATGATGTGATCTTCTTGTTCGTCCCAAGGCAAGGCAGGGTGCGTAGGAGCTGAGATCTGTGGCTGAAAATCTCTCTAATGAGAGAGATACACACTAACACAATACGATTTATGAGTAACTAGTGCAATTATTACATAGGAGTTCACCTCCTTATATATGGTTATGCTTGATGATTGGACTTATCTTTTGAAATGTAAATTTTATAAGTAACCGTGAGGATCAAAGGAATAGTACACAGTGAAATGGAAGAACTTGCCCAAAGTTGATGTACGTGGGTGGCTAACATTGAACTAGAAAGACTTGCATGAGAATTGTTGGAAATTTGTGTTACAACATATGTTTTGGATTGAAGATTAAACTAGGAGGTTTAAAGGTTTCAAACTAGGAGGCCTTGATGTTGGAGCATGCTATCACTAGACGGATTTTTCATTGGAATGTATCTTTCATAGTTTGACATATTTGTTAAAGAATTTTTTTTTGTATCTACTTAAGGATTTTTTAGTCCAATACATTTCAGGTGAACACTTCACCCATCATCAAAGAGCAATGAAGAGTTAGAGAGGTTTGCAAACGTGTGAGAGGAAAATAATAGATTTATAGATGGTAGTCAGTGGGATAAAATAGAAAAAGAAGAAAAGTATCAATAAAAGAATAAAAATATATATAAGCAATACTTCAAGAAATTTTAGGTGAGGGAGGGTTTTGGATAGAAAAAATAAATGACAAAGAGAAGTCATAGATTAGAGAGGATTTTTTTTAAGTATGTCACTTTTAAGCTCGAAGAGAAGTGCTATAGAGGTTGGGCACCACAAGCAACTTACTTGAGCGGGTAAAACAACCCTCGAGGGACCAAACATGGAATATAAGAACTTCGGTGCCTACTTGCACAGGGGGAACATCCCTTGAGGAACCAAGCACTAAATGTAACAACTTTGGTGCTTACTAGCATTGGTGAAACTACCCTTGAGGGACCAACCATTGAATGTAATCACTTTGGTGCCTACTTGTGTAGGTGAAACTACTCTTGAGGGCCCAAGCACTGAATGAAGCACATTGGTGCCTACTTGTGTAGGTAAAACTACCCTTGAGGCACTGAGCATTGAATGGAAGCACTTTGGTGCCTATTGTGCAAATGGAACTAACCTTAAGGGATTGTTGGCACCATTAACATAGACCAACCACAAAACATAAGCAATTTTCCACCTAGCGTTGCGAGCAAAACTACCATTGAGGGACCAGCAATGTAAGAACTTTGGCACCTACCGGTACAGTAAAACTACCCTCAAGGGGCCAACTAGTGAATGAAAGCACATTAGTGCCTACTTGTCTAGGTAAACCATAAAACTACCCTTGAGGGACCAGTGAATGAATGTAAGCACTTTGGCACCTACATGTGCAAGTGAAACAACTCTTGAGGGAGCAACCAATGAATGTAAGCACTTTGGCACCTACTTGTGCAAGTGAAAGTTGAAACTAGCTTTGGAGAACCAACCACTAAATGTAAGCACTTCCTTGTCCGAGCAAAACTACCCTTGAGGGACCAACCACTAAATGTAAGCAATTTGGTGCCAGTTTGTGAGGACAGCTACCCTTGAGAGACCAACCTTTGAATGTAAGCACTTTGACACCTACTTGTGCAAGTGAAAATATCCTGGAGGGACAGACCATTAAAAGTAAGCACTTTGGCGCCAACTTGTGCAACCAAAACTACGAACAAACAATTGAATGTAAGCACTTTGGTGCTAACTTGTGCGAGTAAAACCACCCTTGATGAACCCACCTGTAACAACCCTACGTTGAGCGCCATTGGAAATGGTGTGACAGAGGGTGTGATGGGATGCATTACTTACGGGTGCATGGCGAGTCCATATGATTTTGGTAACCTCAGTAGCCGACTCGTGGGTGATAGGCCATGAGACGATCAGGACAGTGTATGAGAGCTAGGAGGACCAAGGATGATGTCGAGTCGAGTAGGACAAGAAAAACTGGTGAGGCACTGCTTACAGGCTTGAAAGAGGATGGCATGATTGGCAATGTGATGTGCAGTGTGTCAACCATGCTAGGACAATAGCGTTGATGGTTGCAATGAAGGTAGGTGGTCGAGTGAAGCTGGGACAGGACCTTCAGGCACCATTGAGGATTAAGACTAGATAGGCGAGCGCATCATCATGGACTCATGCGTTGGGCAGTCGATCATTCGAGTGTTGGCTCAAGGGAGGCGATGTGATAATACAACATTGTCTAAGGTTGAGTGGCAATGCAATGGCCTGTGTCGCCTATGGTGAAACAAGCACTTGGCATTTTGCTTACTCTAAGGTGCCTGGCTTGGGTTCGGTCAGGTTGGTTTCAGTGAGGCATAGTCCGGGTGATACTTGGGTTGATGGTCATGGCCAACTAGCAAGATCACGTTCGTGTCATGCGGCAACTAGGATTTCGGACGATATGGGACGCTCGAGAGGGAAAACAAGTCTAGTCCCATGACATATGGTATCAAAGCCATGTTCGAGTATGGCATATGCAGAAGTGTCTCTTCATCACCAATGCCCCTTTCATCGGCTGTGCCAATGGAGCCGCGTTGATGAGGACGTCAACATCTTTAAGTAGGGGAGATTGTAACGACCCTACGTTGAGAGCCATTGGAAATGGCATGACGGAGGGCACGCCAAGATGATTTACTTAAGGGTGCACGGCGAGTCCATATGATTTTGGTAGTGTTGGTGGCCGACTCATGGGTGATATGCCATGAGACGATCAAGATGGTGTACTAGCGAGTAGGATCGCTAGGAGGACCAAGGATGATGTCGAGTCGAGTAGGGGCGAGACAAACCGGCGAGGCATTGCTTAGTAGTCTCGACGAAGGATGGCGCGATTGGCAATGTGATGTGCGGTCTGTCAACCATGCTAGGACAATAGCGTTGATGGTTGCAACGAAGGTAGGTTGCCAGGCGGAGCCGGGACAAGACCTCCGGGCACCACTGAGGATTGAGACTAGATGGGTGAGTGCATTGTCATGCATTGGGCAGTCGGTCGTTCAAGTGTTGGCTCAGGGGAGGCGATGCGATGGTACAGCATTGTCTAAGGTTGGGTGGCGATGCGATGGTACAGTATTGTCTAAGGTTGGGTGGCGATGCAATGGACTGCGTTGCCTACAGTGAAACGAGTACTTGGCATTCCACATACTCTAATGTGCATGGCTTGGGTTTGGTCAGGTTGGTTTCGGTAAGGTGTAGTCCAGGTGATACTTGTGGTTCATGCCCAACTAGCAAGATCATGCCAGTGCCACACAACAACTAGGGTTTCAGACGGTATGGGAAGCTCGAGAGGGAAAACCAGTGCCACAAAGCACCAATGAATGGAATCATTTTGGTGCCAGCTTGTGTGGTCAAAACTACCCTTGAGGAACAAACCACTCAATGTAAGCACTTGATGCCCACTTGTGTGGACGAAACTAACCTAAGGGGCAGACCACTGAATGTAAGCACTTTGGTGGATACTTGTGTGAGCAAAATTACACTTGAGAGACAGAACACTGAATGTAAGCACTTTGGTGAAAACTTGTGCGGTTGAAACTGTTGACTTTTTCCTGAGCAGCATCGAGTGCCACTCTCTGGGAGAATGGAGGCACCTGGTCAGTTACCAGGATATTGATCGAGTCTGGGACTGGAAACTCAGCCCGGGGCTGAGAGCCATTCTCTGGGAGAATGGAGGCACCTGGTCAGTTACCAGGATATTGATCCAGTCTGGGACTGGAAGCTCAGCCTGGGGCTGAGAGCCATTCTCTGGGAGAATGGAGGTACCTGGTCAGTTACCAGGATTTCACTGTACGCCCTAGACCGGGTCTGGGCAAGTGGTGTACTCCTCCACTTGGTCTTGGTGGCAACAGGAGGGTGAAGTAAAGCAATTAATTTATCTCCCTATGATGATGTACTTGGAGTGGACATGAAGACCTTGAAGAACACATGCATGATTTATTGAAGATAAAATGAAACCCAAGCATAGCCTGGCTTGGTCCATGAGCCCACCATTTAGAAGAAGGAAAATAAATATATATTTATTTATTTATGTATTTATGGGTTGGCTCATTATTGGAGAAAAGAAAATATATATAATAAATAAAATGATGGAAAATTGGACAGGTCGGCCTCATTTATTTTTTGAGAACAAAAATAAATAATAAAAAAAATAATATAAGTGAGGACAGGTCGGCCTCAATAAAAAGTGAAATTATTCCACTATAAATAAAAGTGAAAACTCGTCATTCTAACACATAATTCGTGGTATCTTTGAGGACAGCTCGTGGGTACAGTTGTCTGCTCCTAGATCAGCTCGTGGATGATATTTCCTTCTGCTGGGTTCTCTCTTCTGCTGGGTTCTCTCTACTGCTGGGTTTATCTACTGCTGGGTTTATCTTTTGCTGAGTTCTATTTTCTGTTGGATTCTATTTTTGCTGGTTTAAAGTACCCTAACAGCTAGGGTTGGTTTCTTTTCATTCTGCTGAGCTAGGGCTTGACTCCAAGCCTACCCTAACTCCACAGCAGCCTCAGATCATTCACAGGAAATTTCGGGCAGGTTAAAACAGAGCTTGGGCAGCCTCAGGAAATTTCGGGCAGGTCAAAACAGAGCTCGGGCAGCCTAAGGAAATTTCGGGCAGGTCAAAACAGGGCTCTGGCAACCTCAGAAATATCCGGGCAGATCTCAGGCAGTGTAACAGTGAATCCGGGCAGCATTTCTGGGCAGCAGAAAAAGTCAAATCTGGGCAGTTGCCCAACTCTGAAATTTCTGTGATATTTATCTTATGCAAAATTGAAATTTGTTTATCTCGGAATTCTGAGATTGGAAAACTCAGTCATCTCGTAAAGGAGATATATTATTATTGATTGCTTCGGGGTTTTTGTCCTTAAAAGGTTTCCCCGTGAAAAAAATACTGTGTTCAATTTGTGGATGTGTGTTTACTGCTAGTTATCTCTGCACTATTTTATTTACAGTCTGTTACTGCTATCAAATTTAAAATTTTAACATGGTATCAGAGCTCTGCTTGTAAAGCACACAGTGTTTGAGCAATTGACTGTGTCTTACATAGACCTTGGGACAGTGCAGACAGATCAGAGATGGCTTCTTCTACCTCTTTCAGACCAGAGGAGAGGAGGTTTCCCCGTGAAAAAAATACTGTGTTCAATTTGTGGATGTGTGTTTACTGCTAGTTATCTCTGCACTATTTTATTTACAGTCTGTTACTGCTATCAAATTTAAAATTTTAACATGGTATCAGAGCTCTGCTTGTAAAGCACACAGTGTTTGAGCAATTGACTGTGTCTTACATAGACCTTGGGACAGTGCAGACAGATCAGAGATGGCTTCTTCTACCTCTTTCAGACCAGAGGAGAGGCTTGAGGGTTCAGCAAACTTTAATTCATGGAAAGCAAGGCTTATGGCCACCTTGGAAGAAAATGACCTTGATGACTTGGTCATCAATGTTGTAGAAGAACCCACGTCAAACACAGGAAGGGAAGCATTCAAAAAGAAGCAAGCCAAGGCTAGGAGGATTATCTATGACTCAGTCAAGGAAAATATAATGCCTGCCATAACACCACTAAAAGACAGCCAAGGAGTGTTTTGACGCCTTGACAAATTTGTACGAGAAGAAAGCACCCAGTCAAAAGAGAGTCTTGAAAAATAGACTTCGTACATTGAAAATGGAAAAAGATGAAGGAGTGGCCTCCTTCACAAAGATTGCTCAGGTAAGAGATCAACTTTCTGCTATTGGGGTTACAGTAGATGATGATGACCTTGTACAAACTGTTTTTGATGGTCTTCCAAGTTCTTGGGAAACCTTCTTAGCTTCTGTTAGTGGGCGTGAGACTCAGGCAGATTTTGAGAGACTTTGGCATGACTGTTTAGAAGAAGAAGGCAGAGTACAGAGCAGAACTAAGGGTCCTAAAGAAGGGAACCTTGCACTAGCAGCTAAAACCAAGAAACAATTCAAGAAGCCTTTCCATCCAAAGAAGAAAGAGAACAAGCCACAAGGTAAGCAAATTGATATGTCACAAGTTAAATATTTTAATTGTTTCAAGATGGGACATCATGCTAGGGACTGTAGGCAGCCACAGAGAAGGCCCAAAAGAAAATTCCAAGCATCTACAGCTGAAGAAGAAGAACCAAAGAAAAAGAAAAATACAAAGTCTTTCAAGCAAGAAGAATCAAGAAAAGAATACTATTTGATTTCTGCCCTAGCAAGGTCCATCACCAACAGCACAAATTCTTGGTTGGTGGACAGTGGAGCCTCAAAACATATGACAGGTTCCCGTGAAGCCCTTACAAGCTACAAAAAGAAGAAGTTTGCCACTCAAGTAGAACTTGGAGATGACTCCACCTACAAAATTGAGGGAGTGGGTTCAGTCTCATTTCAACTTGATTCAGGAACCATGTTGCACATTGAAGACATACTATATGTTCCAGGTTTGAAGAAAAATCTTCTTTCTGTTGTTGGCTTAGAAGACAAAGGCTACAGAGTTATATTCATGGATAAAAAGGTTTTGCTTTGGTCAAAGAATGAAAGGTTAAGTGCAGCAGAATTGATTGGGGTTCGAGAGGGAGGCCTTTACAAGGCATCTGGGCACTCTACTCAAGCATTGGTTCACAGTACTATCAACCCTTGTGAGCTATGGCACCGTAGGTTTGGGCACCTTCATTATGCAGCTCTCCCTGGTCTTCAAAAGATGGTTACAGGTATGCCTGAGTTTTCTAATGAACATAGTGGTATTTGCAAAGGTTGTGCCCTTGGTAAAAATACCAAGAAGTCTTTTTCAAAAAGTCACAGCAGATCAAAAGGGATTTTGGATTCGATTCACTCTGACATTTGTGGACCCATGTCTTCACCTTCCTTAAGTGGTTGTTTATACTATGTACTGTTCATTGATGATTACTCTCGTAAATCTTGGATTTACTTTCTAAAGGCTAAGAGTGAAACTTTTGATAAGTTCAAGGAGTTCAAGGCGCTGATTGAAAATCAGACAGGAAGACACATTCGCATCTTGAGGTCAGACAATGGAGGTGAGTTTGAATCAAATGATTTTGATGATTTTTGCCAAGAAGCAGGGATCAAGAGGGAGTTGACTGTACCTTACAACCCCCAACAGAACGGGGTTGCAGAAAGGAAGAACAGAACAGTCTCTGAGGCTGCTAAAGCCATGTTGTGTGATCTAGATCTTCCTTTGTCTCTATGGGCTGAGGCTACTAGTACAGCTGTCTATATTCAAAACAGAAGTCCTCATGCCATTTTGGGAGAAAAGACTCCAGAAGAAGTCTTTACAGGAAAGAAACCTACAGTTGAACACATGAGGATCTTTGGCACTCCTGTCTACATCCATGTGCCAAAAGAAAAGAGATTAAAGCTGGAGCCTTCCGGAAAGAAAGGCACATTTGTTGGGTACAGTGAAAATTCAAAAGCCTACCGTATCTATGTTCCTGGTCAAAGATACATTGAAATCAGCAGAGATGTGATATTTCATGAGGAAGTTGTTTTCCGCCACTCCAAAGAGCTTCCAAAAGATCGAGAAGGATCTCGTTCCGACATTCTAGACTCTCCCCATTCAGAGAATCAGAGGGAGGAAGAAGATGAACCTCATGCTTACTCAGAACCAGAAAGACCAGCTGAAGAACTACTTGAAGCTCCTCCTTCCAAGAGAAGACCTACTTGGGCAAGAGAAATATTGCAAGAAGCAGAGAAGCATAAAGTTCCTTCTGGGACATTCAAAGAAAGCAAGAAGCCCCAGAAATACTCAGGTCTTATGAGTAAGCTCATTGATGCAGAGCCTTCTACATTCAAAGAAGCAAAGTCTCATCAGGTTTGGATTGATGCCATGACAGAAGAATATAATTCCATTATGAAAAATGATGTGTGGGAAATTGTTCCTCGACCAAAAGGGAAGTCTGTGGTAACTTCCAAATGGCTCTATAAAATCAAGCATGCTGCTGATGGCAGCATTGAGAAATATAAAGCAAGATTTGTGGCACGTGGTTTCTCACAAAAGGAAGGCATAGACTATGATGAAACATTTGCTCCTATTGCCAGATATACCACCATCAGAACCATTATCTCCCTCGCTGCTGTCTTTGGATGGAAACTCCATCAAATGGATGTAAAGACAACTTTTCTTAATGGAGAAGTTGAAGAAGAGGTCTACATTGAGCAACCTGAAGGTTTTGTGACACATGAAATGCAGTCTCATGTGTGCAAACCAAAAAAAGCTTTGTATGGACTCAAACAGGCCCCAAGGGTCTGGTATTCCAGGATTGATGGTTACCTTCACAGTTTGGGATTCTCCAAGAGCACTGTTGATCCCAACCTTTACTTTAAGGTTGTTCAGAACCATGTCTTGATCCTAGTCCTATATGTGGATGATCTGTTCCTCACTGGAGAAGAGCAACTGATAGCTCAGTGCAAGATGGAGCTTACTTTAGAATTTGAAATGAAGGATCTGGGACTCATGCACTATTTTCTTGGTTTAGAAGTCTGGCAGAAGCCAGATGAGATCTTTCTGTCTCAAGGGAAGTATACAATTGATATCTTGCAGAGGTTTGGGATGCATGACTGCAAACCCATGAGTGTACCCATGACATCAAATCTGAAGAAGTTACGTGACTCAGCTACTTCTTCACAGGCAGTGGATCCTACTCAGTATCGCCAACTTATTGGATCTTTGATGTATCTAGTGCATACGAGACAAGATATCTGTTATACAGTGAATGCATTGAGTCAATTCATGTCTGAGCCGAAGCACATACACTGGATAGCTACCAAACATGTGCTCAGATATTTGCGAGGTACTATTACATATGGGCTCAGATATACCTCCAACAGTGGGGTAATGCTACTTGGATATGCTGACTCCGATTGGGCTGGCAGTGCAGTGGACCGGAAAAGCACATCAGGGTACTGTTTCAGTTTGGGATCAGCCATGATCTCATGGTCCAGCAAAAAACAGGGTTCCATAGCTCAGAGCACAGCTGAAGCTGAGTATATTGCTGCCAGTGATGCCTACAGAGAAGCAGTTTGGCTTAGAAAGCTTCTCTCTGACCTGTTTGGTGGAAAGCTTGAACCAACTATTATCCATTGCGATAATCAGAGTTGCGTTAAGCTTTCAGAGAACCCTGTATTTCATGACAGGTCAAAGCACATTGAGATGAAGTACCACTTCATCAGAGATATGGTACAGCGAGGTGCCATGAAGCTCCAGTACATCCGTACAGATGAGCAGATTGCTGACATATTGACCAAGCCCCTGTCATTGACAAAGCTTGTGCACTTTCAAGACAAGCTTGGTATTGCAGAGAATGACCCTCTCGCTGAGAGGGAGTGTTGATTTTTTCCTGAGCAGCATCGAGTGCCACTCTCTGGGAGAATGGAGACACCTGGTCAGTTACCAGGATATTGATCCAGTCTGGGACTGGAAACTCAGCCCGAGGCTGAGAGCCATTCTCTGGGAGAATGGAGGCACCTGGTCAGTTACCAGGATATTGATCCAGTCTGGGACTGGAAGCTCAGCCTGGGGCTGAGAGCCATTCTCTGGGAGAATGGAGGTACCTAGTCAGTTACCAAGATTTCACTGTACGCCCTAGACCGGGTCTGTGCAAGTGGTGTACTCCTCCACTTGGTCTTGGTGGCAACAGGAGGGTGAAGTAAAGCAATTAATTTATCTCCCTATGATGATGTACTTGGAGTGGACATGAAGACCTTGAAGAACACCTGCATGATTTATTGAAGATAAAATGAAACCCAAGCATAGCCTGGCTTGGTCCATGAGCCCACCATTTAGAAGAAGGAAAATAAATATATATTTATTTATTTATTTATTTATGGGTTGGCTCATTATTGGAGAAAAAAATATATATATAATAAATAAAATGATGGAAAATTGGACAGGTCAGCCTCATTTATTTTTTGAGAACAAAAATAAATAATAAAAAAAATAATATAAGTGAGGACAGGTCGGCCTCAATAAAAAGTGAAATTATTCCACTATAAATAAAAGTGAAAACTCGTCATTCTAACACATAATTCGTGGTATCTTTGAGGACAGCTCGTGGGTACAGTTGTCTGCTCCTAGATCAGCTCGTGGATGATATTTCCTTCTGCTGGGTTCTCTCTTCTGCTGGGTTTATCTACTGCTGGGTTTATCTTTTGCTGAGTTATATTTTCTGCTGGATTCTATTTTTGCTGGTTTAAAGTACCCTAACAGCTAGGGTTGGTTTCTTTTCATTCTGCTGAGCTAGGGCTTGACTCCAAGCCTACCCTAACTCCACAGCAGCCTCAGATCATTCACAGGAAATTTCGGGCAGGTTAAAACAGAGCTTGGGCAGCCTCAGGAAATTTTGGTCAGGTCAAAACAGAGCTCGGGCAGCCTCAGGAAATTTCGGGCAGGTCAAAACAGGGCTCTGGCAGCCTCAGAAATATCCGGGCAGATCTCAGGCAGTGTAACAGTGAATCCGGGCAGCATTTCTGGGCAGAAGAAAAAGTCAAATCTGAGCAGTTGCCCAACTCTGAAATTTCTGTGATATTTATCTTATACAAAATTGAAATTTGTTTATCTCGGAATTCTGAGATTGGAAAACTCAGTCATCTTGTAAAGGAGATATATTATTATTGATTGCTTCGGGATTTTTGTCCTGAAAAGGTTTCCCCGTGAAAAAAATACTGTGTTCAATTTGTGGATGTGTGTTTACTGCTAGTTATCTCTGCACTATTTTATTTACAGTCTGTTACTGCTATCAAATTTAAAATTTTAACAGAAACTACCCTTGAGTGACAAACAACTGGATGTAAGAACTTTGGCATGTACTTGTGCCAGCGAAACTACCCTTGAGGCACAGACCAATGAATGTAAGCAATTTAGCAGCTACTTCTGCAGGCAAAAATACCCTTGAGGGAAAGACCACTGAATGTAAACACTTCGGCACCTACTTGTGCAGGCGAAACTACCCTCGAGGAACAGACCACTGAAGGTATGCACTTTGGCGCCTACTTCTACTTATGCAGGCGAAACTAGCCTTGAGGGACAGAGCACTGAATTTAAGAATGCTTGGCGCCAACTTGTGTGGGCGAAAGTACCCTTCAATAACCAACCACTGCGTATAAACATTTTCACTAAGCTGCATGACAGAGGTACTCTTCTGTCAAATTAAAATATCACCCAGGGCTTGCACCTAAACTCTAACTGCTTATTTGTGGCTGCAGGGTGATTGAACCTTGGTTGGTGGCCTAATGTCCTCACAGCTTAACCACAACCTCATCAAAATAGATTAGCCAAAAATAGTTTTGGGTTTTTTAAGGGGAGAGGGTGTGTGGATCTGCTTTTGGCAGGCAAATAAAAAAATAATTTTAATTATGGTGTACTTACCTACTGTAAAGAATTCTAATCATGATAAAGGCTTTATGAATCCATTTACCTTGTTGGCTGTCGACTAAAGAGGAAATAGCCTCTTTAGCCAGTGCTTGAACTCCAGAGGAAATAGCCTCTTTAGCAGGTGCTTGAACTCCATCTCTCAGAGCACCCTCGGCTTTTTCTACCAGAAGATCGTCCTTCCTGAAGCCCGTTCCTTCAGTGACTATGTTTGAATCCTGTAGTCTGCTTCCTGGAGTATACTGTACTCGTACCCTCTGTCGATGCCAAATACACGAAGAATCAACATGCTGGCCTCTGCTTAAACTTTTACCCACACTCCCTAAGTGGGATACTGAAGAAGAAAGTGGTATAAATCCTGCCTTTGAGCTTTTGGGTAGCTGAGAAAAAGCACAAAGGCATCTGGGATTGCTGGCCACGATTGCCGTGAGAGCTTCCATGGATAAGAATATAAATGCTTGATGCTTAGATTGTATGAAAAGCACTCTGTGAAGATCTATAATGGCAGTAACAGAAATTCTCTATGATTTTGGGGATTTTGGGTTGGGAATAGGTAAACAGAGATGTAATGAATGATTGCAGAAAGAAAATAAAACGACAAGTTAGAGATGAAAGGCAGATTTGCCTCAGGCTGACACCTGCATGGTAGTTATATTTATATATCTTCGAAAACGTGGACATGCAGGTATGTAATATGATCTCCGTGAATCTTTTCCTATTAATTACGGTTGCCCATCCTCCCCACCACGCAATCCGATGGCAGCGAGTGCATGGTTCGTAAACGGTGGGAATGATCCAGATATACACTCCCCTTTAAAAGTTGGATCTGGGATATACCATTATCTTCATTTACTTGGGAGATAAAGCTGGTTCATGCCATATTTTGCGGACCCAGGCACCAGTATAATCAGTAGCATATTTTCTTTGAAATTCCAAGTAAAAAATTTAATGGATTCGAAATTTAAATTAATTATATATTAATTTTAATTTTAAGTAAAAATATAAAACCTAAGTACTATATAAAGATGTTTTGACAAAATTGAATTTGTGTAAATGAAATGAAATCCGTGTATCCCACCAATGAAACCCCTTATCTTTGTAATATTTACTTTTGAAAATCTGATCTTTTATTTATTTTATATGTTATATTATATTTTTTTAATGAGTAACTTACTCATAAAGATATGTTATTTATATATTATAAATTATAGTTTTAATGCTACACTTTTTAAGATATTTTGTTTATATATTATAAATTATAGTTTTTAATGATGCATTTTTTTAAATATTTTGTTTATATATTATAAATTATAGTTTTTATGATGAATTTTCTAATCTGAGGTCATTGTATTATATTATTTAAATCGTGTAATGTTATAAAATACATTTATGTTTCACTTCACTTTAGTGGTATCATATCCTCTCCTTTTGAATATATTAAAGGCTTTGAATTTGATTTTATCTCCTTATTTAATGTTTTTAGAATAATTTCTTCTTTTCAAACCTTAGTGGTATCATATCCTCTCCTTTTTAATATATTGTAGTCTTTGAATTTGATTTTATCTCCTTATTTAATGTTTTTAGAATAATTTCTTCTTTTCAAACCTCACAAGATTTAGTACCCAAAACAAACAATATGACCAAGACATTTTGGCCTCACAAGATTTAGTACCCAAAAGCAAAAATATGACCAAGTTTGCGATGAAGATTGTTTTTATAATTATAAAGTAATTGTTTGAAATGGTTTTATTATTTATATTTATGATTCTTTTAGTTTAAAATTTAAGAATTTTTTATATTTAAATGTAAGGAGGAGTTGTTGTGTAATAAAAATTTATTGGGTTAAAAAATTAAGAGAAAATCAATTTTTATTTAAAAAATTAAGAGAAAATCAACTTTTATTTAAAAAATTAATTACTCACATCATTAATCAAGACATGGTATCTTTATGTCAACTTGGCTTGTGGTTTTGATTGGAATTTAAAGCAATTTCCATAAGCCTTTGGTCTCGCAAGTTATTTATTTTTTTCTTGCACATTAGGTACCTAGTCATGGCTATTGTCACGGGGTCGCCTGGCGCCCAACTTTTTGTTGTCCCAGACTTCTGTGCGGCACTTTCGGGGCCAAGTCGAGGGTGAGACCAGCCCAACTGACGCACCCACAGACTTCGATTTTTTTCCTGTTGAAACTTCACTTAAGCTCTTATTACACTTAAATCTTATTTGCAATTAACCAAAACAAAAATGCATCATGTCACAGGGTCGTTGTAATGTCCCTTGTTAGGAATTTTATTAAAATGGCAATTTTTCACTTTTTTCCCCTAGCTCTAGGTCTCCAAATTGCTCCAATTGCTCCCAAATCTTATGAGAAGGTATGTGGATGGTGTTAGAACATAAATATGTGTTTCAAGGATGCTTTGGGACCTTTAAAATACTTCTGCAAATCATATTTCAATTCTAGCCAATGTAGGGAACTTTACTAGTAATTTCTCTTTGACTAGTATTGGTCTCTAGGTCTCAAATTAGCTCCAAATGCCTTCAAATCTTCAAGGAAGGTGTATGACTGATATTAGGACTTGAATATGATGTTCAGGGATGAGATATGGCCACCAAAAGACCTCTGCAAACTCTCTTAAGATTCTGGACCAAGTATGCAATTTTACTAGTAATTTGGGATTCAAATCCCCCTGGGGTAAGTACTGAAAATGGCTTCCCAAATGCCTCCAAACCCACTCGAATTTCTAAACAGAGGTAGGGGATGTCTCAAGGATATTATTAAGGTCCCAAATGAACCATTCATTAGTTATTAAGTCTATTCCAAACCTCTCCCAAACAACAGCAAAAATCACTAGTTCGACCCTTGGGGAAATGGCACCAAATCTTCTCCAAATGTAAATAAACTGAGTAAAATGACTTCAAATGCTTGAACATTGAACACAAAACTTGTATAATACATCAATAAAATTCCATTCATCAATAAACCATCATTAGTTTACTTATCCATTCGAATCCATCAACATCACATTGGTTCACAAGAAGGTAGTGGGGAAATGGCACTGTTCTTTCATTAAAAATGAGATTTATACATTTCTACTTGGAATTTCGACCTAAAACTTTCTGGAGATGAAGGAGAGAGTATTTACTTCATATTACAAAATAAATGGGCATTAGAAGCTCCCCCAAAGAGTACAATAGCTCACCAAAAACGCCTTCCCTCAAGGAGCAAGAATATGCCTTCAAAACTGGAAATGGTTGAGAGAATGTGATGCATTAGAAGAAACCATGATCTGCCCTGTAGCTTACACCTGCAACAAATGACTCCGTTAAAGCTCCAAATGAAAGGTCTGAATGGCCTTTCCAATTACCAACTTGGATGTGAATCTTTCACCCTCGAAATTGGCTAAGGCAAGAAACTAGTCATCCACTAGCTCTCCCTCTTCACAAATGCAATTGCAAATTTCTCAAATGATCAAAAGCTGGTTTCCTTCTTTTTTATTGACATTTATAAACTTCTAATGTACTCCATGGGTCGAATTCCTTCCAAGAGACTCATGCCAACTCAAGTTGAGAAGAGATTCCAAAGAATGTCATTTGTACAACAATTCCTAGTCTCCCACTTCCACCAAATCACATGTGGAAGCATCTTAGCTGCCCTAACTCCCTTGAGCGCCCTCTTGGAGTCTAGTTTTAGCCCTGACATGTCATATATGTCATATGTCATCCTTCAAGTCTGATTTGTGTCATAGCATCTTCATCATTGTTGTCATATAGCTAGGGAATCTACCCCAAGTGTCTCACTAGCTCCAAATTGCCTCTTCCTCTTCCATGGGAGTTACTCTTCCTCTACATTTCGACCTTGGATGAGTCATGCAATGAATAATACCTTTTTAACTCCCCAAGTATGTTTTTTTTTTTTGTAACTAGGGTGTTTTTTTTTTTGTAACTAGGGGAATCGGCAACTGGAGACTGGGCTGGTACTTGCGTGACACGGGGTCCAGGGATCTAATCCCGCTACCACTATACCCCCAAGTTCCCCACACACCCCGCAAGCATGGGACATGGGTAAAGCCGGGTGTGATTAGAACTCGTGACCTCCATTTACAACTGTGACTTCATAACAACTGAACCGCCAATGAGCCACACCCGTGCGGGCAACTCCCCCAAGTATGTTACCATTCACCTTGAATTCGAATTGGTGAGAGAATGATGCCAAGTGTAGTGGGGAAATCTAGCCATATGTGGGTCCCCCTTCCTCCATGTGTCTTCATGATCAAATGCCACTTTGATTTCCACTTGTATATATTTATTTAGCTCCCTTATTAAATATTTATGCCATTCTAATGTTAAAACATCATTTATTATTCCCCTTATTCCAAATCCCAAAGCTTCCACCCCAAACCTAGGAAACTAGTAATTTTCCTCCTTGGCAATTATTTGACCCTTAGCATCAATTTGACAAACTCTAATGAATATGTCCAATGTGATTAGGCCATTGTGACCCAATGCCAATTTGGGATATGACATTCGCCTAGCGCCCAACTTTTCGTTGTCCCAGACTTCCATTTGGCACTACCCAAGGCCAAGTTGAGGGTGAGACCAGCACGATTGACACATCGGCAGACTACACCTTTCTCCTGCGAAAGCTTCACTTAAGCTCTAATACCGCCTATCACAAGGTCGTCGGGCAACCTCGTGACAACTATACTCTCAATGGGGAAAGACCCACTTCAATTAGGAAAATAGGAAATGGTGTAATGCTTTTAATTTTAAGATTGTAAGTTATAAAAAGCTTATGGATTTGTTTAATCCTTCTCCAAGATTCTCTAGAGAGGTTGTAGCCCCAAACTTTACATCCATACAGGAGAACAGGAATGACAAAAGTTTCAAATAGGAATGTCCTTTTATCCCACATCACAAGGTTTGTTGATTTACAGTTGTTTTCAAAACCAAAATAAGCTATCCACCCTCCATTGATCATTTTCTCGATGTTGTAGTTCCAGTTAAGCTTGTGATGGATATCAATCCCAGTATATTTGTAGGAAGTCACTTTCTCCAAGTTGTTATTATCATACAAAAAATGAGCATAAGTGGCTTTATTAGATTTTATCATCATAACTTTGGTGTTGTTGGTATTGATGGTCATGCCCATACTAAAGCAGAAATCCTTGAGAATTCTTAATTGCTTATCAAGATCAAAGGGACATCTTGCCAGAAGAACAATATCATCAACATAAAGAAAGATGATGACAATTCTTGCCAAAGTGCCAATGTAGTGTGCCTCTATTACACAACCTTCTAACTTATCAATGTATACACCAAAAAAGTTAGTGGAGCCAAAAAGGATAGGGGAGAGAGTTTTATTATTTATATTTATAATTTTTTTGTTTAAAATTTATGAAACCTATACATTTAAATTTAAAGAAAAGTTGTGGTGCAATAAAGAATTAGTGAGTAAAAAAATTAAGATATTATAAAGAAATGATCCACTTTGATGTATTTATAAAGAAAACTTAATGATTCCCTATCTTAATCTTATGACATTAACAACCATCCTTATCATTAATTTTTACAAACATATCTTAAAATATAATATAAATATTAAAACATCTCAATATATATATGTGTGTGTTATAATACATTGTACGAGTCCATTCATATAATTTTATAATTTTATGTATATCATATAAAGTGACATATTATAAAGTGGGATAAAATTAATTAAAATCATATTTTTAAAAAATAATTAAAAAAAATAGTATTGTTATAATTTATGAAGTTACAATTTTTTTTCTAATTTATAGAGATTGTGAAAACCTAAATTATTTTTAATAAAATAAAATTTATTTTTAGTTTAGTACATTTTTAATCAAAAATATATTTAGGAAATAAATTTAAATTTATAAACATATAAATTAGTTTTTTAACAATATAAAATTCCGTCCTTAATACAATCACTTTTTGAAGTTTAAACCATGTGAATCTTCTTAATCAAATAGTTAAAATACCTTGAACAAAATCCCATCCCTTAACTTACTCAACTTTTAGCTAGCTAAACAATATTTATTCGTTTGGAATAAAATAGTGTACACGTGTACGAGAGTCCTCGTTATGTATAACTCCTAATATGGTAATATACTTGAGTTTATTATTTCAGTGCATTTTTTTATTCATATTACCGATATTATTTTATTAGAGGAAGAATCTATGACACGTCCTTTTTCTTTTGTTTAACTCATGAAATTATTTGATAATTATTGGAAGAATCTATGACACGTCCTATTTATGTTTAACTGATGTTAGTGTACTTCAGTCTATTTGTTTGGAATATTCCGAAAATAGTCTTTCAAAAGAAATATCTATGACACGTGGCCCTGTGGGTTTTCAAGAAAAATAATAGCTCATGAAATAATCTTCGGATCTCGTGCCCCCGATAGATATTTTTATATGTCCATCTAATAAAAATAACTTTTATTAATTCAAAAAAATATTATATACAAAATTTCATGTGATCTGATCTCCATATAATTTATGAAAGTTTGCATTTATATAAAATGTTGATCATTTTGTTATCAAAAAACAGATGTTGATAATTTTGTGTTGATTTTTTTAAATGTTTAGAGAAAGATATCTATGTTTTAAATACATTTTCAACATATTCATATTTTAAATATATTCGGCTTAGTAAAAGGGTTCTCGTCCAAAAACATTTTAATTTTTTAATTACCTATTGATTTATTATATTTGAGAGTTACTTTCTAACTTAGCGTTGACTTGATTATAATAAATAATAATAATTAAATTATTTTTTTAAGAAAAAATAAATATTTTAAACATAATGAAAAAAATACATTTTTAATATGTATTTAACATATGTTAAAAAACAAATATGTATAAGTATAAAAATAATTTTAATTTCATATCGTTGGGTGTAGTTTAACTGACGATTCGCTTGATATGAAGGACATGTTGTACATGAATGTCATGAGTTCAAATCACCCCGGCTTACCTGTGCCCCATGCTTGCGGGTTGTTGGGGTGCACCTAGGGATATAGTGGTAACGGACGGGTTGGACCCCTAAACCCCATGTCACGCGAGTACCAGCCCCATCCCAGTTGTTGATTCCCTAGTTACAAGAAGAAGAAAAAATCAACTTCATATCAAAAAATAAAAAATTAAATCTTTCATCATTATCCAAAACAAGGTTGGTAGTCATAGCCTAAGGCTATCCACATATTCAAAAATATATAGGTTAGCAATGTTCATCCAAGTCAAACATATACTCTTTTCCAAAGAGAACATAAATCTAAATTTAGTAGATATTATAATCAAATATAAGTCACAAAAGGAGCCAAAAAAACATACATGGTACAAAAATGACAAATCTAAAGAATACAATGAGATGTAACCCTCCTTTTCTTCCTTAGATTGAAAAGTAGTAGGAGCTTGAGCCAAACCCTCCTTGGAGAGTTAATCATCAACTATATTCAATTCAATAAATACATGGGTAAATGAGATATTTAATTAAATCATATTATATATAGGTGGATTAACATAATAAATCATAAATCAATTTGGATTTTCTCTTGGGTATTAGGTTGAATTGTTATCAAGTTTTTGTATATTGACTTCATGTATGAGGTTAAGGTAAGCTATTTGAAAAAAGTACATGACCACACTATTATAACTTTAGTGATGATTAGCATGGGATATTAGATTTCCTCTAGATACAGATCTAGGTTGAAACTGTCTTTTTGGTCCTTGATTATGACCTTAAGGTGCTTCTAATTAGCTAAGAGTTCGTCTTCCTCGGACTTAATGAAACAAGCTAACAACCCAAGACCCATAAGCATCTAGTAGGAGTGGAAGTCTACACCCTTATGGACCACCAATAGGTTATTTCAGGTGGCTAGGTTTTATCTATGCACAATGATGCAATTGCACATTGAGGTCTTGATATTGTACCAATGAAGATTATGCCAGTAACCCTGAGTGATGTAGGCTTTTCCTTGCTCTAAGAAAAAAAAAATAACTTGAATTCATCGTGATTAATAAGTATTAAATATGAATAATATGTATAAATCAATGTCACTTATTTTGACTTTGGATTTATCAAGTGTTGAAATGTCAAATTTTTGTAGTTGTAAAAATTTTCTCAAGACTTTGTATCAACAAAAATGTTTGCATTTGGAAGGATTTGATCCGTCTCGACATTATAAATATGGAATTAAGAAAGATCTGGAAATATGGGATCTAGTGTTGAAAGGGTCAATTTTTTGGAGTTGTAAACATTTTCTCAAGTTTTTGTATTATAAAAAATGTTTGTGTTTTGAAGGATTTGATCCCTCTTGACACATAATAAATATGGGATCAAGAAACATCTATACTAGTATAGAATTAAATATATATTTATTCATGAAGTTATTATCAAGTGTTTATTTTCTTTGGTTTGGGAATTTAGATGGGGTAAAATTCATCTAGTTAGCTGGGAAAGGTTGTCCAAACCAAAATGTTGGGGTGGTTGGGACATAAAAAAGTTATATTGGTTGAGCACTACCTTGAGTTTGAAGAGTTTATGGGGAGGGGTTTTTGGAAAAGGGTTGTGGAGTGAAGTCCTTCATGGAAAATATCTCAAAGGAGACATCTTGCAGTGGATTAGGAATCCGGTAAAACACCGAAGGAATGTGTCAAATTTTTGGTATGGGTTCATCAAAGCTTACCCATGGATGAGCAAAGGCTTAAGCTGGAAGTTTGGAGCGGGTACAAACATTCTAGTTGGGATTGACCCAATTATTGGGATTGATGAAAACTATTTGTTGTCTCCTTATATTTTGGAATATCTTTCAGAATTGGGCTTTATCACCCTTGCCCACATAAAACGTCCTTCCTATCTCCTTAAATCTGATTCATATTGGCTATTTGCCAAAGATCTTTGTTTGGGAAGCAGATGGGCAGAGAAATGGGATAAATATATTTTCTACCTCAACTCTGCAAGTATTAGACTGAATGCAAATGATGATGAGCTTCTCTGGTCCTTTAACACATCCATTGATCATATTACAACTAAGACTTCATATTCTGCTATAGCTCAGGAAGACTTATGCATTGTGCCTAAATGGTGGTACAATATTTGTGGAAGTGGCATATGCCCATGAAGATCAAATGTTTTTTATGGCTTTCCTTAGAAAATTGTTTGCTGACATGGGATAATTTACTACATAGAGGTTGGATTGGACCAAATATATGTGCATTGTGCAGGTGTGAAGCTGAAACAATAGATCATATTTTTGTTAAATGCACTTATTCAATACAAATTTGGAAGATTATCTATAACTCTTTAGACTTATCTCAAACTTGGGAATCAAACTTTTGATGACAATTTCTTTCTTTGGTATAAAAATTTCCCAGGTCATAGTACTCTTCGAGCATTCATATGATGGGACATTTGGAAGTCCAAGAATCATGTCATCTTTGAAGGGAAACAATTGAATACATATGCCAGCTTCTTGAGGATAATAGGCTTGTACAAAGGATATAATTTGGTAGATGTTAAAGTCAGAAGGCCAAGGCAGTTAGTGGATATGCTTATCACATAGGTTGCTACTGGTTTCTTTGATGGGGCTTCTCGGTATCGGAGATGTGCAGCTGGTATGGTTCTGAGAATCAATAAGGATCACTTCTTCAGATTCAAAATGAATTGTGGGTCAGGTGCAAACACAAAGGTTGAGTTGTTGGCTTTGTGGTGTCTTACTAGTTTAGCTTCATCTTTTGGTATTGACACTTTAAATATTTTCGGGGATTCCAAGGTGATCATAAACTGGGCTAATAATCAATGCGACCTATAGATTATTGCATTGCAATAATGGTGTTGGAGAACGAAACTCCTTTTATCATCTTTTTATAATATAAGCATTGATCATATTTTCCGAGAATTGAATGAGGAGGTTGATACTCTATCAAAGGAAGCTCTTGTGGGTGATGAGGGCATTCTCACATGGGAGGAATATGTTGATAATTCGATAGAGCATAGAGGCTTCTTAAATTATATTGGCTAGTAGACTGGATGATATGTTCATATACCTCTCTTGTTTTGTCTCATGATATTTGGTAGTTTTTTTTGGACTTGTGAGGAGTATAGATAATATGCACTGTTATTCTGATATACTGTCGCTGATACTTTTTATAGTCATATAGTGTATTTTGGATCTGTGTAGCTTTTATGAGGCAGATCATAATGAAAATGTACTTTTTGATTCTCAATACATAACAAGGGTACAATTTTTTTCTCCTTGAAAAAGATGGTGAATTGTGACACTAATTATCTAAATTAACGCTTTGGTGGACATAAAACCCTAACATATGCATAAGTTGAATTTTTGTTACAAATAATACAAAGACATTCTTTAAACAACTAAGTTTATAAACATGCGAGTGACACTAGCAAGCAAATTCAAGCAAGTGCCATATAAGTTATAACAAGAGTGTGGTGAGGGATAGAGTGGAATGCAATTCATGGAGAAGTAAAGAGAGCACTCATTTATGAAAGAAGAAGAGTGTGTGGGATGTCAATATCCTTGGTATAGCAAAGGATTGCAACATAAAGAAGAAGGCGAATATGCACAAGCGGAAGGCATATCAAAGAGAATGTGAGACTAAAGTTAAGAAAACTAGGTGTAGTTCAAGCTCATGCGAGAAGAAAAAGGCATATCAAGAAGAGTGTAAGACTAAAGTTAAGAAAACTAGATCTAGTTCAAGCTCGTGTGAGTAAATACATATATAACAATGAGTGTTCATAAGGAGTGTGATAAACGTGCGTTGAAGAGGAAGCCTACCAAAAAAAATGAAAAATCATTGTAAACATTAAAGTGATATGAACAATTTTGAAGATTCCTAAAAAACACACTAAAACCTTATATAAAAATAAAATTAAACTTATAAAAAAATAAATAGAAAAATAGAAAAATTAAACAATAACTCAATAAAATAATAGATGGAATAAATGTCATTCGATTAAAATTAAATAATAACTCAATAAAATAATTGTCATTTGATTTGACTTATAATTAAGAAAGTCCAAAAGAGAATAGTCTAAATGTCAACCGCTAAACCTAAAAAGAACACAAAAGTGTGGCATACATTTTGTACCTATATAATAAATTTACTTAATAAGAATAAGTAAAAATATTTCATGATAAAAATATACAACATTATGGAAAATTGAACTTTCACTCTCCTAAACAAAATTTAAAATTGAAAAACAAAGAAAGTGGGTCCTTTTTGGTGGGTACGGCCTTGACATGGATTTAACATGATGGGTGAGAAATAAACTATTTGATAAGGAAATGGTTCCTTAAATGATTGTTTTTTATAGCACGTTAAATAGAGAATATATTTTTTAATTACAAATCAAAATGTTTTAACTTTATACTAATTAAATTATTTTCAAAAATTATAAAGTTTTTTATTTTTTAAAAAAAAGCTTATATTAAAAATGATTTTTAACATGAAAAAATACAATTTACTATTTCCAACAAATTTTCAATTATTATGTAATAAATTGATATTTTTATTCCATATTTATAATTAAAATAAGATATTATTTTAAAAGATTAAATTCATTTATTATGTAATAAATTAATGTTTTTCTCCCATTTTTTATAATTAATATAAGATATTTCTTATAACTTGCTCACGGATATTTTGATAGAGATCTAATCAATTAATGGTTTTTTTTCCATTTTTATAATTAATCTAAAATATTTTTAAAAGAAAATTGTGAATTTTAAAACTATTTAGATAGAGATTTAAATTCTTAATTATAATATTGGTTAGTAATTATATGAGTTCCACTAAGTAGGCAATATTATAATAAGTAAGTTTTGAGTTGGAGGGTTTTGGAGGGTTGGTTCGGTAGTTTGGGTTGGATTTTTGCAGAATGAAGGTGTCAACCTGAAGCCCATTGGAGTCTAGTTAGTATTTTTGGCTAGCTTTAGTACCAACCAAGGTATCAAAAAGTGGGAATGTTTTTTAGGCTTCAGATTTTGTATGCTCTTTATTCTCAGAACCCTTCTCTGTTACCTTTCCTGTCGGTTTTAGGGTTTATTTGGCAGCCTCTCCGCTATTGTTGGGGGTATTTGTTTCATCGTTTATGGAGGTGATTTAGCTTTTTTCAGTAGTTAACCGATTTTTTTGTCAGTTTCCTTTTAGTTGTTGGAGATCCCCCATTCTTTTGGGAGTTAACTATGTTGTCTGCAGAATGTAGCTGGCTTTCTTTACTTCACTTGAGGCACCTGTCCTTTTCAGTTGTTGGCTGAACTGACATTTGTTGTGTTCAGGGTGACGCCTTTTCTTTTGTCATGTACTCTTTCTAGTGGAGTCTTGCTGTTTACGGGACGTTTTTCATCCTGTACTGTCTTATCGAAGATGAACTTGGGAAATACACCCACTTTATCGGATTCCAGAAATCATGTTAAGGCTCTTACACGTGCTACAAACCCTTCCTTTTCCCTTGGCTTGAGGGACTTTGTTCACATAAATTCGAAACCTTGTTCTGGTTCTGCTGCTAGGGTGCAGAGGAGTACAAAATCTCTGAAACCGAAACATGAAGCTGTTGTTTATACGATTGATGGGTCGGAGAACTTAGATCGGTTAGTTATGCTGTTGGATAGGGATGTTTTCGGCAAGGTTGAAGGGACAAAGGTCTCCCAAATGGAACTGGTAGACTGGGTTAACAATCAATGGACGTCGGTTTGTGGTCTTGCTCCAAGAACCAACATTCTCACTAATGGATGGGTTGCATTTATCTTCCCCAACGAAGAACATATCCAATCTATTCTTGAGCACACCTGGCTTATTAAAGAGGGCTCTCTTATACTGAAAAGATGGCATATTAAGTTTAATCCTAAAACTGAGTATATGAGCAGAAGGAACTTATCGGTTCTCATGTCGGGGTTTCCATTTGAATTATGGAGTCAAAATATTTTTGAGGGTTTAGGAAATTCACTGGTTAAATTCATTCGGATGGATAAGAATACGATTTTCGGCATAAATAAACAGATAGCATCGATGTTGGTTGAGTTCGATGTTTCGAATGGGCTCCTGGCTACTGTTGATATCTTTTCGGGGGAGCGTACTTACAAGCAAGTTCTGGAATATAAGGGAGTTCCTTTCCGATGCTACTTTTGCAGAGATACTGGACATGTCAAGGCCAGATGCCCAAAGCTTCTAGGCAGGGTTTCTCCTCCATCAAAGGTTATCTCTTCTCCAGCAGCGGAACCACTTATGTTGTCGAATGAAAATCCTGGTAAGCTTCTTGGTGAACCTTCTATTTATGAGGGTGTGACAGATGCAGAACTAGATTTCTACATTTCAATGGAAAAGGCTTTAGATATAAAACTTTCTGCTTCTAAACCTATTAATAGGAATCTTTTTGGGAACCATGATTCGTCTCCTTCAATTGCTTTGTTGAGTGAAGCAATGACTCCCCCTTCAGATGCTGCAAAATCCTTTTCCAAAGATAGGGTTAGAACACTTGATGCACATTTATCTGAATCTGATGTGGATTGGGTTTTGGTTCCAGAGAATCCGACAGATTTGATACCACTGACTCACTTTATTGACCCCCAAATCCCCCCTTCTTCAGTTTCTCCTTTGGCCATTGTTGGTTCTGAATTATCCTCATTAGGGTCGGGTTTGAACTCTTTTACTAATTCCATTATGTCTATGTATGGTCTCCCGAAAATTCCTTTAGATGTTTTTCCAAAAAACCTTGTTTCAAGTGAGGTGGATATTATACCTCCGATTAGGTGTGCTAATGTGACTATCCGTAAAAAGAAACCCATAAAGGAGTGCTCGGAGAATAATATTTTCATCCCTCTCTCTAAACGTTTGTCAGACTTTGACTCTGTGTAGCCTCCCACAAGTTCATCTTCTCCTATCAGGACCCTTAGAGCAGTTGAGTCCTCTCAGAATGGTTCTTAATGTCTTTGCTCTCTTTTAACATTCGAGGAATTGGCAGGGTCAATAAGGGTACGGCCCTATTTGAATTCTTAAAAGCTTCTAGCCCTGATTGTATTTTTATTCAAGAAACAATGGTATCGGTTGAACATGCGGTGGAACTTTTTACTAATTATTTTCCTGAGTGGTACTTTTGTGCGATGGAATCATGTGGAGTTTTGTGAGGCTTATTGTCAAGTTGGAACCCCAGGACAACAACTTTCATTCCTTACAAGACTATGGGTGGAATACTATTGGAAGGACGCTTCCTCACAAATGATTTTGACCTATCTATACTCAACATGTATGGTCCTTACAGAGAAATGGTCCATTTTTGGAATTCTCTTGAATCTTCTGGCATTCTAAGTGTTCAGAATCTTATTGTGGCTGGAGATATTAATCTCACCATGTCCGTGTCTGAAGTATGGGGAAAAAATGCGTCGATTGATGAATGTGCAGTTTTTTCAAGGAACTTTTTGACCGGGTTCATCTTCTGGACGTGGTACCTAGAAAAATGGGGGCAACGTGGTCAAATAAACAAGGTGGATATTCTTGCATTAGCAAGAGAGTGGACCGTTTTCTCATTTCTCAGTCGGTGCATTCAAAATTCATTAGATACAGGTCATGGATCGAACACTCAAATATCTCCGATCACCAGGCTATTTTGTTACAATTTGATGACCTCAAATTCAAAGGTAAGAGACCTTTCAGATTTAATAGTACATGGTTAAAGGATCCGGACTTCTGTGCTATGGTATCATATTTTTGGTCACATGAAGTTGTTCTAGAGGAGTTAAATCCAATGGAAGCGTTGATTTACAAACTAAAGAAGCTAAAGGACAAGATTAGAATTTGGGAAAAAAAAGAAAAAGGACCAAATCCAGTTACAGGTATCAAATGTCAAATGGCAGATTAAAAAACTTCATCAGCTTTACAGATGAGGACTGTCTTGTGTTGAAGGATCTACAAACTAAGCTAGAAGACCTATAGAGAATAGATGAATGCTCTTGGAGACTTAAAAGTAGAGCGCTATGGGTGGAACTTGGGGACATAAATACTAAGTTTTTCAAAATTTTGCCTCTCATCGGAGGAACATTAACTCCATCTGGTCCATCGTTGATAGTGATGGTACTGAGATAAGTGAACAGGAAAAATTGGAGGAGATGCCTACTATACATTTCCAAAATCATTTTAAATATCCTAAGTTGGCTAGCATTGCTACACAATTAAGGGTAATTAATCATTATCCAAGGTTCTTTACTGAAGAAGAAGGTGAAGATTTAGGGAATCCTGTCACTTTGAAAGAGATTGAAGATGTTTTAAAAGCCTTCAAAAGGGACAAAAGCCCTGGACCTGATGGTTGGTCAGTTGATCTCTTTGTCCATTTTTTTGATTTGATGGGTCAGGACCTTTTACATATGGTTGAGTTCTCGAGAATTGAGGGTTGGATGGCGGTAGGATTGAACTTGACCTTTTTAACCCTCATCCCAAAGTCCAATAAACCGAAGTCTTTTGACGAGTTTAGACCAATAGCCTTATGTAATTTGGCTTATAACTAGTTACAAAGATCAAAACCAATAGAATCAAACCCATACTTTCTAAGTGTATATCAATGGAACAATTTGGGTTCTTGGAAAACAGGCAAATTCTGGATGTTGTAGGTACTACTCAGGAAGTTTTACATTCCATCAAAAATAGAAAACAAAAATCTATGGTCCTCAAGATCGACTTAGTCAAAGCACATGATCAGGTGAACTGGGATTTCATCCATTTTGTACTTTTACATATTGGGCTTCATTGGAAAGAAATAAGATGGATCATGTCATGCATCAGAACAACAAATTTTTCAGTTTTGGTTAACAGGAATCCATTGAATTTTTTCAAAAGTGAAAGGGGTCTAAGACAGGGCTGTCTCCTATCGCCATTATTGTTCCTATTGGTGATAGAAGGGTTGAGCAGAATGATTAAAAAAGCTAAATTAGAAGGGGAAATTAAAGGTATTTCTTTTGGTAAGACACTCGCTATAACTCATTTTCTCTTTGTTGATGATGCCATTCTCTTTGGCATGGAAACTACAAAGGAATGGTAGGTTTTCATGTCCCTCTTGGTTTCTTTTTGTAAAGCGTCAGGGATGCAAACCAATACTGATTATTAATCGCGAACTGGATAATTTGGATCAACAGTTATTGAACTTACTTCCTTTTAAGAGTTCTAGATTGGAGGATTGGATAAAATATTTAGGTTTTTTCCTAAAACCTAATTGATATGGACTTCACGACTGGAAGTGGCTGATCAAAAGATTTGAAAAGAAAATCAATATTTGGTGTATAAGAATTTGATCACTTGAAGGCAAACTTGTTTTTTTTAAATCTATGTTAAGTAGCATGCCGGTATATTGGGCAATGATGGCTCGAATTCCGTCTTATATTCTTCACCAATTAAGAAGTCTTATGTTCAGGTTCTTGTGGTCAGGCAATAAGGAAGGAGGTAAATATCATTTGACTAGTTGGGAATATTTATCTTTACGTAAGCAGTGGGGAGGTTGGAATATTAAACAAATTTTCTAGTTCAACTCTGCATTGCTCTTAAAAAGTTGTTGGAGGGGTATTATGGAGGGAAATCTGTGGTCCAAAATTTTACAAGTGAAATACATCAAGATGGATATATATATTTGGCTCAGGAAACCCAAAGGAAAATTCCAGAATGCCTCTACAACCTGGAAATTTTTTATGAAAATTCTTCCTTGGATTACCAAGTATCTCTCTTGGCAGGTGGGAAATGGAAAAGATATTGTGGTCGGGATTGATCCCATAGTTGGAATGGAATCCAGTTATAAAATCTCGAGTGATCCACGTACTTTATTCACAGAGTATGGTCTTCTAACTTTAATTCAGTTTAAAAGGTCTAAATATCTTATCTCTGATCCTTCATATTGGCTTACAGCAAGCGACTTGGGTTTGGCAGGCAGATGGACAAGTGAATGGTTACATTACACACACATGTTATAGCTGAATGGTATTCGACTGACAGAGCATAAAGACTTACTACTGTGGACAAAAAATCTGATTTCTGGACAGGTGATAGTGAGTGTTGCATATAATACTATCGCAAAAGCAAATTTTCAAGGGGATAAGGTATGGTGGTATGGTCCTTTGTGGAAGTGGAAGTTGCCAATAAAAATTCAATGTTTTATATGGTTATGTTTCAACAATGAAATTTTGACATGGCAGAACTTGCAGCGAAGAAGGAAGGTTGGTCCAAACATCTGTATCCTCTGTCACGAGGCAAGAGAGACGGTTGATCATCTTTTCTTTCAATGTAGCTTCTCACAAAAAGTATGGCTGGAGATCTGCACTGCTCTAAATGTTAATGTTGTGATCTTACATCCTTCTTTTACTGATTTCTATAAATGGTGGGTTCATACTTTTATACATCTGAAAAATATTCCAAGCCTAGTTGCATGGTTGATTTGGAGGTGTCGAAACTCTGTCATTTTCCAGGATGTCCCTCCTGACGTGAAGCAGGTAGTTTTCAAGTTCTTGAAGCTCTCTAATATTTATAAAAATCCTCAGATAAAATTGAAGAATGGTACAAGGTTTTTAAATTGGAATTTTAGTGTTCCAGAGTCGACATATGGGTGTTTCAATGGAGCAGCTTCATAAAATAGATGCGAGGAAGGTTTTTATATATCATGTGGAGAGAACCTTTACTTAAAGTTTTATATCTCAGGTGGTGTGGGTACAAACTCTAAGGCTGAACTCATGGGATTGTGGGGTATATTAAAGGTGGTTGCGTGGTGTGGTTTGTATTCCATTAAGATCTTTGGTGACTCCCTCTTTATCGTAAATAGGGCAAAGGACTTATTTGGCACGAAATCCATCCGTCTCAAACACTGGAGTGATATAGTTAAAACATTGATGGATTGGTTCTAGGATCTTACTATAGATCACATTTATAGGGAATTCAATGATGTCGCTAATTCGTTATCCAAGCTAGCACTAGATGGGGGAGCAAGTATCTTAAATTGGAAAGAATGGGATGAAGACATACTCGCACAAAAAGGCTCTATCTGGTTTTTTGATGATATTACTTAATTATGGTTGTCTTGTTATGTATTTGGTTATTTGAGATGACAACTTAGAGTTTTGGATACTATGTGTCTGAGCTTATGTATTTTGGATTGTCTGTCACTATGAGTCATTATGCTGGTTAAGAACATAATGATCACGTTATGTATTATGATGAGATTGTACTTTTTGATTTCTATTAAATAAAGAAAGTACTGGTTTTTTTCTGCTTGAAAAAAAAAGTAAGTTTATAGGGGTTTAATATTAAGAAAAATGGAAGCAATATATTTCCTACTATATAAGGGTCAAGGGATATTTTATTATATTAAAAACATATAGATAAAAGGTGGGTTTATAATTATGTATATAGGGGCTTGAATAAGGCGTTGGAGGGTTTGAACGGGTGCTCTATGTCCAATGTAGGTGTGAATCCAACTGTGTGTGAACTATTCCTTGATTTCACAATGATTTAACCGAGACTTAGTGTTTTATGCCAACTCTGCTTGATCCACATGTGGTTTTGACCAAAGTTTGAAGCAATCTTAGGAAGCCTCTTGTCTTCCTTGTTGTTTATCTTGTTATTCTACATTAACTACCTAGTAATAGCCCAAAACATCGTGGGTAGAAAGAATTTGTGATCTTTGTGACACTAAGAGGGTTGAAGATGAAACACACTTTCTATTAGAATGTCTTTGGTACACCCACATTAAATCACAATTTCAAAATATATGTTACAATACTAACCTTCCTAGCATTCCTTTCTAATTTTTCTTAATTCCCCAATGATTTAGCCAAGACTTCTCATATTTATGCCAATCCCACTTAAGCCACAAGTGGCTTTGATTGGACTTGAAAGCAATGTCGGGAATCCTCTTGTCTTCCATGTTGTTTATCTAGATCTTGTACAATAGGTACCCAGTCATAGCCTAAAACATCATGGGTTGAAATCATTTGTCATATTTGTGACAGTAAGAGGGTTGAAAATGAGAAAAACGTTCTCTTATAATATCCTACGTAAACCAACATTAGCTCCCGAGTTCAAAAAAATTGTTACAATACCAACATTCCTAACCTTTTAACCCATCAAAACTATGGGGATTTAGGAATGCTTTTCTTAAAGATTTTGTAGCTCGTAAAGAAAATCCTAAAGCAAAATAATGATTCTTACATTTCTTAAGGTTTGATAGATCAAAGTAGGTATTAGTGGACATTAATAACCATCATCATCATATACTTTATCAAGAAACATTTTAGTGGCGAAATTTATCCCATGGACTAATTTTAGACCGTTTTTTTCCCAAAAAATTTGCCAATTTCCATTTTTTTTTCTAAATTGATTGGCCCAAATTCCATGGGATATAAAAAAAATTCCTCAAAAAATAGTCAGATTTGTCCATAAACTATATAAATTCCTTATAATTTTGAATATTTTTAGAAAAATATCGCTTAGCATTTTCTAGTTGGAAATTTAAGAATCAGTATGATTCGACAAGGTTTTTACACTTTAAGTAATTATGGATCCTTAAAAATTTCCTTGAATTTTATACATAATTTTTTTTTTATTACTCAAATATGTAAAAAATGTATTAAAAAATTTCTTTGGAATCTCTGGATAGAGATGTAATAAATTAACGTTTTCTAATTTTTTTCATTGTACAACACACTGTTTCATTATGGATATCGTGATATTTTGTTTTAACTTTAGCAATGTTTATTTTCTTCTTTATACTAGTTATGATATAGAGATAATTTCGATCTTCTAGAGCAGGGTTTATCACCTTCTTATAGTATCTTAATTTTATCTTATCCTCTAATACTATAAAACAGTTCTAATATCAAAATGCATTCGCATGGCATAAAATATTACTTAATAATTAGAGTACCAACTACCTCTAGAGGACTGTGAAGTTTCAATTATTTCCACATTTTCTTGTGTTTGTTGAACTGTTTCCTCCTCCCTTGGAAGACCTTTATCTTCTTCCATTGAACTTTGCTAGTCCGAGGCTTATGTTACAGAGTTATTGCTCTCATTGTTGGTTGTATTTCAGAGATTGTCCACCGCTTATTCGAGTGCAATTAAATGTTGTCAATGCGTATCCACGACTTCTACTATAGATTCATTTTGCATTCCCAAGTTTCCTTTCTGATTTATGAGAGATTGGATTATTGCTGCATCATTCTTAAGTAGATCTTCCTGGCGTCTGACTGCTTTCCTTAGATCAATTCAGGCAGGCATTCCATTCTCAATGCTCTTGTATTGCTGTCTAAATTTGAATTTGAGTCTTCGCTGGATCTGGTCTTGCTTTTCTCAATCTGTAGAAATACCTAAAGGTAGAATGGAAATGATCCACAGTCTCAGGGGCCTCACACCACTTCTACCAGCTCTGAATTGGTTTGAAATTTTATTGTTTTGTTGGGTGTGTGGGAATCTACACGAAACCAGTAGCTTAGTTGTTGTACCTTTGAACTCTCCTCCAACAAGCTTCAGGGTTTCCTGTCTATGAATTCCCCTACAACACTGAGATGTCTTCAGACCCTTTGCTATCGAACTGTCTTTGAGTTAACTTTCTGATTGTTGTAATTGTGGTTGTGAGCGCCCTTTGAAACTTGTATATTTCAAGCCACTACCGAGATGGATCGAACACCAACCTTCTCCTCATGAGGTATCCCACTCTCTTTGCAAATGTTATGGAGGGGCATTCTATTCATCATTTCACAGGTAGATACTATCAATCTCCCCCTTGTGCGAGCTGTGTGAATATATCTTCGATCTGTGTGGAGTGTACTCGGAGAATTGATGAGATTTAATTCTTGAAAATTTAGGGTACTTGGATCAAGTTGATGACCCCATTGGTATTACTATTTCCTGCCATTCTCCTGAAGGCGTTGTTTTCTCTTATTTCTGCCTCTTGATTTTGATTGCGTGAGGAAAATTTCACAGTACTTTTCATTTAAGAGCCAACAATTTGCAGAACTAAGGATTGGTCTACTAGAAAATATCTAAAGATTACTTGGAAACTATAGAGTTTTCCACTATTTCTTCCAAATGTATTTGTCCATCCAAAGTGCCCACTGCCCACTTTAAAAGATTGTCTGCTACCATATTGAATTGACAATAAATATGGGAAAAAGTAATGTGTGCAAATTTCTTTTTAAAATCCATCACTCAATTGCACCAATAATCCAAGTTTAGAACCTAAAGCATATATTTGTCCACAACCCATTTCACGATCATTTTCGTGTCACCAACAACCTGAAGATGATCAATACCTTCAAAATTAGAAAACCAGAGAAGTCCCCACAAGGCAAGTAATTCAACGTTTCTATTAGTCTCCTGGCCACAACCCATCTAAATATGGAAAGAGTGATATTATAATATTGGTTAGTAATTTTAAGAAATTTAATCATATTTAAATCTATGATTAATATTTTTTCCTATTAATAATATATTGTAAATAAATGATTAAATCGATTAATTTAACCTTATATATATAAGGTTATATAGAACATCCTAAAAGAATTTTTATTTTATTTTTTAGTCTTCTTAGTGTTACAAATATGGTAAATTCTTTCCACCTACAACATTTTAGGAACTGTCCAACACCTTGTTTCACTATGAATATTGTGAGAGTTTGTTCTAATTTTAGCGATGTTGATTTTCCTCTTTACACTTATTAAAACAAAGAATGATACATTTGATCTTCTATAATGGGGTTGATCACCTCCTTACAATATCTTAATTTTCTCTAATCCTCTAATTCTTTATCGCACCACAATTTCTCCTTCAATTTAGATGTAATAATATTTTTAATATTATCGTTATTATGTAGAGTGATCTCTCCTTGGTTCCCCAATGATTTAGCCAGGACTTGGCATCTTTATGCTAAACCCTCTTGAACCACACATGGTTTTGACCAAAGTTTGAAGCAATCTTAGGAAGCTTATTGTCTTCCATGTTGTTTACCTTGTTATTGTACATTAGTTACCTAGTCATAGCTTGAAACAGTGTGGGTAAAAATAATTTTTCATCTTCATTGACAATGAGAGGATTGAAGATGAAAAGCATTTTCTATTAGAATGTCCTACATACATCCACATTAGATCGCAATTTCAAAATATTGACTACAATACTGACCTTCCTGACCTTCATTTACAATATTCATCGATTCCCCAATGATTTAGGCAAGACTAGGTTTCTTTATGCCAACACTGCTTGATCCTCATGTGGTTTTGACTAGAGATTGAAGCATTCTTAGGAAGCCTCTTGTCTTCGATGTTGTTTATCTTGGTCTTGTACAAAGATACCTAGTCATAGCCTAAAACATCGTGGGTTGAAAGAATTTGTCGTCTTTGTGACACTAGGAGGGAAGAGGGATGAAGATGGAAAGCATGTTCTCTTAGAATGTCTTGTGTACACCCACATTAAATCACAATTTCAAATTATTTGTTACAATGTCGACCTTCATAATCTTTTAATTCATCATAACTATGGACATTTAGCAATGCTTAAATTCTTAAAGCTTTTCAAGTACACAAATAAAATTCTAGAGTAAATCAAGTAATTTCTTACCTTTCTTAAGGTTTGATAGATCAAAGTTAGTATAAATGAACATTGATAACCATCATCATCATCATACAATTTTATAAATAATTTTATTTTTTATTACTCAAATAATATGTAGAGAATGTATCAAAAAAATTTCTTTGAAATATTTGGATAGAGACGTAAGAAATTAATGTTTTCATGTTTTTTTATTGTCTAATGCCCCCTTTCACTATGGAGCTTACGAGAGGTTGTTCTTATTTCAATAATGTTGATTCTCTTCTTTCCACTTGTTAAAACAAAGAGATACTTTCGATCTTATAGATTAGGGTTTACCACCTCCTTATAGTATCTTAATTTTCTCCTATCCTCTAATTCTTTGTTGCACCACAATTTCATCTTAAATTTAGATTTAATATTTTTACTATTTTTTAGAGGGTCGTCTTCCTTGATTCCCCAATGATTTAGCCAAGATTTGGCATCTTTATGCCAACCCCTCTTGGGCCACATGTGGTTTTCAGTGGAGTTTTAAGCAATCTTAGGATTCCTTTTGTGTTCCATGTCGTTTATCTTGTTCTTCTACATTAGGTGCCTAGTCATAGTCGAAAACGTCGTGGGTCAAAATAATTTGTCATCTTTGTGAGGGTTGAAGATGAAAAACACTTTCTCATAGAATGTCCTTTGTACATCGGCATTAGATCACGATTTCAAAATATTCATTACAATACCAACTTTTCTAACCTTCGTTCCTAATCTTCCTTGTTTCCCCAATGATTTAGCCAAGACTTGGCATCTTTATCCCAACTCTGTTTGAGATGGAAGTGGTTTTGACTAGGGTTTGAAGCAATATTAGGAAGCCTCTTGTCTTCCATGTTGTTTATTTTGTTCTTGTAGATTAGTTACCTTATCATAGCCTAAGATGTCATGGGTCGAAAGAATTTGTCATATATGTGACACTAAGAGGGTTGAAGATGAAAATCTCTTTCTCTTAGAATGTCCTGTGTACACTCACATTAAATCGCAATTTGAAAATATTTGTTACAATACCAACCTTCCTAAGCCTTTAACTCATCAAAACCATGAAGATTTAGGAATGCTTCTCTTAAATCTTTTCAAACACATAAATAAAATTATAAAGTAAATCAACTAATTCTTTACATTTTTTAAGACCAGATAAATCAAATTTAGTCTTAATGGATGTCAATTATAATTATCATCATCATATTATAATTTTATTTTTTATTACTTAAATAATATGTTAAGATTATATATATATATAAGCACTTTCACAGTGCATTTTTTTCAAGATTGGGCATTTTCAAAATGTAAGTATTTTTATGGCATACCTAAACCCTAATCAATGATATTGTCCTAATTAGGGTCATTTTCATGGTATACCTAAACCCTAATCCATGAGCTTAATCTAATTAGGGGCATTTTCACCAAGGCACTTTCACGGGGCATTGTCACCTAGGCATTTTCATTGAGACATTTGGATTGGCTATTTGCATTGAATCACTTTCACTGTACATTTTCATTGAGGGATTTTCACAAGGCATTTTCAAGAAAGCACTTTCAAAGATTTGGGCATTTTTAGGGCATGCCTCTAAAACGCTAATCCATGAGTTTGACCTAATCAGGTGCACAAGTTCCTTGTCCCAACCTCTATTCTAATTTACTTCCCCTCTACTTTATTATCATTTTATTTTATTTATTTCACAGTTTTTTTCACTTGACATTTTCACTAAAGCATTTTTACGGGACATTATCGTTGACATTTTTTCACTAACGTATTATCACTAGTCATTTTCACGACATACCTTTGAAACCCATTGATGACCTTGAACTAACAAGGGGCACAAACTCTATCTCCTAATATTGGTTATAATTTATTTCCTCTTTATTTCTTTATTCTAGTATGAACAAGTCACCACATTTGCCCAAAACATCTCAAAATGGGAGACCTAGCACGGTAACCCTATATAGTCTTTGTGAATGCATAGAATCTTTAAATAAACAACGGGTTGAAAGATAATCTAAAATTTAAACAAAGTTAGAGGAAATGATTGTTAATAAGTTTGGATCATTTGAAGATAAGATTCAAAAGCATATACACATTAAAAAAATTATCGAGTTGGAGAATAAGTTGGAGAAAATGGAGATGAGTTTACAACAAATAGAAAAGAAAAGCCAAGAAAATATACAATCAAACCAAGAAGGAGAGGTTGATCATCTAGAAAATCATAATAGATGAACAAGATTAAAGAGTTAGAAGAAAAATTAAATAACAATTTATCCCTAAGTAGCTTGGAGGGTAAATTGGATATCCAACCCATCAAGGAGGAAATGAATAAGCTTATAGAGTTAGACCATGAGTGTAGCAAAAGGGCCTTGAACCTCATAATATTTGGTTTGAAAGAGGAGATAGAAGAGCACACGCTAGCACTAGTCAAGTTAAAACTACAAGAACAATTACAATATGAAACGTGTCTTATAGAAGCACACAGGCTAGGCAAAATAATCAAGCACAAAGATAGGTTAATTCGTGTCAAGGTAAGCTCTGATGAGCATAAATATGGAATACTCAGTAAAACCCCAAGTCCAAAAGGGATAGGACTATTTATAAAAGAAGATTTCATTCCATAAGATTGATTTGAATTAAGAAAGGAAGTTCAGAAGGTAAAAGAAGCTAGAAAGGAAGGAAAATGGGCAATAATTAGAATAGATGTTAGGATATTTCTATACTCCATTCCTTTTCTACCTAGCATTATCATTGTTTTGCATCCATCCATGCATGCAGTCATGCAATTTCATGCATCCCAGTCATCAGTAGCCCTGTATCCCAGCACCTTGTCCCTAGTCTTCTAGCCCCAGGAGCTTCTTTCTATTCAGTTCTAGCCCTCCTAGTCAGTGATGCGCCCTCTTTTCACCTACCACATGTGAAGTGCGCCCTCTCTCACCTACCACCAGTGGCACACTTAGTTATTTGCTTGTTAACTGGCTGATACATTCTGTTAGACATCCATCCAAAGAGACTAGTTTATCTGTTCTGACTACTGACAGCTTCAGTTACATCCAGTTAAGACTAGTTATATTCCGTTAGACTCAGTTACATCTAGTTGAATCAGTTTGACAACTACCAGTGCATTGATGACACTCCACTACTGATCTAATGATGAGTTCATGCTGGCTAATTCGAATTACCACCTTGGTATTCGAATCTTGTCTATTGTAGCATTATTGTTTGATAAACAGATTAATGAAACATGTGTAATTATTCTGCTCCTATCTGAGTTCTATTGCATCTATGTTCTACTGCTCCATTCTGCACTCTTCTTCTATTTTTTTGCAGTTATTTCTTGTGAGGTATACATCAACTCTTAGATCTGCTGTGAGGATTTTCACATGGTATCAGAGCATGTTGAGAGTATAGTCTATCTCCATTCTTAAGAGTTTTTTGCAGGTCATTCGAAGTTCTTGTGTCCAGCAGCAGCCTACTACAATAGCAGCAGTTTCACCTTGTATTCGCTCAAGCAGTTGAGATGAGCAATTCGAACACTCCCCTCACTCCTAGAATCCTGACACCTTTCAATTACTCTGATTGGAAGCTTGATATGGAAATGTCATTGAGAAGCAAAACTCTACAGGATAACAATGGGAAGGGACACCGAACCAACTTCAGTTGTGGAGAAAACCAAGCATCTGAATCGATTAGATGAAGCATTTGGTTACATGTGCATTCATATTTCTAGAGATCTATTGTTTCATCTCGAAGGGTTGAAGGCTCCAAGAGAGTTATGGTTGAAGTTAGAGGCCCTCTTCGGCAAACAATATGAGCTAAGAGGCCATGTTCTGGAGAATGAATTGGTTGCCCTACAACCAAGCAGTTTTGAGACCATTCAGGAATTCTTCTCGAAATTCAAAAATTTGGTTATGCAATGCAAGTAGTGTGGCATTGATAAGAAGGATGAGCAATTGGTGCTATCCATTCTGAGTAAGCTAGGATCTGAATTTTCTGTCTTTGTATCTACCTTCCACTCTGGGTGAATGTCAATCCCTGGTTGGAAGATGCCATCCTTAGAAGTTTTTACTACAACTCTCATCCAAGAACGAGACAAATTGATCCAAATGGGTGCCATCAAGGCCTCCAATGATCAAGCTCTTTTAGCTGGAGAAGCAAATAGTGTGAATGTGAAAGGGAGGCATAAAGGAAAGGACAAGAAGACATCTAAATCCAAGCTGAATGCCAAGTCAAGTCCATCAAAAGGAGCCTCTAGCTCCAAGAAGGACAACTAGAAAAGATCTGATAGATCTAAGTGTCCCTACTGCAAGAAAGGAAACCAGCTAGAGAGATCTTGCATGCACAAGAAAATATATCAATTAACCAAGCTTCTTGAACAGAACAACATTGCCCTTCCAAAAGGTGCAAGAGTGTCTGATTCTGGAAGTGAATCTGATGATCATGAGGAATTCCATGCATTGATGGCTGGATTTTCGAAATAAAAGGCCCTCCTCATAGATTCAGGAGCCTCCAACCACATGGTTGCCTCTGAAGAATCATTTTCTTCTTTAGATCTCAAATATGGCCCAACTATTCACATGGGAGACAATTCTCAGATCTCTGCCAAAGGGATGGGTACAATACATATGGAGCATGGCAAGTTCAAGAATGTTCTATTTGTTCCCTCTCTGACAGCAAATTTGTTGTCTGTATATTAGATGACTCACACAGGATCACCAAAGAAGGTGATCTTTGGTCCCGAAACAGTTGAGATTACAGATATCTCCACTGGGAAGACTATATCGAAAGGGTTTGCAAATCATGCCTCCAAGGCACATGAATTCTCACATTTTTTTCCTTTCTCTCTGCCTACTCCTTCAGAATCTGATGAAGATCAGAGTGACTCCTCTTCTAATGAAGATGAAGATGAAGATCTTGATGTTGAGATTAAAGTTCAAGAACATTCAGATTCAGATCCAGAACCAACACATGCTCCCAATCCAGGGCTAAGGCCAATATGGGCTCACAAAGTCCTTGCAGCTGCTGGGAACACAGTTGAGGATCCATCTGATCACAGAACCACCAGATCTCGGTATCATGCCAACCTTGCACTATGCCATGTAGATCTACCTCTTCTTGAGAGATGCTGCATGATGGTGGGGTTCGATCTACAATCTCTTAGAAAGACTCACCATGGAGGATCTACAACCAGGAGACACTCTCGGTTGTCTGACAAAAAATACTCAAAGATTCAGAATTTGGACCACCATGAACCATTCGCTCCAGTAGCAGAAAGGTTTCCTGAAAGACTTGCTTTGGCCAATACATATTCTACACAGTGGGAGGCTCATCAGAAGATCAGATCCCGATCTAGCACCTGCATTGGAATCCTATAGAGGATCAACTTGCTGAGTTTTTTGCAAAAGTTTTCATTGAGGAAAGACTTTTCCTTCTTTGCTTAGTATGAAGGTTCGTTGAGTTCCTTGCTGTTCCTTTTTTGAGGGGGGGTATTTTTCCCATGAGGTTTTCCCCATTTCCTCGGTTTATGGACAATTCCTTTTTTTTTTTTTTTACCATTTATTTGATTGTATGGGTGACCTTTGGTCCTAGTTACCAGGGCCCAGGATGCAAAGTATGGATTATGGGGGGTGTCTGAGGATATTTCTATACTCCATTCCTTTCCTACCTAGCATTATCATTGTTTTGCATTCAGTCATGCATGCATCCCAGTCATCAGTAGCCCTGTCTCCCAACACCTTGTCCCTAGTCTGCTAGCCCCATGAGCTTCTTTCTGTTCAGTTGCAGCCCTCCTAGTCAGTGATGCGCCCTCTTTTCACCTACCACATGTGAAGTGCGCCCTATCTCACCTACCACCAGTGGCACACTCAGTTAGTTGCTTGTTAACTGAATGCACTCATTTAGTTGCTTTTTAACTGACTAATACACTCTGTTAGACATCCAGAGAGACTAGTTTATTTGTTCTGACTACTGACAGCTTCAGCTACGTCCAGTTAAGACTAGTTATATTATGTTAGACTCAGTTACATCTAGTTGAATCAGTTTGACAACTACCAGTGCATTGATGACACTCCACTATTGATCTGATGATGAGTTCATGCAGGCTAATTCAAATTACCACCTTGGTATTCGAATCCTGTTTATTGTAGCATTATTGTTTAATATACAGATTAATGAAACATGTGTAATTATTCTGCTCCTATCTGAGTTCTATTGCATCTATGTTCTGCTGCTCCATTCTGCACTCTTCTTCTATTTTTCTGCAGTTCTTTCTTGTGAGGTATACATAAGCTCTTAGATCTGCTGTGAGGATTTTCACAATAGAAAAGCTATTATTGGGGATGGAGACCAGAAGGATAATAATAAATAACAATTTGAGGCACTTTGGATCCTCTCTTGGAACTGTTGTGGCTTTCCATGGAGTAAGGGTCCCATGTTAAGTTGGATCTCGAGTGAAACTAATATTATATTGCTTGTTGAAACTTGGATACATGAAGAATCTAAGGTCCCTAACATAGAAGAATTTGTCTTGTGGTCAGTATGGAATAAAATATCCTACTGTAGAGGGATCAAAATCATAGCTCGTTATATAAAGAAAACATTTTTCCTCATATTAGGCTTCACAAGAAGTATCCTTTCAATTAATATATGTGGATAGAGATTTCAAATATCATTGCTAAGAAGGTTTATATAGCAATATGTTGTTTCATGCCTATTAATACTATGTTTTATAAAAATCACAATCTAGATAAAAATTGTCCTTACAATGGCTTGGAACAAGATATTTCCAACCTAAGAAATGAAGGCAACATCCTATTGCTAGGCGATTTTAATGCTAGAATAACGACCAACCAAGCTGTTATATTCAACAATGATTCTAACCCCAATCCTATATG
The DNA here is from genome assembly GCA_027924585.1 of Larix kaempferi. Lineage (NCBI taxonomy): Eukaryota > Viridiplantae > Streptophyta > Pinopsida > Pinales > Pinaceae > Larix > Larix kaempferi. Next base: position 4,129,533 of record BSBM01000867.1, read on the forward strand.
GCTAGATGTCGAGCTTGTTTTGTCTAGAAAATACACAAGAAATTTTGATAACTTGGGGTAGAATTTGTTTGGTATCAAGCTAATCTAGCTTTGTAGTTCTCAATATTTAATAATTTACAATGGTCTTATGAACTGACCGAAAACCAACTAGATAAGTTGTATCCATGGTTTGGCTAGTAATGTCGTAGATTATGTGATATTTGATATCCGTGTATGCAACCAAATAATAAACTTTGACATCTTAAATGACCATGAGCCTGACTCTAACCATAGAAGTTTAACCCTAACTCTAAACTTTGATAGGCGCATAAGCCCCATAACAGAGGATTATAATAACCCAAAGCACCTGATATTTGATAAAAAATAAAATTGATATATTTTTAAGGGATTTAAATCATGAATTAAATATATTATCAAGTAAGGACAACATTGCAGACCTTTATCATAATTTTCCCATAACCCTCTCTACTTCCATTAACAGGTTCTTTATCATAGTGTCATGTAAAAAGGAGAATAGAACAACCCACCCTTGGTATGATAAAGAGTTCAAGCATGCCATACAATTCAATAGGGATGTTTCTAATGAGTCCTTGAAAACTAATAAGGTCTCTAGGTACAACTCCCTAATTAAAAGGAAAAAATGTGTTATATAAATAAAAAACAAGAGAATCTTTTGCATCTCTCTAAGGTAGATCCTGAGAAATTATGTAGGCAAATTCTAAGTCATAGAACTAATGAAAACAATATAATTCCTTTGAGGGACTGGAATTTCTACCTTAAAAATCTTTACGAATCCCCTAATGTTATGGACAACATTCAAACCCTTTCTACAGAGAAATAAGTTTTCTCTTTAGAAGACATAACGTTTTAGGTTAAGCGACTCACAAAAAGGAAAGCTAAAAACATTAAAGGATACCAAGTTGAAATCTACCCCACACTCCCCCTCCTTTCCACCTCACGTGACCTCTCACCTTTTTCTATTTTTTAATGTTTTAGTTTAATTTTAATGTTTGCTATTATGTTTTACTTTATTTTTTATGTGTTTATATTTTTTTATGTTTTACTTTATTTTTAATTTTTTATAATATTTTATTTTTAAGTTTTTATGTTGTACTTTATTTTTAAGTTTTTATAATGTGTTTTTGTTTTGTTTTTTATAATATTTATTATTATTATTTTAAATGTTTTGAATGTATTGGATGGATGGATGTTTATTAATGTTTTTTTTATAAATATTTTCAAATGTTTTTTAAAATCAATTTTGTCTTTTTTTTAATTTTATTTTATAGTGTTTAAAAAAATTATTTCTTTTTATGTTGTGGTTTTCAAATGTTTCTAATTTTGATTATACCGAAGAAAGTGGTGTTATTGGTAGCATCTCTTTTCAATTAAGGAGTTTATTTTGATATTTTCATTGCAATGGCGTTACCTATTAGGATCGCGGTTTCAAGCAAGTTGCAATTTTAGCCTTGTAAAAAATGGGGGTGTCATGGTGATTCTAAGTGATTTTGGGAGCATAATTTTAGGGTTTTAATTACAACGACACTAGTTGTTAAGGTCGTGGTTTCAAACAAGGTGTAATTTTAACCTTGAATAAAAAATGAGTGTGATTGTGGGAGGACCATTTCTTAAACCAAGACTCAATTTATGATTTTGAATGCAATGGAAGCAACCATGCAAAACGAATATGATACTCTCATTAAGAATGGGACCTAGAAGTTGGTGGACCCTCCATTTGGAACCAAACCAATTAGGTGCCATTGGTTCTACAAGAACAAGTAGAGATCAGATGGCCCACTTGATAAGCACAAGGCAAGGCTTGTGGCAAAGGGTTTTGCACATAACAAAGGCATTGACTCTGAGGATACTTTCTCTCCCACAATAAAATGGACTACCAACTGCACTCTATTGTCTTTGCCTGCACATAATGGGGGGAAAGTTCATCAAATGGATGTGAAGACTGCTTTCTTGAATAGAGACTTGAAAGAGAATGTCTTCATGTCTCATCGAGAAGAATTTGTTGTGAAGGAACAAGAACAAAAGGTATCAAACTCATCAAGTCATTGTATGGCCCGAAACAAGCACCTCGCGCATGGTACGAAAAGTTAACTAAGCATCTTCTGGAGTTAAATTTCAAACATTTTAATCTTGATGATGCGACATTGTTTGTAAATAAAGTTGGAATATTTGTATATCTTGTGGTGTATGTAGATGATCTTTTGATGACAGTGAACAACGAAAGCTATATTGCATCCATAAATAAAGAATTGAAGAAGGGATTTGAGATGACATATTTGAGACACCTTCACTACTACTTGGGATGTGAAGTAACTCAAAATCCTAAGTACATATTCATCTCCTAGAAGAAGTATGTTAGAGAGTTCTTGAACATATTTGACATGACAAAGTACAACCTCTCTCTACTCCAATGGAACAGAATTTGAATCTCACGTAAAAACAAGGAAATGAATTTGAGGATGCAATCGAGTATAGACAACTTGTGGGAAGCCTTATATACCTTACCACCACCATACCATATATTTCATTTATTGTTGGGATCCTTTCCAGGTTCATGCAAAAACTTTGTGAAGGATGTTGGTCTGTTGCCAAAAGAGTTCTAAGATACTTGAATGGGACTCAAGCCTTTGGACTCAAATATTCTATGGTAGATGACTTCAAACTTATTGGGTATTCTGATTTAAACTTTGATGGCGACAAAGACATAAGAGTGTTTACTTCAGGCTACCTCATGAGTCTTGGATCAACAACTGTCTCCTAGAGATCACACAAACACTCAATTTCAACAGATTCCACAATAGAGGCAGAATACGTGGCTCCTATAGAAGCAACAAAGGAGATTTCTTGGCTTAGGAAAATACTTGAAGATTTGCAAGAGAAACATGAGAATCCTACTCCCCTACAGATCAACAATACTTCTACAATCAAGTTGGCCAAGAATCCCAGATTCATGATCGAACCAAGCACACCAACACAAAGTACCAACTGATTCAACATCATGTAGAGGCCAAGATGGTTCATTTGAGACATTGTTCCACGAATGAGCAAATTG